>CM076570.1:352929490-353265490 GCA_034641835.2 Pinus albicaulis | reverse complement strand
TAAGACAGAGGCTGGAAAACCCTGGCAGAAGCTTCAGAAAAACCCAGAAAAATTGCAGAAAAATAGTAGAAAAACTGGCAAGTCGCAGGTTCTGACCTATTTTCTGTGCAGGTCGCAGATAATGGGCTGAAAAGTGTGACCTGGAGGCCAGGTCGCAGTTTTTGGGCTGAAAAGTGCGACCTGAAGCTCCGGGTGTCCCAGCGACAGATTTCCGAAAAAGTTGCCGTCTAAGTTGCGGCTGATGTCTGTCACCTGCGCAATAGGTCCAGAAACACGCGGAAGTTAGAAATTTTAATGTCTTAGGGTTTTATAGGTGAAAAAAAACATAAAAATAGGAAAAACAAAAAGCTGAAAAGAAACCCTAGGTTCTGAAGTAGCTGGATATGCAGGAATATGAAAAACGACATCGGTCATAATTGAAAACCCGTGTGGAATCGCCAGTTGTTAGTATGAATATTTTGTCGAAGTGTACGAAAAAAGACCACTTTAGCTACGCATAACTTATAGCCCTAACATCAAATATGGCTGCCAATATCTTCATATCTGCAGTTAGTTGATCAAGACAAATGCTGCAAAAATCCAGATCTATGCATAAAGAGATATTAAGCAGTAAAAATAAGGTTTTTCTCCATACATCCAATAGACAAGACAAGAACAGTATTTTTGAAAGAATTTTTGTATTAAGGGCACCTGGGAGGAAAAAAAGAAGGTGTTTCCAATTCTCCTCAATGGGATGGGTTCTTGGAAGTCCTCAGCACTTCAGATCTAGCATTTCTCTCTCCTGTTGGTGTAGAAAACCCAGACAAAGATAGAACTCAAAGGGAGCTCACACAACAAATAATGGGAAATATGACAATGATAATGGCTCAAAGTCAGACCAAGAGTATAGATCCAGAGTGATCTAATAGGCAACAAAAGGTGAAGAATGGTAGGAAAAACCCTCCTATTCATAACAAAATATTGGGTCATTCTAGATCTTGGTGCATGATTAAAATAACATTAACCAAATCTAGATCCACCTTTTATGGAATATTTTATTATATTTGTTGGAGGGAAAAAGTATTTGACTCGGGTCAAATCCCTTTATTTGTGAATAATAAATAAATAAATGATTTATTTATCATTTTAAGGAAGTGGTTGAAAGATAATCAAATAAATAATGATTTATTTAATTATTTATGGGTGATTTAGTCATATTTAACAAGGAATATTATTTAAATAAGATTTAAATAATTATTCTTAGAAAATAATAAGATAAATAAAGATTTATCTAATTAATTTCTTTGTTTTGGGTTAAACATGACCAGGAATAATAATTGAATTATTGTTTAATTAATTATTCCTTGATGAAAAAAAAAAAAAAATATAGGCTTGTTTAATATTTCTTTTTGGGGTTTCCTGTTTAGACCATAAACAACCTAATAAATGTGTTTTATTAAGTTATTTTACATAGTGAAAGCAATTTTACTTAGGGTAAAATTGGTCTTACATGGTGTATTTGGGTCCATCTAATGATAGTAGGTTAGATGACCAAAAAATGGTGTAACACAAAGGGCGTAGGGTGGCACCGTTTGAAACTTGTGATTGCAATTGGAGCGAGGTGCGATGGAGCGACTGCCGTTCGATCTGAAGGCAGATCGACGGCTCTGATGAAATCGGAGGAGTGGATGGATAGGGGTGATGGGTGCACTACGATGGGAACTGGGCTGTCAGATCTCAAGATATCGACGACTCAAATCGCAGCGGGCCATTACAGCAATATTTCAATCGCATCGGAAGTTTTTAAGGACCAAAAGGAAATTGCTCCCGACTGATCTTCCGATGCGATAAGTGCTTAAGGGCTTAGCACCTGGTCTTGGCGCCCGTGCATATGGGGAAGTGGTTCGAGGGGGCTAGCCGAAAGGGAATTAACCCGCATATGTCAAATGGATGTTTTTAAGCCAAAAAGAGGGCTTTTTAAGGCTTAAAAGGGGTTTCGAAAGAAGGAATAAAGGGTGTTTAAGGCCGAATAAAGGTATTGTAAGGCTTAAAAGGGGAGTTAGGGTGATTTTAAGGGGTTAATGGGGGAAATAGAGAGGAGTAAAAAGGTAAGAAAACAAAGGTTAAGTGGGGATGGAATCAGAGGGAAAAGGCCTTTTTGGGCATTCTTCTTCATAGACAGAGAGGATTTTAAAATGGGAACAACAGTGAGGATTTATCAAAAGGAAAAGGCATAGGAGACTTCAAGGATGATGTGTTTTCAGAGGAAATGCATTCCTTGAAGCCTCAAAAACAATTTAGCCCTCCGTTTGCTTGCTAAAAAATTCATAGGGGGCTAACAGTGGCTCCACATGGGGATGGCTTCTTCCTGAAGGAGTCATGAATTCAGAAAATAAATCTTTGGAGTGGGCCAGATGCCTGATCTTTGAGCCATTTTTATTCTTTGATTTCAGCTGTTACAAACATGATAAATCAGCAGAAACATTCCCAAACCATCTACCTACCCATCCTACAATCCTAGCATTTTTTCTTCAAGGTACATTTTAATTGGCAGACCTTCTTCATCATTTTTTATTGAAAATAGAAAACACACTAATCTAATTCAACTCTTATCACTCCATGAGACCAGATTAAACTATTGGCCTCACATGTTTCTCTACCTAATCTAATATCTGCTGGGATTAAATTGTCTAGCAGATTTCTTCTCTACATTCTACAACAGAAATTTAAAAATAGTCAAACTAGGATTAGACAGTCTAGTTTGTTGTGGGTCTAAGGCATAAAGACAGTTGCACATGGACTGTAATTACATAAGTTTGAAAACAAAATCTTGAAGGCTTGAAATCCGAAACTTTGAAGCATCCTTCTTTTCTTTGTGACTCAAGTTTTGAGCTTGTTAGAGTCACTTTCTTCTTCATTTCAGCTCTGGTTTTGATCATGTTAGAGCCAATCTTTGCACTTCGGAGGTTCATGTTTTGAGCATGTCTGAACCTCTCTTCTCTCTTTTTTGAAACATTTTCTCTTTTTCTTGAAAACATAACATAGCAATGGTATTTACAATGGAAATGGAAACTGGAAATTGGAAATCAGCAGTAGTAATGTTTGAGCATCCTGCCATTGACAGGACCCCCAAACAAATCTGTACCATCTAGATCTTGTAGAAAAAAGGCATTTGGACCAATAGTGGCTTGGATGATGTATGGACCCTGCCACAAACTGTCAAATTTGTTGTGCTTTCCTTTGTCTTCTCTCCTTGAATCCCACTTCAGAACTTTATCCCCAATTTTGAAGTCAGAAGCCTTGGTCCTCTTATCGAACAACTTCTTTATATTTTCCTGGACCTTCAAGGCTTTGTTATAGACCTCTTCCCTTGTTTGATGGAGATGAATTGTTTGGTTTATCCTCCTCACCATGATGTCTTATTCTGTCTGAATCTCTTGGACAAGTTTAATCATTGGTACCCCAAGGCTGGTGGGAAACACTGCCTCTGTTCCATAGACAAGCTGATATGGTGACATGCCAATGGATTTATTTATTGTAAGCCTGTCAGCCCACAAAGCATGCACTAACTTGTTATGCCATGAATTCTTATTCTCTTCAAGTAGTTTTTTGATAATGTTAACAAGGCTCTTGTTTGATGATTCAGCTAACCCATTACCTTGTGGGTAATAAGCAGTTGAATGACCGAGTACTATTTGATACCTATGAAAAAAATCAATCATTTTCTTGGATTCAAAAGAAACAGCATTATCAGTGATTTTTTTTCTTGGACAGCCAAACCGAGAGAGGATGCGGTCTTCTAGGAACTTAATGATAACAAAATCTGTGGCAGTCCTAGAAGGTATGGCCTCTATCCACTTTGTGAATTAGTTTTTGGCTGTAAGGATCCACTTGTGTTGTGCAGAAGAAGCAGGGTGTATTTCTCCTATGAAATCTAGGCCCCATTACATAAAGGGACCTTCAACAGTGATGGGTTGTAAAGGTAGAGGGAGGAGCTTTCTTTTGCCTTCAAAAATATGGCATTTATGGCAGGTAATTATCATCTTATGGATGTCATTGAAAAGTGTAGGCCAATAATAGCCAGCTCTGAGTATTTTGTTAGTAGTGGCTTTCCAGTTCAGGTGGCCTCCACATTCTCCTGCATGGAACTCCTGTTTAATCCTCTCTGCTTCAGTTTCAGGCAAACATTTAAGCAATAGACCATTTGCATTTTTACAGTATAAACATTCATTCAGTATGCAATAGTTTCTGGCTTTTAGCTTTAGGAATCTGGCCTTAGTTTTTGATAGTTCAGGAGGGGCATTGAGGTTTGTGAGCACATACAGGATGTCAGAATACCAAGGAGAGTTTTGAAATTTCTCCTCAACAGTAGGGTCATGCAATCCTTCCTGCTCATCCAAGGCATCTACCATGTTTATGTCAAGGGCTTGTAGATTTGATTCAGCCATTAGTTGAGCTAAGCCTTGACCTTTGATCAGTTTTGTGGGTTTTATTTCCAGGTCATACTCTAAAATCATGGCAATCCATTTGACCCTCTTCCCATCCAGGTCTTGGGACAGAATGTCTTTCACCACTATGTTTTGCACGTAGGCTATGGTGTGGGAATGCAGTATGTACACCCTAAAGTCTTTCAAGGCCTTAACCAAGGCATGGGCCTATTTCTCCATTATGTTGTATTTCAAGGGTGCATCCCTCAAAGCCTTGCTGAAGAAAGCAATAGGTTGTTCCATTCCCTCTGGATTTTTCTGTAGCAAAACTGCAGCCACTGTATGCTCGGAGGCAAATGAAAATATCAGGAAATATTTTGAGAAATCTGGGCTAATTAGGACAGGAGCCTGGGTGAGTGCAAGTTTAACTGATTCAAAAGATTTTTTAGCCTCAACATTCCACTTAACCCCTACACCCTTTTTCAGCATATTAGTCATATTCCTGAGGTGCTCAGCTAAGTTGGGAATAAATGTCCTTAAGAAGTTAATTTTCCCAATGAAGGACTGTAACTCTTTAATGTTTCTCGGGTGGGTGATTTGTAGTATTCCCTCAACTATTTGTGGGTCTATCCTAACTCCCTTCTCAGATATAATGTGGCCGAGAAGCTTGCCTTCTTGTAGCCCGAATATAGTCTTTTTGGGATTTAATGACAGACCGAACTTCCTACATTTTTCAAAAACTATTCTCAGATGTCTTAGGTGTTCCTCATCAGTCTTGGAATAGACTATTATGTCATCCAGATAGATGACAATGAAGTGCCCTATTTCCTCCGAAAAGGCTATGTCCATCGCTCGTTGAAAGGTTGCACCAGCGTTCATCAACCCAAAAGGCATTTTTACGTACATAAAAGTGCCCCATGGAGTAGTAAAAGCTGTCTTGAGTTGGTCTTTTTGGATTACTAACAATTGGTTATAACCCGAGAAACCATCTAACAGGGAGATCCGCTTAGAGCCAACTACCCTTTGCAGGATATGTTCCATCTTTGGTAAGGGGTAATTGTCTTTAAGTGAGGCTCTGTTAAGGTTCCTGAAATCTATGCACAGTCTGATCTCAACTGTTTTATTTCTTACAGCTACAAGGTTCGAGACCCAATCAGAGAACCTCACAGGAACTATTATTCCTACCTTATACATCTTCTTTATTTATTTTTCAACTGTAGGCAGTTGTTTTGGGTTAATCCTACGAAGTTTCTGTCTGAAGGGTTTCTAATTCTCTTTCAAAAGTATTTTGTGCTGTATAACATTCGTGTCATAGGCCTTCAAGTACTCGTAGCTCCAGGAAAACACATCAATGAATTCCTTGAATAAGTCAATAAATTTCTTTTTCATGTCTGCGGGCAAGGACTTAGCCAATTTTATCGTCTTAGGCTTGTCTTCAGTGCCTATATTGCATTCCTCAATGTCAGAGTCTGCATGTTCTATGGTGGGCTTCTTCTCTACATCATCAAAGTCGAAAAGATATTCTAAAGGTGCCAGACCTCGGGGTATGCTTTTATCTTTTGCCTGTAGCACCTTTATTTCCTCATTATCTGCGTTTTTACATTCTTTGGTTGGATTTACAATCTATTCGTTAAAAGTGTTTATTTCTATGTTACAGGGTGGTTCTTCCTCGTCTGAGGACTCTTCACTTAGGCAGCTATCATTGGACTTAGAGTCTGAATCAGAAAATTCAAACTCGTTCCTGCCTATCAGGAAATCCTCAATCTGCTTATCTCCTTCAAAAACCTGCCAATATTTCTCATTATTAGGTACTGCAGGTCTGAAATTTGTCTGGATGATAATTTTTTGATCACTGGGAGGCTTGTGATATGAACTAGCTATACAGGCTAATCCATTTGCAATTACATTTCGAATCCTAGGAATAAACACTAGTTCATATTCGACAAAGGTCTTCAATAAATCCATAGCGTCATTCCTGTACGCTCTCAGCCTAGGGTGTTTCGCTGTGTATTCACCATTCAATTGCTTTATGATTAGCTCAGAGTCTCCATGCACAACTATCCTACGGGCTCCTAAATTTTTCAATAGATTCAAGACTAGGATGAGAGCCTCATACTCTGTGATGTTGTTTGTACATTTGAAGTTCAGGTTGAAGCCATGAATCTCTGCATAGTCACTCTCTGTGTTATGTACCCACACTCCTGCTCCTGTAGTTCTCTTGGTGCATGACCCATCGAAATTCATTTCCCATAAGGGTTCATTCTTGGGATTATCATCATTTACCTTCCTGATGTGGGTTTCACTGGTTTGTTGTGTTACAGGGTATGCGTTGGACTGTGGGTGGTTTTGTTCCTCGTGTGGTGTATGCGTTTGTGAGGGGTGACTAGCCAGCTGTTCACATTCTGTTTCTTGTTTACTCGGAGTTTCGTTTTCAGTGCACTGTCCACACATTTCATCTTTGTTTTCTTCTAAGGCTAGAGAGGCCATTATGTTGAAATCTATGGGCGCTACCTTGTTGTTCGTATCTCTGTTTCCTAGCTCTGGCTCCTATAAGGATTCATCATTGCAAAGGATAAAGGAGTCTAGATCTGTGTGTACAGAATACAAAGGAGAATTTTTAGGCCTTTCAGGGCTGTTGACCAGGAATTTCATTTGTGCCTCTCTATACAGTCTCCTGAGTTGGCTAAAGACAAGGATTGTGGCATAGGCCCCATCCATCTACATGGTACCTTGTAGCTTGGCTCCCCATGACCTCGATAGCAACATGCCATACTTTGGTGGCACATCTGCCACTACAACATCCATAACCATACATTTGGGTGGAATCTGGGTTAAGTTCAAACATAGGTCCTTGATTAGGCCAAGGCACTTTACTCTACTAGAGTCGAAAGAATATAAATCTTTGTAGGGTCAGGTTATCTCTAGGCCTAGCCTTTCCATAACAACCTTAGGCATTAAGTTGTGTGAGGCCCCAGAGTCATGCATCGCGTTGTGAAGGATCTTGTCATGGGTATTGAGACTGATATAAAAAGGAGGTACTATCCCTTCCTGAAACTTGCCTTCTATCTTTGGAACAAACAGAAGGGCTGGTGGATCATCAATCAGATTGACAGTGTCACCGTTTTCCCCTAGATTTAAAGCTTTCAAAATTTGGCCCCTTTATATACATCTTGAGTGACCAGCTCAGAGAGTAGGACAAAGATTTTAATTTTCGCAATCTCACTCTCCAAATTGAAAATGGACTGACTCTTTGTGATACTTGAATTTGTTTTGTTAGCCACTACCTTAGTGGCTGAATCAATGGGCTGATTCTCACTATGTATAGTGTTAGGGACTGTTTTATCAGGAGAACTAACTGCAGTGCTAGTGCTGCTAGTTGGTTGACTTTGTTTATCAGTGATTTGGTTGTCCCTTTCTTTGTTCTTCCTAGAACACTCAGCTGTCGATTTGTTACTTTCAGCAGTTACTTTAGAAGTTTTCTCAGGCCTTTTCTTAATGTTAACCTCAGAAGCCTTTGGTTTGGAAGTGTCTAGGCTATTTTTTCTTCTAAGTTCATATTGTTCTCTGACTTGCATGATGGCATTTTCAAATCCAAGCCTGTAATCCTCAGATTCTAATCTTTCCTCATCCCAATATGAGGGTGAGGGTTGATCTTATTTTGTGGAACAGTTGTGGATTGAATTATCTGTCTCAAACATATTTATATTGTTTTCCTCAGACTCTTCTATAAACCCCTCATCTTCATCAAGGAATTTTTCTTGAAATGGGGGTATGGATTGTTGGTCCGAGTCTCTTTGTCTATTTGGAGTGGTATTGTTCCTCCTAAAGTTCTGGTTTTGGTTCCTGTTCTGATTACTAACAGTGAAAACCATTTTTTCCATCATTTGCTGTAGTTTTTCCATGTTTTTAGATAGACGGTCATAATTGGGGTCAGACGTGGAAGCTACATTGTCATCTCTATATGTTACCCTTTTCTTAGCCCTCATTCTTGCTTTCTTCTCAATCAGGTTAGCCTCAACACTCACTGCTCCTTTTTTCATGTCTTCTAATGTGTTGTAATCTCTCTCCCTAAGCTGGTAGGCCATGTTAGCATCAAAGCCTTCAGGGTATTTCACCAAAGCCATACCTTGGGGAGGTTTCATGTGTGGAGGAAGAGTGTTGTAAACACTATTAAACATTGTAGATTATTCATGGACACTCTCTCCTACATTCCTTTTCAGCTTCTTGTATTTTGCTAAGATTTGGAGAGGGTTGGTCTTAACTTCCCATTTGTTTATGAAGGTCTGATATAAGGAGGGTAGATATTGGATGCTATTAGGAGGTAGGCCCTTAAACTATTTCTTCACGTCACCTCCTAAGCTCTGGGCAAAGATTATCATTTTGAATGTATCATCATCTATCTCCATGTAGTCAAAAGAATTTTCCATCCTCTCTACATGGTGCTGAGCTGTGGTAGACTCTTTTGCAGTGAAGTGTGGAGTCTTTGATTGGTAATCATTGGGTAAGGGCACTAGAGGCTAAGGTAACACCAGAGGTACATACTAGGCTGCCATGATGATGTTCTGAGGAGGTAAAGGGTTGGATTGAGCAGCTGGTATATGGATGACAGGGATACTAGGACCAGCAGAAGTCTGCTGAGCAGATTTAGGGTGGTAGAGCCCCAAGTTTTGAATGAAGTGAATATAAAGAGGTGTAGATGGAGGGGTCTCTCTATCCCTGATGTGTTTAACCCTTTGAGGTGGTGAACCAGGAGACTCAAGGTCTGACTGGTCTAGAGCGTTGAATGACCTAGTTCTAGGTAAACTATTTTGAGAGTCTAGGTCAAAAAGTGGGTTTGATAGAGCTGTAAAGTCTTCCGGTGCAGAGTTAGCTCTATGGATATGTCTGGAAATAGTTTATATTTTAGGTGTAGGAGATTTATTGAGGATGCTCTCAGGGTTGTCAACTATTTCAGGTGGGTATGGGTTAGGATAAGCTCTTGTGTGAATGGTTCTTGAAGCCAGAATGCTAGTTTCCAACCAAGCAGCTTAACCCTACTTGTTACTTCTATTATGGCTGATGTTGTTGTGGACTCTGGTCTCTCAGTGCAGTCTTATGTGAACCAAGATAATTAGCAGGCTTACTAATCAGCAGTGGAGTCTTTGATCTTTAAGGAACCATGGAGTCGCTAGGTGGAGGGTTTAGGATGTCTCTAGGAGGTACACTGTCCACCACAGTGCATATGTAATGTCCCTTTTCAAGGATATCCTTAAACACAACAAACTCTAACCAGAGATGGACTGGGAGGGATTTTACCAGGTATTTCACCTCTGAAAGAGAGTGAGACCTAGAGGCTATCTGGCCCTTTCCAAGCTCTGTCTAAGAGTGTGGGAGAAACACAACAAGTGGTGCAGAAAGTGAATTGCAAGTGGAAGTGTTTCCCTGCCAACCTAACCAGAGATTGTTGGCTTTCCGAGGCTCTTGTGATGTGGTAAGATGGAAAATACTCAGAAAGTCCCCAGCGGAGTCGCCATTATGTTGGGGTTCCCATGTTTTGGCAAGTTTGGCAATACCAAAAGACGAGACAACATCAGAACCACTTTCAGACCTCAGGACCTATCCCTCCTGGGTCTAGAGATGGATCTCTCTATATAGACAAAGGTTTTATGTCCTTTAAGCTCTGTGTTAAGATATTAGGCTAGTTATAGTCATGGGTGTGTTTGATTGATTGTTTGTTTGGTTATTGGGAATCAGAAAGGAAGGGTTCAATGTGAGGCAAGGATGTGCAAAGAGGATTTTAGGCAAAGGAGGGATGATTTCAAAGAAAACTCGAGACCATTGGGCAATGGATTCAGGAAAGGGTTCACCATCTATTCAATATGCAAGATTTCAGTTGGGCTAGTCATCTAAAGCATTGGATCTTAAAGATGATAGTGTGGCATTAAATGGAAATAAAGAAGGTGAAAGTAAGGAAACCTCCAAGGTGACCCTTCAAGAATCAGATCCAGGGATAGGACATGCCATTGGACAACCTGTGATCCAGAACCTAAAAGGTTAACTCTTCGGACAAGGAAACATAAAGGATTTAAGCACAAAGGTGAAAACCTAAGATCAAAGAGAGACTTTGAACTCTCAATGATTTGGTATCCAGCTTAAGGGACTTAGAAAGGTTCAATTAATTGAAAAGGATCCTAGTGAGACAGAGACAGAGTGCTAAAATCCCAGTATCCCGATTCATTCAATTGGAGCCTAACAAGAACATATAAGAACAGATTCATTAATTCATACATCAACTAGCAATAAATATTAGCCACTACACTGGTTAAATTAACTTGAATTAGTGCTCAGATAACACATATAGCAGAAAAAACTGAAGGCAGGGAGAGCAGAAGCTTAGGGTACCATGCGAAGGTATATCCTAAACCAAATTTTTGATGCGTGCTAGAAGAAATGAAATATGATGAACTACAAAGGAAAACAAGGACAAAGATAAAAAAACATCACTGCTGCTTTAAATCAGGATCCAAAGAAATGTGCTTGTCATATTAAAGAGCAACACCAATCTTGTACAACATTACCAACAACTTGATATTCAGTCTGAAAACATCCTCCTTAGCCTATCTTACAACTTTACACAGAGAACTCTGTCTCAAGAGAAACAACTTACAGTTCACAGATATCCGATCAACAACCTATACAATGAGTTTCTTCATGAGTTTTATAGCTGAAAGAGAGGTAGAGGAGGTATATGAAACACTAAATGAACATTAAACCAGAGCAGAGAAGGAGGCTCAAGGCCCATTCTGCTTTAATGTCTATGCATTAATCCTCATTACTCTTTGGGTGAAAGAGTGGTCTTCGACAGGCTGCAATTTACTCCAGGTATGTCCTTGATGTGATCTCTGACTGTAGTACTCTGCAGTAGTCTGGTGAATAAACAAAGGGGCAGATAAATGAATTTGAGGTCTGCCATACTTCATAAAAAATGCTTCTGGTAGCGTTATGACTGCCGTCAGGGTGGAAAATCCCTCAGGAACACAATTTAGAACAAGGACAGTATGGGTACTGTGTCCTTTCTCGGGAGGAAACTTCTGCCGATGTAAAACCCTGATGATATCGTTTTCGGTGCGTTGACCTTATTAGGCATTTTGTGATAATCTCGGGGTATTCAATCTGGTACCTTGCTTTTCAATCATTGAATTAAGGTTCAGGCATCCTCAATTATAGGCCTTAACTCTCTGATCTTTCACTGATACTCTTTGCCGCTCCATCACTGTCTCTGACTGCCAATTTGGAGGGCTTATGATGCTGGGGGTTTAAGCGGAGTTAATACTCCTGATTTGGATAGAATATGCATTTCGAATGCTTCAAGAGTCTTCTTGCAATCACCGGCTCTGATAAAACTTTCCTCTGCGCTGTTGTGTCACTAATAGTGGTTGTGTAGAACCGAACGGTTTTCACCATCTGTATTCCCTGCAAAACACACAAAATTGTTAAGAAATCCATGCTAGAGGGGGATGGATGCAGTGGAAGGCTATGTGAATGGTGGCAGAACTGTGGAGGAATGGCGAAAAATGCAGTGGAACGGTGAAAATAGGCAAAAACAATGCAAAAATGGTGGAAGACTAGACAGGTGTAGGCTTAGTGGAGAAATGTATGCTGACCGTTCGATCATTGCATGGGGTGAAAATCGATGGTGGAGATTGGTTGACGAAGATGTACATGTAGTTAGGCAGAGAAACAATACTTAAAACAAACCATAAGGTTTGAACCTTCAAATTGAGTGCAAATGAAAATGATCATGAATGGCAGGACCCGGTCATGGGCATAGGGCGAATCATTCTGGACCGTCGGATCTCAGGAGGAGATCGACGACTGCGATCACATCAGAGGGCGATCGATGGTGGGCCAGGGGTCTTTTTACCTTGGTTTATCCCTCGAGCTTCTTTGGGGCGTGATTTCCATCCGATGAGCTAGCCTCAGATCGGACGACATACACGCATATCACGCTGAGCCCGCAGTCGATTTTTAACGCGTGATGAGAGCGAGTTTCAAAAACAGCTTGAGGCCACGGGTCGATCGATGGCGTTGATCGCTGTCGAATGGGAAAAACAACCTTCCTTCCAAAAGCGATGTGATCAAAACCGCCAGTTTAGCACAGTGATTGACGCGGGGACCACTGAGACGACTGATTTGTGGGACGTCGATCTACAGATCAGATCGAAGGTTGATATGTGATCAGAGGGGTGGACAGGGGAACGCGGGCATGAGGGGACTTGCGATGACCGTTGGATTAATGGGAAAACGATGGCAGAGATTGCGTCGGAGGATTGCAATCGCAAAGGGCGGAGGATGGCACCGTTTGAAACTTGCGATTGCGATTGGAGCAAGGTGTGATGGAGCGACTGCCGTCCGATCTGGAGGCAGATCGACGACTCTGATGAAATCGGAGGAGTGGATGGATAGGGGCGACGGGTGCACTGCGATGGGCGCTGGGCCGTCGGATCTCAAGAGATCGACGACTCAGATCGCGGCGGGCCATTACAACAATATTTCAATTGCATCGGAAGTTTTTAAGGACAAAAGGGAAACTACTCCCGATTGATCTTCCGATGCGATAAGCGCTCAAGGGCTTAGGACCTTGTCTTGGTTCTCGGGCATATGGGGAAGTGGTTCGAGGGGGCTAGCTGAAAGGGGTTAACCCGCATATGTCAAATGGATGTTTTTAAGCCAAAAAGAGGGCTTTTTAAGGCTTAAAAGGGGTTTCGATAGAAGGAATAAAGGGTGTTTAAGGCTGAATAATGGTATTATAAGGCTTAAAAGGGGAGTTAGGGTGATTTTAAGGGGTTAATGGGGAAAATAGAGAGGAGTAAAAAGGGAAGAAAACAGAGGTTAAGTGGGGATGGAATCAGAGGGAAAAGGCCTTTTTGGGCATTCTTCTTCACAAACAGAGAGGCTTTGAAACTGGGAACAACAGTGAGGATTTATCAAAAGGAAAAGGCACAGGAGACTTCAAGGATGATGTGTTTTCAGAGGAAATGCATTCTTTGAAGGCTCAAAAACAATTTAGCCCTCCGTTTGCTTGCCAAAAAATTCATATGGGGCTAACATGGTTAACCACGTGGAAAACATGTAGCACTTCCACCACACATAAAGTCTACGGTGGCACTTCCATGCCAAAACGCCATTTCACCGTCGTGCCCCACACCATTTTCTATAAGGATATTATATCACTAGCATTGTGCCGCGATGGTATTATTCCCAACAACTGACAGGATGGTCCCTTTATAGCACTGCTGTTAGGTTGTGCCTTTCTATCTTTGACATACTTCCTTTCAACCTCTGTGGCATGCTATGAAAATTACTTTTAAGTAACAAATGTATCATCCTTTACGTGCCTTCTGTCTCAAACAATTTCCATTAAATATGTGGCCTTATATGAAATTAAATCACTAATTCTCTCCGTGATCCCGCAACTAGTAGTGATGTGGCCCCTTTCCGTGTGAACCGCCATGTCATTGCTGCATGGTAGTTCCATACCAAGTGTCACCACAATCTACAAACCCGTATCTTCTTGGAGACATGTCAACTAAGCTCCATGTCATCCAATCCTAGGACCTATTGTTGATGTCATGCTAACACTAGAGTGACATCAACCATTCATGTGGTAATCCCCAAAGATTCCATTTCATCTTAGGTCTTGGGTTTGTGAAAGTAGTGATTTATTGTTTGTAGATAAAGAGGGATATCCGTCATGCCCTTTTTGAACAATGCCACGATTTCCCACAAAAAATAACCACTCGTCACACCTCTTGTTATCATCTCATAATTCTGAAGGCTGGAGATAGAACCACAGAGGGAAACATCAAACCGCTTTGGAGTCTAGGACTTAGCATTCCTAGACTCAGAGAGAGCTCTCTCTATTAGATTTAGCTTTGTTTATAGGGGAATTTTAGGTTAGTTATTAGTGTATAGGGGTTTTTTTGAAGATTTGGTTGAGGCAGCAGAAGAGGGCCATTGGGCTATGGAGTCAAACATATGAAAACAAGGTCAAATGGATGAACTACTGAGGTTAGGTGCAACCAGGCAAGCTATCCATGGCAATGGATCTTAATGGCTTATGAAATGGAAAAGAGGCGGAGCTTAGGGTTCAACAGGAGTGCAGAGAAGACTTTCTCTAAATTCTACATTTCAGTCTCAGAGTAAAACATAACGTATTGCTTCAAGACTGAGCAGGGTACTCCATGGTAAATCCTACAAAAAAATTTCTATTTGCAGTAAAGAAAAGAAAATAATATGTAAAACATAAGAATCACAAATTACATGGGAGAAGAACTTCACCATAGATCATAACACAAGAATATGGAAAACATCATACTCATTCATTCATTCAATAGAGAGTGTTTAGAGCCAGTTGAGTCTATTACAATAGTATTTTCCCCTTACGAGCCTCCTTCATATTGATAATATATGCAATATTTATAAAAAAACTAAGTCAATTTCCCTATCTTACTTGGAAACCTCTCATTGATTACAATTAGCAGAAAATAGAAAAGTGTGGCCATGCTTTAATGGCTCGTCGGAAGATCCAACAGTAAGCTTTGGGGGTGGTTGTGATGGTTTCAAAGAGGAAACCAATGGAGGCTCTACCACCTGCCTTTGTTTTACAGAAAAAATGTATTGGGTAATAAAATCTTGTGCAGTGCTGGCTGCTTTCATTTATTGATGCTGGTGTTGATGTGTTTTGTTGCCCCTTCAGTCTCTGTTTTTATAACCATAACAACTCTGCATGAAACGCCTTTTGCTACCCGAATCAACCAGTGGTGTATTTTTTTCTACTCGAGCCCTTCTGTCCGTGTTTCCCCTTATTTATTTGTAGGATGAGTTTCAAACCTCATATTCCCGGTCATGGAGGGATGGCGGTTGGAAGACGGGGATGGCTGATGGAGGATGTGGCATGGTGGAATTAGCAATGGGCATACAACAACAACGGTTTGGGAGGAGGGTGGAAAAAAATTTTCGGAGGGGGGTGAGAGTGGTAAGTGGTGTTGGAAAAGGGGGGTGCAGAGTAATCTTGGGTGCGACACATAGCCGGATGGGTGGTATGGGATACCGCCCATTTCAGACCCCCCACTTTTGATAAATTTTGAATGCTGCGGGGAGGCCGAAACTAGATAAGGACTGTCAGATGCAGGGAGAGGAGTGGAGAGGGAGGAAATGTGGAGGGCGATTAGGGGTGGAATAACATAGCACACGGGTGGGACTCGACTTGACCCTTTTGATACTCAAGTCCTTCCTTTTTGCATTTAACCCCTTTTTCAAAAGAAATAGCATAAAAAACCATTTACCCAGACTTGAAATATTATAAACTTCATCTTGGAGCCGCATCACATCCACTCACTTTTCCCAGCGCAATACTTAACATTTACCTTTCATACTTATCCTTTAATTTTTGCAATTTGTGATTTGCGATCCGGTCCCACCACATCGCATATCGCACCTCGATAATTATAACATTTATCTCCCACAGTTATTTATTAAAACTTGGGATTTGCGATCAAGCCCACCGCATCGCATATCGCACTTCTCAGTTTTAGAAATTTACCTTCGAAAATGATCTTTTAAGTTTTGCGACTTGCGATTGCAATCGGGTCCCACCGTGGCATCGCATATCGTACTTCCCTGACTTTAACCTTTACCTCCCGTGCCCATCCTTTAAAAACTGCGAATTGCGATTGTAATCAGGAAACAAACCCCACCATAAAATTTTCCATGCAGAGAAGTGATTTTAGTTAAGAAATGGAAAAAGTCCCCCGAACCACGATATTAAGAGTTTCCAAGCATTCGAGGTGTATAACCGGATAATATGGGTCCCTCTAGTCCTGCAGATCACACTTCGGCGACTATAACATTTACCCTTGGGCGCTTATCCTTTGAATCTTGCGATGTGCGATTGCGAAGAGAGGTAGAGGTTTCATACTTAGGATATAAAGGAAGTGGGGTGTTTATTGCGGTTTATGTGACATATATATGTGTATTGAGCGACCGTCTTTGGGGCCGAGCTGTGAATAAGGCAAGTTTAAGTGAGAAAATGATATGGCTTCTAGTGGGTGGGTGAAGCTATAACCATGGAATTTATGACTTTAATATAAAAGGGTTTATAGAGAAATAAGTCCCAAAGGTTATGCATGTGGGTTTTGGGGTTTGAATGGGATTCAAAGAATTTCAGAATATGGAGGAAATGAGGGGGAAAAGAGGGTGAATGAAATGGAATGAGGGCAGAAAGGAAGTTTGATTCCCATGACAGGTTATCAAAAACACTTCCTTCCTTGAAAATAAAATGAGATTGATTCCTTTGAAGCTCTTTACAGTCAGGAGTTCCCTTTATTTCTCTCAAAATAAATGATAGCCATGGAATATTATTTTCAATAAAAAATATAAGCAATAACCAGTCACCTTGTGATACTATAAATTACAGGACTGTAATAGTGGCTCTAGCTGGGGATGGCAGCTCCTTCAGGAGTTGTCAAGAACACCGTAGACTAGTGGCCTAATCCATTGGGATGATCCCAAATCTGCAACTTAATTTGCTACTAAAACCTCTGTGGCTGAGAATGCTCAATTCAAAATCAACACTCTCTACAAACTGAAGTCTAGAAAATATTTGCACAGAAAACTGGGAAGCAATATGAAACTAGAATTGGAAATATGCTCAGAGTACTGAGCTTATTTTCACACCTACCTACCCTACTCTACTGAAATTGTTTCTGTTCTAAATGATACAATAATGCCAGTGCAACCAGTCAAGTAGCAACAGAACAGATAGACAACTTGACTGTTTGTTAGGAAAATCAGCAATATAACTTTATTATGTGTCTTCATAACCAAATTTATATTATGTAATGGCAACTGCTGATGTATTTGATCTTTATAGAGAATAAATGGTTGAAAAATTGAACTAAAAGGAACCTTCATATACTCTGCTATAGGATCAATTAAAGCATGATGTATAATAACTACTTCTATGCCTTCAATAACTAGTTGATCAGTTGTATCCCCAATATTAAACCTTGAAACCACATCTTCAGCCTGGGACTTGAAAGCACAGTCATCCTCAATATGTAAGTCAAGAGGTAGTACAATTTCCTCTTACTTAAAAGAAGGAATATTTTCCAAGAATTCTTTAGGATCTTGGAAATTATATGATTGAATTTGAGAATTCAAAAGTTCAATACCAGTTTCATATCTTTCAACAATTATCTCTAGAAAACATTTTTTAGCTTCAGGATTAAATTTGCTTGACTTCAAAATGAGAAAGACAATTGCTAGAAAATATTCTTCAAGCTGAAATTTTAATAACTGATTCCTGAATGTATTTAAAAATTCATTCGATAGAAGGTTTGCCACAAAAATTGTCATTTTTTTCAGTAATAACTCTGGTCAGCATGTTGTGGATTCGGCATGAATGCAAAAAAGCTGGGTTCTTTGAATCATGGAGTCGCCAGGTGAATGATGCAGACTTCTTGTGTCTGGTCACTGTCCACCACCAGTAGTCAGATCTGAACTTTGATGTGCTTTCTGAGGAAGATAAATTTCGTCCCCAATATGGTCGCCATTATGTTATCACCCCGTAATTATGAAGGCTAAAGATAGAACCATGAAGGGAAACATCAAACCACTTTGGATTCCAAGACCTAGCCTTCCTAGACTCAGAGAGGGCTCTCTTTGTTAGATTTAGCTTTGTTTATAGGGGAATTTTAGGCTAGTTATTAGAGAATAGGAGTTTGTTTGAAGATATGGTTGAGTCAGCAGAAGAGAGCCATTGGGCTATAAAGTCAAACAAATGCAAACATGTTCAAATGGATGAAATATTGAGGTTACGTGCGACCAGGAAAGCTAGCCATGCGAACGGATCTTAACGGCTTATGAAATGGAAAAGAGGAGGAGCTTAGGGTTCAACAGGAATGCAGAGAAAACTGTCTCTAAATTCTACATTATGGTCTCAGAGGAAAACATAATGTACTGCTTCAAGGCTGAGCAGGGTACCCCATGGTAAATCCTGCACAAATATTTCTATCCGCAGTAAAGAAAAGAAAACAATATGTAGAACAGAAGAATCAAAAATTACATGGGAGAAGCACTTCACCACAGATCATAACACAAGAATCTGGAAAACAAGATACTCATTCATTCATTCAATAGAGAGTGTTTACAGCCAGCTGAGTTTGTTACAATAGTTTTTTCCCCTTCCAAGCCTCCTTCATACTACTAATGTATGTAGTATTTATACAAAAACTAAGTCGGTTTCCCTATCTTACTTGGAAACCTCTCATTAATTACAATTAGTAGAAAATAGACAAGTGTGGCCATGCAAAGCCTGATTCAGACATCACTGACAATAACCGCCTCTAGAATTAATTCTAGGAAAATTTACGTAGATCCAAACGCTTCAATGGCTCCTCGGAAGATCCAACAGTAAGCTTTGGGGGTGGCTGTGATGGTTTCGAAGAGGAAAACAATGGAGGCTCTAAAATCTGCCTTTTTTTTTACAGAAAATATGTGTTGGTTAATCAAATATTGTGCAGTGATGGTTGCTTTCATTTATTGATGTTGGTGCTGATGTGTTTTTCTTCCCCTTCAGTCTCTGTTGTTATAACCATAACAAGTCTACATGAAACGCCTTTTGCTGCCCGACTTGACCTGTGGTATCTTTTTTTCTATCTGAGCCCTTCTGGCCGCGTTTTCCCTTATTTATTCGTAGAATGAGTTTCAAACCTCATATGCCTGGTTTTGGAGTGTTGGCGGTTGGCAGACGGGGATGGATGATGGAGGACATGGTGTGGTAGAATTGGCAATGGTAATACAACGACAACGGTTTGGGAGGAGGGTGGAAACAACTTTTCGGAGGGGGGTGAGAGTGGTAAGCGGTATTGGACAAGGGGGGTATGGAGCAATCTTAGGTGTGACATGTAGTTGGACGGGCGGTATGGGATACCACCCTTTTTAGACCCCCCCCCACCTTTTGATAAATTTCGAATGCTGTGGGAGGCCGAAACTAGATAAGGACCATAAGATGCAGGGAGAGGAGTGGAGAGGGAGGAAATGTGAAGGGCGATTAGGGGTGGAATAACATAGCACACGTGTGTGACCCAAATTGACCCTTTTGCTACCCAATTCCTTCCTTTTTGTGTTTAACCCCTTTTTCAAACGAAATAGCATAAAAAACCATTTACCCGGACTTGAAATATTATAAACTTCATCTTGGAGCCGCATCAAATTCATGCACTTCACACAACGCAAGAATTAACATTTACCCTTCGTACTTATCCTTTAATTTTTTCAATTTTCTATTTGCAATCTGGTACCAGCGCATCACATATCACACCTCGAAAATTATATCATTTATCTCCCGTATTTATTTATTAAAACTAGCGATTTGTGGTTGGGCCCCACCACATAGCATATCGCACTTCACGGTTTAGCATTTTACCTTTGCAAAATATCTTTCAAGTTTTGCGATTTGTGATTGCGATCGGGTCCCATCGTGGCATTGCATATCGCACTTCGCTGACTTTAAACTTTACCTACCGCACCCATCCTTTTAACACTTGGATTTGTGATTGCGATCGGGAAACAAACCCCACCATAAATTTTTCCAAGTGGACAAGTGATTTTAGTTAAGAAATGGAAAAAGCTACCCGAACCATGATATGAAGGGTTTACAAGAATTCGAGGTGTATACGAGGATAATATGGGTCCTACTGGTCCTGCAGATTGCACTTTGGCGACTATAACATTTATCCTTGGGTGCTTATCCTTTGAATCTTGCGATGTGTGATTGCGAAGAGAGGTTGAGGTTTTAGACTTATTATATAAAGGAAGTGGGGTTTTTATTTTTGTTTATGTGACATATATATGTGTATCGAGCGGCCGAATGTGGGGGTGGAGCTGTGAATAAGGCAAGTTTAAGTGAGAAAATGATATGGTTGCTAGTGGGTGGGCAGAGCTATAACCATGGAGTTTCAGATTTTAATATAAAAGGGTTTATAGATAAGTAATTCCCAAAGGTTATGCATGTGGGTTTTTGGGTTTGAATGGGATTCAAAGCATTTCATAATATGGAGGAAATGAGGGGGAAAAGAGGGTGAATGAAATGGAATGAGGGCAGAAATGAAGTTTGATTCCCATGACACCTTATTAGCAACACTTCCTTCCTTGAACAGAAAAGGAGATTGATTTTTTTGAAGATATTTGCAGTCAGGAGTTCCCTTTCTTTCTCTCAAAATAAATGATAGCCATGGAATATTATTTTCAGTAAAAAATATAAGAAATAATCAGTCACCTTGTGATACTGTAAATTACAGCACTCTAACACCTCCATGGCATAAAGAAAATATTGGTGATAGTTGTGGAAGGTTTCCCATCCCGTGGCTGTCATTCATGCCCTTTTCCACTTACCCTCCATTGGCATTCTCTATGTAGTGCGACGTTTATATCATATGGCGAATGACGATAATTTTACCGTTAAGCACTATGTAAACTCAACGCCTTTGTATTTCAAGATTCTTCCTTTTGAATATTGTCAAGGCTTGTTTAACTTGAACATAGGCTTGCTATAAGTGAGCCTAAATTCGAGGTATTAAGGATTTTAACGACATTATGTGGCGATTCTCATCACTTGCAACAAAAAACTACAATATTAGACTACAACCAACATTCATAACAAAGTCCGACATGGTCTTTCACAGGTTGTAGACAATATTGAAAAATAAATCTTGTATCCTCTAAGGCATGGAGGTATCTCTCCATCATAAAATACAACCCATGGATTTAAGCACACCACACAGTTCAATGATATTCATTAACCATTATCCACACAATACATACAATGAAAATCACACAACCATATTCAACTATGTATACCAATAATTAACATGAGAATATATAAATAACTTTCCATTTAGGAGAATATGAGTATTAAATGCACCTACAAGTCCCTTAAATCCATGATAACCATTCACAACCATCACATTATAACACATAGGAATACATGTTCCTCATCAATAGTGTAGATATACCCATTACCACAAAATATCAACAATCATCATTGGTACTACATAAACATACACAAGTTACAAGTAAAAAAATTATCTTAGTATCTAGATGAATGATAATTGAGAGAGATACTTCAATTCTCCTCCCAATCATAGGCCAAATAGATTACTATCCTTTATGGTAGATGAAAACCCCCAAACTAGATTCAAAACTTGCAGAGTGAAGTGCTTAAGGGAAATTCACACCAGTCATTCAAAACACATGGGAATTTAGAGAACACAATGACTCCAATTATAATCTAGCAGGAATCTAGAGCACATAGCTCCTCCACCCAAATAATTACCTCTATGAATTGAGAGTCCACAGTGCCTCCATCTACAATCTGGAAGGAATCTACAGTACACAATGTCTCCACCCAACAATCAATTACAGGAATATAGAGCCCGTTGTCTCCACCCAATTACACTACATGAATCTAGAGCCCATAGTTCCTCCACCTGCAACATGGCAGAAATCCAGAGCACACCATGTCTCCACCTGATAGATTTCACAAGAATCCAAAGTCCACCCTTAGAGTCTCCACCTGTAAAATCAAGAGAAGTACCATAGTAGCCAATGTATTCAAATTTTATACAAGAATATAGGTTCCACTACCACCATACCTTCTCAATGCCACAAATTCAATTTTCTGTAATATTTCCAAGATTTCTCCTAAGCCCAAGAAGACATTGAGTCTCATCCAATGCTTACACACAATATTATCGCATAATTCTTTTCATTGTAATGCAGTCACCACGCCTTGGTATTTTTGTGCACTTCTCCACTGGTCTACACTTTCTCTTAACATCTCTATGAATAATGCATGATTTCTTGAATTCCCTTCGCGATCATGTCCCCTTCTCTTCTCCCCAAATTCCTTCTCTGGTTTCCTTGCATGTTGACCTATGTCTGTTGTCCCACAAGAATGGATCATCCTTTTTTTCTTTTAGGGACCCATATTCCAGAGTAAATTCTTATACAACACAACACAAATATGGGTGAGGATTAATTGTAACATTTAAAGCTTGGAAACTTCCCCAAGCCACTCCAAAACAACTCCTTCTCCCATAACTCAGAATTCATGTCGTCTTTCTTAGTTTAGACATTTTCATATTATCATTATCAATTAAAATTATACAAAAAAATACTCACATGAGGGGGAAACCAAAAAGGGATGTTAAAAAAAGAATAAAAATACATGGGTTTTTTTTTTTTTTTCAAAATCAAAATAAATTTATTTATTTATATTTTAAATAATTAAATTAATTAAAAAATTTAAAACAAGACAATTTTAAAAAGGTTAAAAAGTAAAAAAATATTGAAAAAATTAAAACTAAATTAAAAGACAAAGGGAGGGGGGTGTGGGGGGGGGGGGGGGTGGGCTTCGAGGAAATGATTGACATTGGCCTCTATCATAATGTCATGCCATTGTGATGGGGGGTGATGTCGAGCATCACTCTTGATGGCCCACTTACACGCTCTGCATGCCATCTCATCACAATGGCATTCCATTCTGACGAGGGTGATATTGAGCATCACCCTCGCTCCCCCTTTGTTGTTTTTCTATTTTACATTTTATTTTTCTTGTTTTGTTTTTACTTTTTAATTTTATTTTCTTATATATTCTTTCTGTTTTGGTTTGATTTTTTTTTTTTTGGCTCTTATTTTTCCTTTTTTATATTTATATTTAAATTTATTTGTTTCGAAGTTTTCATTTTTTTGGTTATTTTAAATTAAGCTTTGTTTAATTTTTTAATTTTTTAAAATTTATTACTACTATTATTATTTTTAAATGTCCTACTTCCATTAATTCACATTTCAAAAGATACAATATGTCTACCTACTGTCGAGGTCTACCACAAGGGAAACTGACTATTGATAGTAGAGATAAAACTTTATTTTGTTGTGAAGACCGAAAGTTGTTACTATGTCTATCTGATACAAAAAAAAAAAAAAAAAAAAAAAACATACTATGTATTCATACTCACCACCAACGATAATCATGATAGAGGACACAAGATGTTGGTTGGAAAAAAAAGACCCAACTATAGAACTAAGAAACTAAATAACACGTGAGTACAAAACATAAAGAAAATATGTAGGAAACTTGAGACATCAAAATTCATCAAAGGACAAAGATGGAGGTGGAGTCGTTGCATTGCTATCAGTAATAGAATAGTTTTCATTTTTCAGGAGCTTTTCAGTGGGCCCAAATTGGGCATCCAAGCTAACCAGAAAAGTGCTTCTGGACGCATTCATGAATACAACAATCTCATTGTGTTCCTATTGTTTCTCTTGGAGAACTTGACCCAACGACTTTTTCATTTGCCAATAAAGTGTAAAAAAATGGAATTATTAGTTGCGACAACCCTAGAAATTTCTTATGTCTAGGAGTCAATCAACGACCGTCTCCTGGATTTTTGATTCTGATTGAACCTTTCTATCTTGGGTGGCTCTTGTTTCAAGGTCATATATTTATTCATGGATATGAGTACGAGTGGAGGAGTGGAATAAGGTTGCAAAATATTGAGCTTAAATTTCAGCTCTAGACCTATGATCTAGACCACATCCACTAGAGGCTTGATTGGGGCGCATGTGCTGACACAACATAACATGTGATAGGGAGGTGGGAATAACCACAGATAATCTACACACCAACATGATCTAAGAGAAATGTTGGATCGTTTGGGCTTGACCCAGGTTCGATCTATGCTGTGCACCGAAAAAACCTTGCTCACCAGCCCTTTCAGCAACAACCTACAAGAAGATCGCAGTCTCACCTGAGGTGAATATGCGTGGTTGTAGAACCATATTTCTGCATCCTTGAGGGAATGCACGATGTGGTCAATCTAATGTGCAACTATTATCTTTTAACATACATAAATTGACTATGCTGCGTAAAATATTTACTTACTTTTCCACATTCAATAGAACATATTTTACAACATCATAAACTGCGTTGTTATAACACACAACTATAACAAATACTTCACAACAACTGGCATTAAGAAAATATAAAATAAACACATAAAAAAATATAAAATAAACACATAACAACAAAAAATTTCGTCTCAAAACTTCTTCTTCTTTATTATGATGGATTTTTTAAGTACATTCAGCTCCCCGACCTGTGCACACAGTTGCAGGTGGTCTGTGCCCTAAGTTTAAGACTCTTCCAAGGTCTCTACGCACTCAGTTGTAGAGCCTTCCCTTCGCTACAGGTACAAAACTAGCCCTTAACCATAAAACTTACAATTCTCTATTGATTGATTGATATATAACATATCATTACATCCCTTTATATAACTTTACATCGACACAATACCATGGACTAAGTGAAATAAAACCCAAACCCGTTACAAAAAGGAGGGGATTTGACCCACCCCAAAGCCCCTAAGATACTGCACGATATATTCCAAATGCTTTGCTGCAGGGTATAATTCGCGCTTCGCTCCTTAAAATGCAGAAACTTGGCCAAAATATAGGCCAAGTTAGGATGCGCCCAAAAGGCCCCCAACACTCACATGTGACTCATCCCGAGTCACTCATCTACTTTTCCCCTTGATATTTGTTGCTATACTATTTTAGGAACTATTGAACTTCTACAACACCTATGCTACCTACTTCTCTTGATTGCAGAATTATTCCAATACTGCCTCTATGAATGTTCTTGCAGTCCTCTTCAATGCTGCCTCTTCCTATTGTTGAAGATCCTAGAGCTTCCTCTTCACCTGCTATAACAACTAGTGAGCCTCATCCTACCATGGTTGAGTTCTCTCTGTCAAAATTTTCTCTTCCTTCCTAATTTATTCGATCTTATTTGGAAGGAACTTTCCTTCACTGATCCTTGCGAGCTTCTGTGAAACTGGAAAGTTCTTCGCTGCTATCTTGATTTCCTCCAAATTCTTATGCTTCTATTGGATATCTTCCTCTATATTTTGTACATTTGGATATTACTGTAGCGAAGTCCAAATCTAAAAGGTCTATTCCAGTAATATTTCGCACTCTGCAACTATCTCGGAGATGCCTCCCACTGCAGCCTTCAGTTCGATATCCCTCTACTCTCGTACTTCTAGTGGCATGGTTGGATGTAGCTTCATTTGAAGCTCACTGATCTTGAGAACATACTCAAACTGTACTTTTGCAGCCTTCTTCTTGGATTCCTTGACTTCAAGGACGAGCTTTGCGACCTTGTCTTCTACTGGTCCCTCCTCGTAGATATCCATGTCTGGAACTTCTCTGCAAGTGGCTTCAACCACCTCTTTTAGCCTCTATTGTTGCTATTATGCCTCGTCCTTATCGTTTATTTCTTGGTCGAGTTGTTTTTTCAATGCGACTTTCTCTTGTTCTACATGAATATTTAATTGCAATGTGCATTGCTCCCGCTCCTTTAGCTCATTTATGATACCTTGATGCATGTCATACAATGTTAGAATTGGCAGCGCTGTAATGTTCATATTGACCTTATGCCATTTTTTCACTTGCTGCTTTACTTTAGCTGCGTCGAACTGTAGAGCTCCGGTAGGCATCTGCATGATCCTCATCCCAAATTTTGTTTCTATCGATCTCTTTGGCTGGAGTGTTTGGCTTACTGACATTGGTTGTCTCATTGTCTGCGCTAAAATATCTAGCTCTGCAATGCTTTGCTCAACACTTTTCAAGAGTGCACTGTAGCGATCCTCGATTCTTCCCCCTGATTCCTCCATCGCTTCTTGAAAATTTTCCCTGATTTCTTCTATGTCCCCTTCAATAAGGACCAATGGAATTACACCCTTTGAATTACCAACCTTTAACTTCTTCTTATTCCTCAGGGAAATTTCATTGTGCATCTTCCTTTTTTGGTTGTTGTCTTTTCCTTGTCCTGTTTATCACCTCCAATAGGATCAACACTTCCAATAGGATCAATGCCTCCAAGAGGACATGTCTGAACCTAATTATGCTCCTACTCTTGATCTTTCTCCTGCTCTTCTTTGTCCTTATCCTTTCCACTCAGGCCTCCATGCTCTGATGTTTATTCAGCCATTTGACTACCCTCTACCTCCTCCTCCGCTGCAGTCATCCACTCTGCGGGCCATTGTTGTATCAATGTAGCAATATCATCTTCGGTTACTAAGTATGGTATAAAATGCAATGATTTCATTCTATCCTTCTTGGCATATACATATATTCTATGGAAGTCCGCCTTAAACTTCAAAACTGTGTTATATTGTTGGTACAAGATTGGTGACACCCGAGGATGCTGGTTCACCAACATATGTAGATCCATGTGGTACAATACAAAGAATACTCAATACCCTTGTGCTCTTGATTTTTTGTTGGTATACCACAACGAGGCATATTGCGCTACTTCACACATATCTTTTTATACTGGAGGGAACCTTGAGTCCTACGAATCCTTCCATGCCAACAGTGCGATGATCAAAATCATCCATGCGTAGTGAAAAGTTGAACCTTTCTCCCGAGCTTTGTGGAAATCCTCCAAAATATCCTTGCAAAGATACCCAACACAGTCGTAGTGGACCCTATTGTTGCAATGCGCAGGTAGTGAAACTACTACTACGGGGACTTCGTTGGCTTGAAATTTCTGCATTATCTTCCCCGAAAATATATGTGCAGTGAAGGGTACTCCTTGGTCCTTGATCTAATTTATGTCGTAGCCTCCCTTTCCATTGACTAATTTGAACTTCTCCTTTGTGCTCTACAATATTGCTTTGTCTTTATCCTTACCCACAAATTCTTCAATGGGATCCCTTCCTTGGTATGGAAATTTGGTAATCCTTGATATTAGCGTTTCATTAATGGGGACCCTCTTCTCCATCTAGAGGCATCCATCGTGCAACAACATGAGCAATTGTCTTACGTAGGAAGTTTTGGGTATACTTCTGCGAAAGAGTGACACATTCAACATGTTCAACAATCCAGAGCACTCCAACCTTCTTGCTCACTTATGTGGCTCCAATTTTATTACTCCGCTCTTTGGATAGTGGATCGGATTTAGGTATCTACTTGGCGCAAGTTGTGGGTATTTTTTTCGGTCATTTAAGTCTGAATCTGCAAACTTCAGTTGTGGGATTTTTTCTAGTAGCTCTCCCTCAAATGGCACCTTCTCTGGAAACAATTGTGTGAATGTGCCATACTTCACATCTTTGTAATCCTTCGGGGGGTTTAGCATTTGGTTTCCTAGGTGGAAAGTAGGGTGGCAGTGGCAATGGAATTGTTGCACCCTCTATCTCACTCTGCTGTTGGTCTATTTCCTTGTCACTATCTTCGACAGGTTGGGGTTATGGTTGTGGCTTGACGGGTTTCTTATCTTGCTTCCTTATTTTTCTTCTTTCGCGATGATCTTCGGTGTGAGAGAGGTGATGCTGCAGTTGATGACGATGCTGTGGGTGCACTAGATCGTGCTATGGCCTCCATGAGTCTCGATAGAATTTTCTCTTCAAATATGCGAATGAATTATTCTCTTTTCATACAATCATGCAATTTCTGCAATTTATCAACGCTTAAATATTTCTAAGCTCTCAGACAAGAAAGTGCCAAAATTTTTGAGGGACACAACTTTTTATAGCGCTCCTGATATTCTAACCCCATAATTAGATTATATATTGTTTGAATTATGTTCATTAACTTCATATCTCTTCCTAGATATTTTCCGACCCGTCTCCATAAATTGCAATTTTCCGCTCCTCCAACGATAGGTTTCCCTTTAAAAGGTCATATTTTTCCAACTAACTTTGACGCACCTTATACTGTGGCTAACAACCCTTCTTATGTCACGACTCCTGTAAACTCCGACATAATCCAGACTGTAGTGAAGCAACTTCCTTCATCTAAGCTCTCTTCCTGTAGAGTAGTTTATGGTCCAGTTCCCACTTTCAACTGTAGGTGGCACTAAGAATTTCCTCCTTTCTTCTTCAGAGTGACATTGTAGGGGTAGGGTCATCCTTATAAAACTTCAACCTATTTCCATTTACCCTTCCTCAAATCAATTCTCCATTCAAATTCACCAATTGAATTGTGGCTCCATCAGTGATATGCTTGATAATATATGGGCCCAACCAACGCATATTGAACTTCCCTGGAAATTTCACAAACTTACTATCATAAAGGAGGATAAGGTCTCCTACCTTTAACTTCTTCTGCTTGATATTTCTGTCATTCCAAGCATTTTCTCTTGCTTTCTGCACCTACTGATGGAATATTTCTATAAATATGTCTTCATCCAAATCAACCAACTATGACACTATTTCCTCCATTGTTTCAAGGTTTTCCATATCTGTGAAGGCTTCACTTCTCAAGCTATGCACAATATAATCCATGGGAATCACAACTTCTTGCCCATACACTAACCTAAAGGATGTCTATCCAGTCAAATTCTTTCATGTGGTCCTGTAAGCCCATAATACAATTGGAATTATGAGGTCCCAATCATATCTATTCACATTGCATACCTTAGTGAGAGCATTCTCCAAAATATTGTTAAATTCCTCCACTGTTCCATTGGCCTGAGGGTGATAAGGAGTACTCTTTTGATGATATAATTGGAACTCCTCAGTCAATGCTTCAATATTCTTATTCAAAAAGTGCGAGCCTTGGTCACTCATAAAGACCTTCAGACTCCCAAATCTAGACAATATGTATTCAAAAATAAACTTCGTTGTAGTTTCTGCGCCATAGTTCCTTACTAGTTGTGCTTTGAGCCATATTTTCAGATAATCAGTCGCAATTATTATGTATCTTGCACCAGTCTTATTCCCAGGTGGATTGATAGGTTCGATAAAATCAATAGCCCAGTTGTGGAACTAGTGAGATCTCATCCCTTCTAGAAGGATTCCATGTTCTTTGACACACAACACATTCTCTACAATATTCCTTTGCATCCTTATGTAGTGCGTGCCACCACAATATTATTCTCAAGATATTGTACGTAGTAGCCTTTCCTGCATAATCTCCACCAGCTATGTAATATTCCAAAATAGGAAAAACATGAATATTGAACATAAAACTAGAAAATGAAATAAACATCAACACATAAAATACACGAGAATATCATTGAAACCTTTTATTATATGTAATAGCAGAAATGAAGTACAAGGAAGTGACAAAGAGACACTCAATCTAGGCAAATCAAGCCTGAAATGACCCCAAACATCAAGATATGAAACACTGCTGCTGCATCAACTGTTGGGAGGCTATGAATGTACAATATTGCCGGAAATAACTGCTGTTGGAAACTAGGAATGTGTAGATCTACTGATTGGGTGCTCATAAAATGCCAGGATCAGAGATCTAGGCTTTCTAGCACAATTCCAAGATAACCCAGAAAGGGTTTCCAAAAATGACAAAGATGAAAAATACAGCCCTGGGGCTGAATTATGCTATGCAATTGGGTAAATGTTGGGAGGTGGTTGATATGATGAGAAAATAGCTGATACTCCTCCCCATTGACTTTCCGGATGAAGGTTTTCTCCCCTCACTAGATGATAAGCTCAGTGGAGGGTTATTAACCCTCCACTGAATCTGCCCTCCTGGATTGCGTAATTCCTGAAGGAGACTGAGCTACTGAAGGTGGATGAATATTGGTCTGATGATGGATGATGCAATGTAGCTCAAAGAACCTTTCCTGAGTGGGAACTCGAAGTCCCCCGAGGATGAGGGTGGGATTTCCTCTCATAAACACCCTTGTGCTAAACAACACAACAGACTCCGATAAACAATTGAAGTGTGCAGAAAGTCATAAAAGAAAATACATAAACAATATTCAGAATGCCCTCTATGGCTTCCATACCCTTCCTTTTATACTTTGTGAGCCTTCACCCCATTGGCCCCACTCAATAATGATGTTACTCTCATGGAGACTTCCTCCCATTATGACTGCGCTGTCCTCCACTGTCTCTACTACCTCCATGATTGCATTGTTGATTTGGTCAAATTGAACCCATCCACATGCATTAACCCCCATTAACACCAAGGAGTGGTTTATTCATCTTTCTCCTATCTAGATGCACTGATCCACATTCACAGTAGAAGTGGTTTTATTCCTGCTAAAGAGATTTATGGGTCCCTCTACCCTCTTATTCACCTATCTTATTGATAAAAACAAAATTTTATATTATAACTAGCTAAAAGCTAATTAGGAATATTACAGTCCTCCACTCTCAAATGTTGCTTTTCCTCAAGCGACTGCAAGGATGTATACTGAAAAATATTCTCTCCTTCCCAAGTAGCATCCTCATCCGATAGGTTCCTCCATCGAATTAGACATTCTTTAATCACCTTGTTCCTTAGCTGCCTCTCCCGAGTATCCAAGATAGCTGATGGTTTGAAAACCAGATGGTCCTCATCATTAATAGGTGGGAGATCCATAATAGCAACTACATGCTGTCCAATGGCCTTCTTGGGGCATGATACATGAAAAATGTTGTGGATCTTACTCCCAATGGCGAGCTCCAACTCATATTCTACTTCCCCAACATGATGGATCACCCTGTATGGCCTATAGAAACGAGGCTTAAGCTTCTAATCCCCCTTATCCTTCAACGTATATTTCTTGTAAGGCTAAAGACAGAGATACCCCAAATCATCCACCTTAAACTGTCTCTCCACCTGACCACGATCTGCATACAACTTTTGCGGATTTTGGGCTATAACAATGTTTTCCTTAAGAGCACAGAGTATATCCTGACTCTCTTGGATCCACTCTTTGGCTCTAGGAGCCTTGCTTGCTCCAAACATCACATAAAAAAATGATAAAGCATCATATCCATATAGATCCCGAAATGGAGACATACCTATAGACATATGAAATGTTGTATTGTAGCAATATTCTTCGAAGTGGAGCCAGCGAAACCATGCTCTCTGCTGCCCTGAAACATAGTTTCGCAAGTAACCTTCCAATCACTTGTTTACTATCTCTGTTTTCCCATCTATCTGGGGGTGATAATTAATACTCAATTTCAACTTGGTACCCACTAAACAGAAATGATCCTGCCAAAATCCATCCATGAAGTGGCTATCTATATCATTGACTATGGTCTTAGGAAGACCATGAAGTCTGGAAACATATCTAAGGAAAAGCTTGGCCACTTCTGAAGAAGTGTACTATGAAGAGATGGCAAAGAAATGTGAACACTTTTTTAGTTGGCCAATAACCACAAAGATACAATCCTTACCCTGTACTACTAGAAAACTGGTAATGAAGTCATATAAATTCTCTCCCATTTCCCTCCCATAAAAAGAAGTGACTGTAACAACCTTGCAGGATGGTTGTTTTCTTCTTCATTCTTTTGGAAAACTACGCACTCCCTGATATGCTGGAGCACATCCTCCTTGAGACCCTCCCATGAGAATCTCTGTCTAATGGGCCGATATGTCTTTGTGAGACCTTGGTGGCCCGAGAGGGGTGAATCATGTGCTACATGCAAAGTTTTATCCTTGAGCTTAGAATCTATAGTCAAGAAGATCCAGTCTCGGTAGTAGACGATCTCATCCATCACTCTCTACCTCTCATCGGTCACTTGCCCATCCAGTATCTCACATGTGAAGCGGTCTTTGGAATAATCCACCAACAGCTAGGCCTCCCAATCTGAATCCACACTCATGAATGACAGTGCTGCTAGTCCTCTCTTGTAGCTTATTCTGCTCAAGAAAATACCGAAGAATGTGGTGGTCAATCTTCACTTGGAAACTATTGCCTACCTAATACTGCCTGAATTTAGCCAATGCCGACATGATGGTCAACAAATCCTTCTCACATATGGAATACACCTTCTCATGTGGTAGCATATTCTGATTCTCAAAGGCTATGGGATGGCCTCCCTACATAAAGGCTGTGCCAACACCCTCCCCTGAAGCATCACATCCAACACAAAGGGCTGGGTGAAATCGGGAGATACAAACTCTGGATAATTTCTCATTACCTCCTTGAGCCCATCAAAGGCCCTCTGCACAGTGTTTGTCCAACAAAAGGCTCCCCTCAAAGTCATATTTGTGAGTAGTGTTGTTAGTTGGGATAACCATTTAAACTTTCGGTATGGTGGCCTTCCAAGTGGAATGCCTCCAACTACTGTAGAATAACGGTCTAGAATAGATTGCACATACAAGTGGAATAATTTTTCCTTACCTCATACCTCCAAATTATGTAGTTATATTGGCCATGCCATGTCTTCTCTGTGCAAATCAGCCTCTATCTTATGTGCTGAGACTACCAGAGGTGGATAAGTGTGCATGCCCTTGATCATTTGGTGCTTACCACTCTTCTTATCTGTCCAATCCATTTTCAAAGTCTCCCAATCTGTGGTGACCTTCCCTAGTGTGATCAACCACCGTACACCCAATATCACATTGGTTTCAAGAATATCGTCCACAAAGAAGTGATCTGTCAATGTGTATGCCCCCAAAGTTACAATCAATGCCGGGACATACTTCACACACTACATGGTTCTAGCTCCTGGAACCAAAACTGGGAATCCTTCAAAATCATATGTGGGTATTTCTATCCTATGAACTAGTTGGGCATCAATAAAATTGTGGGTAGCCCCACCATCTATCAATACCGACACCTGCTGAACCTGAACTATGCCTAAGACTCTAAATGTTATATAGTTGGGAATTCCCCGCAAAGCTGCAAGGGATCCTCCAATTGGATCAAATGATCCATTTCCTCCTCCTGGTGGTGGTGGATCCTCTCTTTTTTCCACAACGCTAGTGTCCCATTTTGGTTCCTCTTATTCTTCCTCTTCACTATCAGGTAACACTTCAATATAGTGTGCCTTCCCAATAGCACACTGATGCTCTGGTGCCCATGGTTATTGGCAAGTGAAGAAAATATTCCTCCTCCTCAAATCTCTTCGGACATCATCACTAAGAAGTCCTTTGCCTTGCTTCTCCTTTGGGGGAGGCACCTTCACATATTTCCCCTTTGATTGAAAAGTGGGTTTTTGATGGAATGGAGCCCTTTCCCTTGGAAAAGCATCTTGTAAGTCCCTAGCCTTCTCAATGGAATATTGGAGCATAGTTGGTCTAGTGGACTTCACCAATCCATGCAAAGGCTCTGCTAGTCCATCAATGATCATGTATACTCTCTTAACTATAGATAAATCTGGCACCATGACGAAATTTTTTAGGAATTCAGAGATATAGGTCTCCAGATTTATCGATTGCTTGAGCTTAGCTAGATCAACAAAGTGTGCCTCTAGATCTCTTTGCTCAAATATTCATACCAACCTCTAGGTGAATTCTGCATATGTAGTCACACCTGCATGCCCCAATGTAGATAGACTGTGAAACCACCATTCATGTGCTTCAGCTTCAAGGTGAAGCACTGATATCTTAATAGCTTCAATCTCTGATACTTGGTTCAACTGGAAATAGATTTCTAATTTTTCTACCCAAGCCTTGGCTGTGGATTTGGGTGACCCATCGAAAGCAGGAAGAAATATTCTACCCATAGTACGTTGTAGATCATTATTCACATGTACCCTCCACTTCTATTGTGATTGAGGGGTCTCCTATTATCCTTGATCTGACAGAACTCTTGGAAGTTTAGATGCTCTTTGAACATTTGAGATTGAGATTCATATTCTAGAAATTAATCACCAAGAGTCTCCTGCTCTTGAGGTCCCCTAACCCTATTTCCCACTGCTAGGAATGTAGGCATGGTGGAATGTTTTGAAAATTTCCGCAATGCCAGTTTCTCACACCAATGATGTGAAGTGCTAAAACTTTCTCCAGGTTGAAACCCTCTTGGGGTTTCCTTCTATCTTTCTAGCCTCATCTCCTTTATTTCTTTGGCAATATCTTGCATAATTTGGAGAAGAAGTTTTGGAAACTATTTTTCATCCATTTCTCACAAAATTTCACCTGATAGGCTGCTAATCAGACAATCTCATGTAACTTTCAAACCAATCTTGTGACTGAAGCTTAGCCTCTTCAGTCTGAGAGGGATCTCTCAAAGGGTTAATGATATTGAATAAAGATGTATTTAGATGGCTAACTCTACTTAGAAAACAACTTGCTTGTGATGAGTATAGGTTGAAAATAGTATCAGTATGCAAACATTGGGCTTATGGAGTCAACACTTGTAGTGATTCAATAGTAAGTTCACTTGACATGGAAGTTGAGGCAGTTAAGAGTTTTTAGCAGAAGTACACACACACATGAAGCAGGAAATCAAACAGTCAATTCATCTATAAAGGAAGTCAGAGCATTACATGAATGAATTCTAAGTATTAAAGATGAAAACCACTGCAATGTTACACATAAAAACATAGATAAGATAGGCACTAAAAACTAAATCAGAATCTTAGGTTGGTCAAGTAACAAGTCTCTGTATTACTGAAAACAATGAATTTACATAAAGCTGCAGTTTTGCCCAAAAATCTCCAACCCTTAACAAATTTGACCCTCTGCCCTTTAATAGACTTGTTACATCATGAGATGATCTTCGTCCTGGCTAGATTCATCAAATTTTTTCCTAATTACACCTTGCATAACCATAAAACATATATTAATGAGAAAATGACAGCTATCCTACTTGACAGTCCTTGTAATATTCCAAAATGTTAGCCTTCAGCTAAATGGAATATTATAGTATGTTTTATCACTAGGTAGGTGAATAAGTGGGTGGGGAGGCCCATAAATCTCCTTAGTAGCAATAAAAACACATTAAGTGTGAAAGGAGACCTTCTAAGCAGCTAAATAAATCACTTTTGAGTATGAACAGGGGTTGGATCATGTTGAAAAGGTCAACTTTGACCAAGTCAACAACGCTATTATGGAGGAGTGGACATTAAATGAGGAATAACACAGTTTTGGAGGGAGATGGATTGCATGGAGGAAATGACCTAATTGAGTGGGGCCAAAGGAAAGGAAGCTCATAATCTATATAAGGAAGAGGATGGAAGTCATATGGGGTTATGTTTTTGGATTATTATTTTGTATATGGTCTGTTTAGACTACTTGCATTCTTTAGCTATTTAGTTGAGATTGCTGTGTTGTTTAGCACCTGGTGTTCCCGAGCAGGAATCCCACATATTTTCTTGAGAGGCCTCTTGAAAGAGCATTGCATTCATTTCTACATTCAGGTTTTTAGGCCAAGCTACAACTTTCTTCATCAACGCAGTTTCTACAGGGTATTGTGTTGTGTTGCAGGGTGTTGTAGTGGAGGGTTGAGAAACCCACTTTCTGAGCTAGTTTCTCATAGGAGGAAGGATCCTTTCTCTTGGGAGATCAGCTTGGATGAATCTTGGACATATTTCAGATCTGTGGCACTAGGCAAACTATTTTCCATCATTTACAACATTGTTACAGCTAGGGATTGCGTTATTTTGGAGGGTAGCTTTGGTGAGGGATCTTGTGGCTCCCTTGGAGTGTTTTCGTGTGATTGAAGGGTTCAGCCTTTCATTGGAGGAGGCCTTTGATGGGATACACATCAGATCTACATTATTTCAGCCTTATACACTCATGTGCTTCAGTTTGCAGTGAATCTTCAGCCCTAGGGCTTTAGATCCCATCTTGTATAGGGTGTATTTTTGAAAACCCTTTTCGGGTTCTTTGTAGGAGTTTGTATTAAGCCTAGATATATATGTGGCATATCTTTTGAGGCATATAAAATCCATACATCTTTTGTACATTCCTTTTCTATAGTAGTGTATTTATGACTGCACTGTAGCAGTCTTTCGACATTTTGTATTGTAGCAGCAGTTCATATTCAGGAGTGATTGCTTATGGGAGGCTTGTTTCCTCATTGTATATGAATCATGCCTCATTATTTTGTATAGATTTTCTGAATTAATACATGATGTTATGTCTCCATATTGGTCTCCAATTTTAATGAATTTATTTACACTGCTATTTCCAGTTTTGTGTCCTTATATTGCTGCTTTCCCATTTGGGAATACTACAGTGATATCAAAGCATAATCTTGGCTTAGCCTGTGCATTCAACCAATATGTCACCATAAGGAGAAGCTTCTCACAAGAATTAGAGATGTACAAAAAAAACAGAGACATAACTCCATTGTTTGGAGGAAGAGAGGAAGGGGAGCTCTCAAAGCTTCTTTTTCAGAATATGCAGAGCACCAAGGGAGATCTCAAGAAGATGAGAAGGGAGATGTGTAGAGAATCTCCAAGAGAGTTTGAATCTAAATCAAACTTAGATTTTTCACATGATGAGTGTGAGCATGCAACCACACATCATGATTCACAGCACAGTCATATGACCAGATTTAATATGAGGGAGAGGGAAGAAGAAGAAATGCCAAAGAAGGAGACTCTTAGGGATTATCTGCAAGAATATGAATCTCAAAATAAGAGGTTCAAAGATCACATCAACTTCCAAGAGTTTTGAAATATCGAGGAGGAAAGAAGCAAGCAGCATGATATGGGTAGATTATTTCTATCTACTTTTGATGGTTCACTTAAATTTTTAGCTAGGGCTTGGGTGGAAGAGCTAGACACCTATTTGCAGCAACACCAAGTTTTAGAAAATGAATCCATCAAAATTGCAGTGCTGCATTTTGAAGGTAAGGCCTATGCTTCGTGGATATTTGAGTCCTTTTCATTAAAAAATGAAAAAAATACTTCTTATGCAAAGTTCACTAGGATAATAGTGGAAAGGTTTGATGAGAAACATTCTGAAACACCTTTGGTGGAGCTAAACAAACCAAAACAAACAAAACCTTTGCATGTGTTGGAGGAATCTGTAAACTCAAATCCACTTCAAAAAATTGTTGAAGAGGCTAACATCTTGCATAAAACCTTGCTAGAGGCAAGATCTATATCTCATACTCTTGGAAAAGAGGGCATGGAGATATTCTTTTCAAAAGAAGATCCTCTTATTGAAAGGTTGCCCATTCATATTGAAGAGGAAGAGAAGGCTGGGGGCAACAACGCTGTTATATCTAGAGCATATCTAGCACCTCATGCAGAGGAGGATGGGGCACATGCTCCAACAAGAGGAATTCTTGTATCATTGCAAGAAGTTCCAAAGGATTTCATAAATGGAGATCAAGGCATAATCCATGAACAACATGTGCCACTATTGATAAATTGTGAAACCTTACAGATGAAAGGAGAAGGTGGGGAGGATGACCAACATCATATGATTAGGAGCACACACCCATATATATTTCATAAAGTTGATGCACATAAGAAGCATACTGATTTGCACAGTAAGGGCAAGGGCAAAGTTGTCCATTCATATATGAAATCTACTATTGATATTGATGTCTCATTGCATGGAGGCATTCCACCTGGGAGACCACTAGATCAGGAGATGATGAGAGATGATTCACAATTGGTTGCACCACTCATTGATCCTAGAGGGGTGAGGACTTTGGGAGAACTTGTCACAGCGCTGAGAGTCTTGGGTAGACTCAAGTAGGAGGGAGACATCCTCCCATTTTCAGCATTTCCCACTCTCACTACATATTCTGCGCTGACAAAATTTGCTGCAGTGATAGAGGATGGCACCACCATGGTGTAAGGAGATCACTCCATGAATTTGAAGAGATAGAGGTTACTTCCATTGAGGAAGGAATCCTCCATATATTGGAGTAGATGGAGGCCACTCATGCTTACATTGACCAATATCAGGAGGTTATTTTTGGATGGTAGCTTCTCATGGGAGGCCAACTTCCAAAGGCCACCACTTCTACTTGAGCATGAGAAGCTGCATGATGGGCATGGAAACAATTTTGAGGATGAATTTGGCATGAGGGATGTCAAAGGAAAAGACATCAACATGTGGGGGACTTCACATTTCAGATCTTCAACGCTGTCTCTTAGGAGGGTTGATCCATATTGGAGGTCTCAAATTTTGGTAGAGTACTCCAAGGATCTTGGTGCTTGCATGATTCTTGATGACTTGGAGGGGGATGAAAGATACATGGTGGATGATGAGGTCATCTATTCTTATGGCAGAGTCTTCTTGATTAGAGCTTCTGGGCTCAAGGAGAAGCTGTTACATGCATCACATGTGGACTTTCTTTCCATGCACTTTGATGCATTCCATTCTTTGATGGAGGAGTTCACTTGGGAGGGCATCCAACAAGATATGTATAATCATATGGAGAGATGCATAGCTCGGATGGTGATTTCTAGGTTGTCACAACCACTTCCCTACTCATTGAGAGCGAGGGAGAACTTTCAGTTGAGCCATTTCAGCTCAATGACCAAGGTACATAGTAGAGGATATATACTTATGCATTATGATTTGTATTCCTTTAATTTTTTTGAGCAGCATATTGTACCAAGGAGGATATTTTCTTCTTATATATTATATTGTAATGTACTTGAGGCCATTTTCAGAATTGATGTTGGCCATTATATCGGTGGTTTTTGGGGGAGGCCACATGATTCTTGGTGTGCACCATTGGCACCACATTTTACTTTTATGATCCTATCTTGTAGGATGATTGTGGCAGCAAAAAAGTGGCTGAAAAGACACTTGTTATTCTTTGTTTTGAGGCAGGCAGAGGATGCACTGTGCTAGTTCCATATGTGGAACTATGATCCACATCTCGGTTGTCATATGGAAACTTGTTTCTATTTGTGTTTTTGCTCCCATATATTGATGATGTTCTTATGTTTATGGGAAGCTTTGTTGGGAGGGTGGCACAAGAGTTGGAGGTGCCCATTGGGAGTATGATTCTCCCTACTTCATATGTTGCATGTTTCAGGAGAAACAATGGGCAAACCATGATTGCCACACTAGATCTCTTGTCTTCATGTGGGAGGAGCCATTTGGAGAGCTTGAGTTCTTGGGAGAGAAATTTCATGGATGTTTTGTTTGGTGGGGTAACTTGGGCCATTCTTGGAGGCCATGAAATCTCAACCCAAAATCAGCAACAACCCCATACACACCATAAATGGAGAGAGAAACAACATGGGTGGAAAAATTTAATCTCTCCATGCAACCCCAATACATTGCATGAACTAGGGGTTGAGGATTTTTTGATGAGCTACCTAGAATGGCTCATTTCATTTGGATGATAGCATGGGTATGGGAGTCTCTCATTGGGAATGAGATATGTTTGTCATCATTCCTACCTTGAGAAGGAAATTGGGCAACAAGAAGGTTTCCACTTACACCTTCCACTTTCTCATGACGTGAGCCATTTTATTTTGCATACTTGGGAGGAACCATTGGAGGGCAGATTTATTGCTGATTATTTTGAGTAGTGGTGGGGAATATTTGATGAGGAGGCTACAAGAGGAGGAGAGGATAATTTTGTTCCAAATTTACAGTTGCTTGAGGAAAAGCAACATTTTGGAGGGGAGGAATGTAATATTGCAAAAATTTAGCCTTAATTTAAATGGAATATTATAGTTTGTTTTATCACTAGGTAGGTGAATAAGTGGGTGGGGAGGCCCATAAATCTTCTTAGTAGCAGTAAAAACACTTCAAGTGTGAAAGGAGACCTTATAAGCAGCTAAATAAAGCACCTTTGAGTATGAACAAGGGTTGGATCATGTTAAACAGGTCAACTTTGACCAAGTCAATAGTGCTGTTATGGAGGAGTGGACATTAAATGAGGAATAACGTAGTTTTGGAGGGAGATGGTTTGCATGGAGGAAATGACCTAATTGAGTGGGGCCAAAGGAAAGGAAGCTCATAATCTATATAAGGAAGGGGATGGTAGCCATATGGGGTTATAATTTTGGATTATTATTTTGTATATGGTCTGTTTAGACTACTTGCATTCTTCAGTTGTTTAGTTGAGGTTGCTGTGCTGTTTAGCATCGGGTGTTCCCGAGCGGGAATCCCACCTATTTCCTTGAGAGGCCTATTGGAAGAGCATTGCATTCATTTCCATATTCAGGTTTTCAGGCCAAGCTACAAATTTCTTCATCAGCGCAGTTTCTGCAGGGTATTGTGATGTGTTGTAGGGTGTTGCAGTGGAGGGTTGAGAAACCGACTTTCTGAGCTAGTTTCTCATATGAGGAAGGATCCCTTCTCTTGGGAGATTATTTTGGAGGGCTCTTGGACACATTTCAATTGTTTAGCACCAGGCCAACTATTTTCCATCATTTATAGCGCTGTTACAGCTGGGGATTGCGTTATTTTGGAGGGCAGCCTCGGTGAGGGATCTTGTGGCTCCTTTGGAGTGTTTTCCTGTGATTGAAGGGTTAAATATTTCATTGGAGGAGGACTTTGATGAGATATACATAAGATCTACATTATTTCAACCTTATACACTCATGTGCTTTAATTTGCAGTGAATATTCAACGTTAGGGCTTTAGATCCCATCTTGTATAGGGTGTATTTCTGAAAACCCTTTTCGGGTTCTTTGTAGGAGTTTGTACTAAGCCTATATTTGTATGTGGCATATATTTTGAGGCATACAACAACCCTACATATTTTTTGCATTCCCTTTGCTGTAGCAGTTTATTTATAACTACGCTGTAGCAATCTTCCAAAATTTTTTATTGTAGCAACAGTTCATATTCAGGAGTGATTGCTTATGGGAGGCTTGTTTCCTCATTGTATATGAATCATGCCTCATTATTTTGTATGGATTTTATGATTTAATACATGATTTTATGTCTCCATATTGGTCTCCAATGTTAACGTGTTGGTTTACACTGCTATTTCTAGTTTTGTGTCCTTTAATTGCTACTTTCCCATTTGGGAATACTACAGTGGTATCAGAGCATAATCTTGGCTCAGCCTGTGCATTCAACCAATATGTCACCATAAGGACAAGCGTCTCATAATAAGAGGAGATATACAGAAAAAACAGAGACATGAATCCATTGTTTGGAGGAAGAGAGGAAGAGGAGCTCTCAAAGCTTATTTTTCAAACTATGCCGAGCATCAAGGGAGATCTCAAGAAGATGAGAAGGGAGATGTGTAGAGAATCTCCAAGAGAGTTTGAATCTAAAGAAAACTCTATATTTTCACATGATGAGTGTGAGCATGAAGCCCCACAAGATAATTGGAATATTAGAGTTCTTAATAAACTTAATTAATTAAGTAAATAAAAGGGTGGATGGCCCCATAATCCTCAAAGATAAATAAAATCCACTTTTGATGTGTGTATGTGGATATTATAGATTTAGATCTAAAATCATGGAGTAGTGGTGCAACTCATTTGATTCCAGACTGGGAATCTAAAATCTGGGTTATCTTGGGAATCCATCACATTGGCTAGATCTTGAATCTTGGCATTGTCAGAGCTCCAAATTTTAGTAGATGTGCATTTTCCTTTTCAACCTGCAGTCATATATTCATATTCTGCTGAAGGGACAATGCAATATTTTCTTCCAAAATCTCTCCAGTTATGCAGTACCTACTTTGGCATGTTTTCAGGGTGATTCTAGGCCATTTCTTTGGCTAGATTTACTCATATTTTGTACATTGTGTAACTGAATCACCTCCATATAATAAAATGGCTTAGCTTCTCTATAAATTCTGATGTTGTCTTGAGATTTATTGTTTACTTAGTTGTAGTTATTATATTGTGTTTAAGTATTACTGCATTCTCCCTTTCTGGGATATGCTCACATAGCGCAGTAATATTCCAAAAATTTAGCCTTCAGCTAAATGGAATATTATATAGTTTGTTTTATCACTAGGTAGGTGAATAAGTGGGTGGGGAGGCTGATAAATCTCCTTAGTAGCAACAAAAACACTTCAAGTGTGAAAGGGAACCTTCTAAGAAGCTAAATAAAGCACCTTTGAGTATGAACAGGGGTTGGATCATGTTGGACATGTCAACTTTGACCGAGTCAACAACACTGTTATGGAGGAGTGGACATTAAATAAGGAATAACGCAGTTTTGGAGGGATATGGATTGCATGGAGGAAATGACCTAATTGAGTGGGGCCAAAGGCAAGGAAGCTCATAATATATATAAGGAAGAGGATGTCAGCCATATGGGGTTATGTTTGAGATTATCATTTGATATTGGTCTGTTTAGATTTTGCATCCTTTTTGCTATTTAGCAGGGTTGCTGTGCTGTTTAGCACAAGGGTGTTCCTGATCGTGAATCCCTACCTCATACTCAAGGAAGGAGAGGTTCATTGGGCCACATTTCCTCATTCCAAAATTCTGACCAATCTACCTCCTTCAGGTGACAGCATAGTTTTTGTTTAGAGCTGGGTTGTGTTGCAGGGTGCAGCAAAGGAGGATCACATAGAGCCATTTCTGGGCTTGTTTTTCAGTGGAGAGGTAGCCTATCCATTGGAAGATCAGAAAGGAAGGATCCTGAGCATATTTCTACATCTTTGGCATCAGGACAACCATCTACCATCCCTCACAATGCAGTTACAAACCAGAACTGCGTTATTTTTATAGGCAGTTGCTGGGAGGGTTCAGTGAGCTCATAAGGAGGGTCTATTTCTGAATAGAGATGTCAAAATTCTATTGAGAAATACCATTGGAGGAGGACATCACCATTTTAGATCTGACATAGCCTCATTTTATTCAGTTCTAGTTTGCAGTGACATATCAACCCCAAGGATATTGTTACATTGTATATTTTGTTGGTATTTCTAGCAATCTTTTCCGGGTTGGTTAGAAATCATCTATTAGAGCCCACATCTTCCTTTCTGGGCATTTATTTTGTATCTATCAGCCATATTTCATGTCTACAGTAGCAGCTACACTGACATAGACAACATTGTCATTGCTTTCCGGCATTCTATACAGTAGCAAAAACTCATGTGCTGATTGTACTGTTCATTCGAGGATCGTTCTTATTGATTGAGTGGCTTCACCCTCAAGATATTTTTGTATATTGTTGCTGAGATATTAATAAAATGATGGCTGCATATTGATCCCTCTTATGACATGTTCATAATTGTTGTGTTTTACATTATTATATCTTGTATTGCTGCTATTTCCATTTTGGAATATTATAGTCCTTTTCCTAATAGGACTCAAACTGTTCATTATTACAATAACAACCTTATCTCCTAAAACAATTAAATATTTGAAAAATATGACTTCACATGTTTGAATAGGGTGTGATGGGACTCATCACTACATGACATCTTAATTGACCTCCTCTAAAACTGGAAACAAACCCTGTTTTTTAGGCAAACTTGTCTTCATCTTCAACGAATGCTTTGGCTGGTATTTTGTCTCCATTTCGTGGTCCTTAAGTCTTGAATAACTGCTGTCATGGTCATTTAACACTTTGATATTATATAAATTTCCAAATATTCCCAAAAAACTGCTTATAAAGCTCCAAAATAGTATGCTACGAAAGTAAGATAGTTTCGTAGCACTGCAAAAATGCCATTTTCCATCAATATTTTTGGTTCTTTCCTCCTGCATGATGTTCATTATGCCTTAATTCACCTTACATACCATTTTAATCTCTTTGGACCTCCAAAAAATAGTTCAAAATGAAAAAAGAAAAGCTACAGTAGTTTCGTAGCATTTTGTTGTTCTTCAAGCCCAGGCATGCTACGAAACTGTTGAAAACATTCAAAAAACTAGAATTTTGTGTAGCTTAAAAAATCTACCTTCTAAGTGCAAAAATTAGTTTCTAACATGCCATTAGTCTTCAAAACCACAAACCAGCTCACACTATGATTCTTGAGGGGTTTCTTCCTCATTGATGATGATTTGAGCAATTGGCTCCTCAAGTACTATTATTTTAAGGCCTCTTTTATCTAACTCCTCATGAATTAGTTCAAGTTGCTCCTGGAGGTCCTTAACCTGATCTTTCAAATTTTTGTTAGTGGCTTTCAAATGTGTGTTTATTTTCCTGACATGTTTGACCTCTTTCCTCAATAGAATGGTCCATTTTATAAGTTGATGTGTATTATCTAGAGTCTTGGAAACACTGTTAACCTGCTCTTCCCAATTGTCCTTCATCTTTTCAAACTGAACCTTCTGTACATTGTGTTTCCTTAATTCTTTCTTAATAACAAAAATTTCATGATTGGCCAACTTCAATTTTACTTCAAGAAGTTGAAACTCTGTTTTTTCCATCACCTTCTCTTTTCCTTTCTTTGATTTTCTAACTGTATCTTTCTCTGTAGGTGATGAAAGGTCAATGATGTCTTGTGGTAGCTGGACTGTGTCAGTAGGTGGCTGAATCTCTTTACTACTCTCTAATATATTTCTAGCATGCCTTGTCATAGGATTTCTTTCTTGAAACATAAAACCTAGATCTTCTCCTTCAAATTCTAATTTTTTTGCAGATTTGGCCTTTTTTAGCTATTGTCCACCTTCCTCTATGTCCTCAGCCTGGACTATAGGAGTTTCTTCTATGTCAATGGCATGTAATATGTCTTCTAGATTTAATTTAGCTACTGCTCTGTCTTCTACAACCACTTTTTTCTCTTCTAAGGCCACTGTTTGGCTCCTTGTCATCCTTTTGGTTCCTTGTTTACTCACAACTTGTTTTTGTTTTGCAGGTTTGACCACTTTTGACTTATGTTTTGAAGGTGGGACATTTGGAGTATCAAAACTATGCAATTTCTCTATTTCCATCATGATTGGTTCACTTGGTTCTACTCTTGCTGGTTCACTTGGTGCTGCCACCAATGGTTCACTTTGTTCTACTACTAAGGGTGATGGAATTTTCCTAGGTTTAGGAGTTCCTTAAGGAGTAAGAGCATCCAACTCAAAACCAATAACAAACAAAAATGAAGACCAGACTCTGCCTAACCTTTGGAGTTCATCTAAAACCAGTAGTTTCATTAAACCATGATGAAATAATGAAATCTCACTCCCTTCAGATTTTGCTTGGACCTTATCTGCCATTTTTGACAAACTTCTATGTAAATAGAAAGGCAGATCAAGGGAAATATTACCAGTAAAGTGTAGAAGTAGCTTGAAATGATATGAGTAGAATTTATGGTATCTACCTTCACAAGTAAAATACTTTTGGATGATGAGAAATTTTTTTGAGTATTTTTCCTTCATGCAGCTCCTTGGAATGGCATTGGTGAGATCCATTTCACTATTTTCAGGCTTCATAAACTCTTTGCACTGCTCCATGTTGAACTTGAAACCTTTGAACCACTTCTCTTGTCCTCTTGGAATCCCTGTAGCTACAACAATAACCTCTGGTGTGATGAAAATATTAAGCATTCCCACTTTGTTTTTTGTTACAATGAAGTTTAAAGCAAACTCTTTGGAAACTTGTACATGGCAGCCTTGTAATTTCTCACAAAACTGTAAGCAACCTTTCCTTCTAAAGACTTCCACAACTGTTGGGTCTTCATTGATCAAATTAATATATGCTGGTTCACATCTTAGACATTGGCCACCGTTATTTGTCCTTCTTTTTTTTGCATTGGTTTCTTTAATGCCTTCACAACCTCGCTTGATAGTTTGTAGCCTCGCTTGATAATTTATAGCCTCGCTTGATAGTGATAAATGTAAATATTTGAAAACACCAGCCACTGCTTTGGCTTAATGCAATAGCTCTCCAGAGCTCGATATCACACAAAGAAACAATAAGAAATGAGAAATGAATGAATTAGGAAAGATTTTGAAGTTTGATGTATTCTCATGACACAATGATGACTCATACATACCTAAAATGGTGATGATGACTTCAGACCTCACCATGTACCTTGATTTTATCCTTCCATGACTCGAATGGTATCTAACTTACCCTTTCCCAACAATTTTCTGACACCTAACAGCTAATTTGACAAGACAAACAGGAGACCACGATTTCGTAGTGAGTTCAATGCAAATCTGGGTGTTTTCGCTACGAAACTATCAGCAGTTTCATAGTGAAAAGTGACATTTATCAGTGTATTTCGCTACGAAATTGTGGTTTCTTGGCTAAAATGACATTTTCGTTACAAAAACCTTGGGAATTGAATTTTTTCAGAAAATTATGAGTGATGTGACATGAGGGTATTTGAAAGTGAGTGGCTTTAGACCTTAGGGTAAGCTTAAACAAGAAAAATTTAAAATTTCACTTGACCAAGAATATAAAAATGAATCCTACAACCCTACTTTTGACACATGAACCTATTAAATTTTTCAAATGATGCTTCATTTTTTGGGTGATAACAACTTGTATAATCAAACTTGTGACCTCTATTAATATACCGCTTCTCCTAGTCTGTAAGAGGTTCTTCTTCTTTAGATGACATAGATGTAGTGCTCCACAGGCTGAGCCAAGATTATGCTCTGATACCACTGTAATATTCCAAAATAGGAAAAACAAGAATATTGAAAATAAAAATGGAAAATGCAGTAAACATAAACACATCAAATACATGAGCATATCACTGAGCCATTTTATTATATGTAATAGTAGAAATTAAGTACAAGAACTTGAGGAAGAGACAATCAAGCTAGGAAAATCAAGCCTGGAATGAATCTAAACATCAAGACATGAAACACTGCTACTGCATCAATTGTTGGGAGGCTATGACTACAAAATCCTGCTGAAAATAACTGCTGTTGTAAACTAGGAATGCTTATATCTGCTGATTGGTTTCTCAGAAAATACCAGGATAAGATATCTGGGATTTCTAGCACAATTCAAAGATAACCCAAAAAGGGCTTCTGGAAATGACAAAGATGAAAAATGCAGCCCTAGGGATGAATTATGCTCTGTAGCAAGGTAACTGCAGGAAGGTGGATGATATGATGAGAAAATAGATGATACTCCTCCCCATTGACTTTCTAGATGGAGGGCTTCTCCCCCTCATTGGATGATAAGCTCAAAAACTTAGGTTATTAACCCTCCATTGAATCTGCCCTCCTGGATTGTGTAATTCCTGAAGGAGACTGTGCTATTGAAGGTGGCTGAATATTGGCCTAATCTCGGATGATGGAATGTAGCTCAAAGAACCTCTCCTGAGTGGGCACTCGAAGTTCCCCGAGGATGAGGGTGGAAATTCCACTTGGAAACACCCTTGTGCTAAACATCACAAAAAACTCTGCTAAACAGCTGAAGCATGTAGAAATTCATAAAATATAATACATAAACACAATTCAAAATTCCCTCTATGGCTGCCATCCCCTTCCTTATATTCTTTGTGAGCCTTCACCCCCTTTGCCCCACTCAATAATGATGCTACTCTCATGGAGACTTCCTCCCATTATGACTGCGCTGTCCTCCACTGTCTCCACTACCTCCATGATTGCACTGTTGGTTTGGTAAAATTGACCCCATATACATGCATTGAACCCCATTCACACGAAGAAGTGGTTTAGTCATCTTTCTCCTATCTAAACGCACTGATCCACATTCACATTAGAAATGGTTTTATTTATACTAAAGATATTTATGGGTCCCTCTACCTTGTTATTCACCTATCTTATTGAAAAAAACAAAATTTAATATTCTAACTAGCTAAAAGCTAATTGGGAATATTACAAGATGTGCCTCCATGATCTTATGCTAGAACCATTGATCTTTCATGTTCAGGGACATATCTGCGCAGTATCTCATCTGGTCCCATATTATATAATTTTCCTGCTATCAATGACAAATTAACTTCCTTAACCACCAATTATTTCTTCTGCCGCATAATATATTCCAAAGGATCCATCCCTGTGGTCAAAAAGTGAATAGAGTCTGCAAAATGGTCATCTTCTACTGTGATTGCAAATAACTCTGCATCAGGAATATTCTATTGTATGCTAGTTGGTTCTTCTCTTGTTTCTAATCGTGACAGATGGTCAAGTCCCACATTCAGCCTTCCTGGTTTTACAAATTCAAAGTCATACTCCTGAAATAATAATAACCATATGCAAATATTCCCTCCTAGGACAAGCTTATTGACCAAGTACTTCAATGAAGAATGATATGTAAATGTCTTAAGATGTGATCCCAACAAATAATGTTTGAATATATGCAGAGCATATACCATCGCTATACCTTCTCTTTCTGTGGTAGTGTAATTCATTTCAACTATGGACAACTTCCTACTTGCAAAAGATATAGCATGGTCAATTTCTCCTTCACCAGGTTGTGCCAATACCACTCCCAAAGCTATGCAAGAAGCATCCACATGGACATGGAATTACTTCTTCTAATCAGGGAATACTAAGATAGGCACAATTACCATCTTCTCCTTTAATATGTAGAGGCTCTTCTGACACTCTTCTTCCCATTGAAAATTTACATACTTCTTCAGCAATTTCTCAATGGTCACAATGATCTGCGCATACCCCTTAATGAAATTTCTATAATACCTTGTCCCAACGTAGTGTGCAGTTGTATTACTATATTAGGTGGATCCAAGTTCACAATGACAAAAATCTTAGTAAGGTCCACCATCAATCCTTTCTTAAAAACAATATGCCCCAATAATATACCAAAAGGTAGATACAAAATACACTTCTTCAAATTAAGAGATATCTGATATTGTCAACAAGTGTCGATCATAAGCCTCAAACTTCCAAAATGTTTGTTCAACAAGCCAAATAATGTCCAGTCATCAAAGTATACCTCCAAAAATTTGTAAATGTACTCTTTAAAAGCTGCGACCACCACTCTAGAAATATAGTAGGGTAATTATTCAATCCAAAAGGAATTACTATATAATGATATGAGCCCCATTCTGTAGCAAAGGTGGCCTTGTGTTGATCTTCAGGTGTAATTATGATCTGATGATATCCTAAAAGTCCATCTGTAAATGAATAAGATTCCCGACCTCCTACATTATCCAATACTTCATCTATGAAAGGGGTGGGAAAAATATCATGTAGGAATGAGTCGTTCAACTTCCTTAGGTCCACACATATCCTGATTTATCATTTTGTCTTCTTTTCTATACCACCATAGGAATTACCCTTTCTAACTCTTTGACAACTTCAATAATCCCTGCGATTATCATCTTATCAAGTTCTAGCTTCAATTTATCTTTGTACTTTAGGTTCAACCTATAAGGTCTCTTCTTGATTGGCTTCACATCAGGTTTCAAGGGAATCTTCATGGCCCCTAGATATCCTAATATTCCCTTCATATATGAAAATTTAGTAGGAAACAATTCTTGATATTCGTGCAGTAATTCTATGAATTTGCTGACTGAAATCTCCTACTATTGCAAACTTGGGTTCTTCTTCTGATCCTATATTCACGTTCTTAGTCTTCAATGAATTTTTTATGTCTAATGTCTCTATCTTAAGCCCTTTTAATTTGAAGTGTCCTTCTGATTCTACAATGTCGATGTCATGCGAGTCTTCTTCCTCTTCTGCAATAATATTATAACATTCCAGTGCATACTCTATCTACGCAACCCAATTAGGTTGCTTCCATGTTAGAGTGGTTACTCCCTAAAAGATATTCTATTTTACTACCTGAAGGGACAAATCTATGCCCAAACATTCATCCTCAAGATTGAATTTTAAAATAAAAGCATCAACCAAGTCTGCCCAATTCATAGTACCATGTGACAATTCTATTTCTAGGTACCAATTCTTAGGAATTGTCTCTAATGTGTGAATAAAGTCATGCACCCATTCCTACTGTGGAATCTCCTTCGATGCTGTAATGCATATCTAGATATGATTTCTAGGGTCAGTTTCACCATAATATTTCTTCATTTTTTTTTCTACTTGTCTAAACCTTATCCACATTAATCTTCGTCATATGTGCCAATATCCTATGTTTTTCTTGTGTGTGACCCACCATCTAGCAGGGGTAGATCTTAGGGATGTATCCAAAGCTATAAATATTTGATATTATGGTACCTGCTCTTCATAAACATTAAGAGAAGTTTAGACATTACCCAAACCATCATAATAAGGCAGGTTACATACCTCAGATGTCATACATTGAACTATTTTCATTATTTTTACACATCGCTTTGTGGATATTTCATGCAACCTATTTTTCCAATTCTCCAGTTCTTCTTCCGAATCTGATGTACATGTACTATCATGATCCCAACTCAAATTTCCATCTATAGTAGGGTTAATATAATCTTCTTCCTTGACTGTCAATTGATAGATGTTATCTATGTCTACTGTGCTGTATTCTTCTCTCACTGGCTCTGTATATGTTACTCCTTCTAATGGATCTAAAGGAACAATCACCCTCATATTTCTTCCTTCAAATATAATTTGTCTCTTCTTTATATTGATGATGGCCATATTATCAATTTCCCAATCAATTCCAAGTAAATCAGGATAAGGATTACTGTCATCAAAAATTTCTATTACTTCGAAATCGGAAATGGTGCGAACACCTTCAATATCTACTATGACACTTGATTGTCTTCCCATAGGAAATATATTTTGCTGATTTTCTAGTCTTAACTAAATATTTCACCATTGTAGCTTTAGATTACATTTCCCATGTATTATTTTTCAAGACATTATCATCAGAGCCCAAATCCAGGATAACTTGATCCATTTCATATTCTCCTAGCTGTGCACTAAGTCTAATCTCTTTTCTAGTTCTCTTTTGTCGATGTACATTATTAACTACGCACATATCACTTCATGGTGTATCTTTTTATGTGTAGGAATTTATCAATTCCTGAAGTCCCTCTACACCATTTGATATCTTAAAAAATTCATACAAGTCCAAAGAAAAGTTCTCAAATTACTTACTTGATCTGTTGAATTCTATTGCAAATCTTGATCCTGCGTCGCTTCTTGGTTTTGTGTTGGAACTAATTTCATGTCATAGTTACTAGGCCCTGACTGTGCAGTCGAAGTTCAAGCTCCCACATCCATAAAACTTCTCTTCGATTCCATAAACACTTTATTTTATTTATGAACATAAAAAAATGAACTTTCTTCGGATTCTTTCTAACCCATGCACCTATATTTTCAAATTCCTTATTTCCATATTCTTTATCACTTCTAGTCGAAACTCCAATTCTAGTGACAATATTAACACAAGATTCATCGGTTCTTATTTCAGCCTTCATCATTTGGATGTTCTTTGTGGGTTGCTGGTTCCTCTTTTCTTGCATTTTTTCCATAAGCACAGGAAAATATTCAATTACATGATCAAATGACTTAAAATACTTACATGTCGTAGTGGGATTTTGGAAGTCTCTTTCAAAATGACCTTCCTGGACATAGTTATATAAAATTATCTGTCCACTGTTGGGTGCTAATAGGTGTCTTTAAAAAACTCCTAGTTGCCTCACATTAATTATCAACCTGGGTAAGTCCTTTATCTCAAGCGTGTACACAATATGTGCAAGCTATACATACAAAGAGTAATGCTAAAATCAATCGTTTCATATAGATGCAATCATAAATCTTGAAGCTTTAAAGGAAGTAATTCATCTAAGCTTTATAACCAAAAGCTGTAATTCATTCTTAATTCAACTAATTCAAATGACAATCAACCGAGAGAAATGAAGCATTAATCGAGCTCTTTTAGCTGGATTTAAACTATTGAATAGAAAGAAGGTATTGGAAATAAATTTCTACGCTTTAAATAACCAAAAATAGTTCTTTTAACTAGAAACTAATTTCTTAAGGAAATAAATTGGAAATGCGTAATCAAAAGAATAAATACCAGAAATCAGAATTATCAAAAGTACTTCAATTGTAAAGTGGAAAAGCAGAATACACTTGCAATAATTGGAAAAGTGTAACACAGGGAACAACAGTGAAATCCACCAGAGACCGGGCCCGTAGCCACCGGCGAATACTGCTCAACTACTCCAGAATATTTGAATAAACAGAAACGCAGATTATATATTAATCATCACAGTCAATTGACATCACAATACAATCTCGTTGTTCAGAACTACGTTCTGTGAATTACGATTACAATTTATGCAGAAGTGAAAGATACATGACACATGATTTTTGAGAACTAGCTCTTCCTGTCCCTTTATAGCTAAAAGGAAAGATAAGTGTGATCCCTCAGGATCAGGAGATCCTGAGGGATCCACGAAAAAATGATATCCTCAGACAGTTCGTTCATTCTTGTGCTAATCCTTACTGATTTATCTTCGATTTGACCGTATTAAATGCGTCTTCTTTCCCGTGATTAAGTCTTGCTGTTCCTTCTGTTATTTTCAGCATAAAAAGTAATGGGAATTAGTTTGGACGGTTATCGTATCAGGATCATTTTTCATTCATTCTTCATCAAAATCCTTTCATTATATTATTATATCATGGCACAAGATGGATAAGGAAGAGGAAAAAGGACAATAATCAAGAGTAAATACATGCCTATTGCAAGGCTCAACATACTCCCCTGCTTACCTTTTTTCATGTCCTCATGAAAAATAAATAATTCTTATGCAAAGAAGTTAAAGAGTAGGCTGGAGAAGATCTGTCTGTAATAGGCCTGAGACCATGATGTCGTGCCAGGTTTGAAAAGGCTTCCGCTTCTTGTCCTTTAGGTAACTCGTAGTTAGGATGATACCCTTCGGGATGATACCAAATAATGGGGCTTCTAAAGTGACATCCCACCCAATAGGGTCCTTCTCTTAAGATAAAATTGCTGTATGGGACTAACCGTCTCGCAGCAGCTTTGAAATTTCCATTATTAAATGGTTCTCTTTCCTTAACACTGTTGCTTGAAACCATCCATCTCATTTTGGATTCAACCAGGGATCTTTCCTGAATGGAGAGGAAATATGATGTTCCTTCCAACACAATTTCCTTATGTATGGGCCCTAAAATTTTAAGCAAGCCCTCCTGTGTCATCAGTGTTTTATGCTTAGTAAACAATTGCAGAGGGTGAGTAGGTTCACTTCTTACCCAAAGATCTAAGCTGTGTTCCTGTCTTTGGAATGAATTATAAGCCTTCAACCACTTGAGTTGGTTGACTGCAAAAGAGATAAAAGCCTAAAATTGAATATCTCCAATAAAAGGGCTAGGATTCACATCCACTTCTTTATCTAATATGAAATTATGCAAAAAAAATTCACAAATAAGCCTTTGGACCTTTACTACATGTGTCTTACAGCAATTTATAAAATCCTCCATCGTCTTCAGCTCAATTGCATTGCCGGCTCTAACAGCTTTGATTTTTAACAATAAATATCGTTCTAATAAGAATAAGGCATAGTTCGTAGTAGGATATCGACAGGTCAAGATATCCAAATATAATGAAAAAATGGTTTCCAACTGATCCCTGACGCTGTTCAGCTTAGTTTTCATCCTCTTCAGTTTTTCTTCTTCCTGTCTAGCCTTATCAAAAGCCTCATTCTCTACTAGGGATAATTCCCTCAATTGTTTTTGTAACTTCTGTTATTGTTGTAAGGAGACTGTCTGCTGTTGATGTTGTTCTAAAGCAAGCTGGGCTTGCGTCAGTTCTTCTCGAAGTTTTAAAACAATAGGGTCATTCCTTAACAATAAGTCCTTGGATTTCCCTTCTATCTGAGTACCGATGCTGTGAGAGAATACCTTTTCAGTCTTTATTTCCTTATTGTGGGAGGACCAACCCTCCATTTGAACAACCACATTTACCAGGTTTTCATGCGAATTAACCTAGGTGGCTATTGTTCGAGAGGGAGCGAGTTCAGTTTAAATTTATATTGATTTATTATCTCATATTCTTGTTTGTGTAGCTACAGAGGTCACCTCAAGAGCGGTGTTCTGAGTTTTACAGTTTTTAACTTCTCGTTGTAGCCTTCTAACTGTCTTCTAGAGCTTCTGGTATTTTTGTCATAGCTTCTTAAGTTTTGCTCCGGCTACTTGGATCTTTCGAGGAGCGTCTGCTCCACTAACAGGTTTATCAACGGTTTCTAGAGCTGCTTGTTGGTCATCAGGGCTGTGTTCCAAAAGAACCATATTTCCTAACTGATTGTCTGACTTGTGACTAAATTCTATGTCTACAGACTTCTGCTGGTCCTCATGGCTATATTCCAACAGAATTGTGTCACCAGACTGGTTGTTGGATTCCTGAACAATTTCTGTGTCTACAGCCTCTTGTGTTTCTATATGCCCGGAATTCTCTGGGACTTGTGTTTCCATTCTACTGGGACCAAGTGGTCCTCCAGGTTGCATATATACATTAAGATTTTCTAGGACCTCGGCTATCCCTGTCCCGAAAACTTCCAAAGGATCTTATGGTCCTGCTTCAATTTCGAGCTCATTATTATAATTCTATTCTTGTTCTTGTTTTGAATTGGCCTCTTCTTCGGGTTCTGATGCGGAATTGGGTTTCTCTTCTTCCAATTCTGGTGTGGAATTGGGTTCCTCTTCTTCCGGTTTTGATGTGTAATTGGGTTCCTCTTCTTCCGGTTTTGATGCAGAATTGGGTGCCTCTCTTCAGATTCAGAATCTCTTATCCTAACTGGAATGGCTATCTCCGCATGTTGATTTCTTTCATCCCCAAGATTTGCAGACATCCTCTGGGCTAGTTCAGTTCTTACAGACCTCCTGCGTTTATGGGGTTCAACCTTTGAACGGGAATTCTTTTTTCTTTTTGAAACAGGGTTCTGCTGGCTTGTCTCCGCAATTTCAGGATGTTGGATTATAGGGTTTTTCATGCTCTCTAGGGCCATCATGAAACCATCCCAAGTTAACTTGTATTGAAATTGGCTATGAATGTTGATTAATCTAATTAGCCCATGGTGACTTACTATAGTTTCAGGGTGTCTGGCCCGTCTTATTCTAACAACAACATCATGTAGTAAATAATTCAAAAGAGATGGTAGATTAACAGTGAGTTTTTGTTTCAAGACAACTAATAGTTTAATTTGTCGTGGTCTTACCACATCTCGGCGTCCATCACAGGTAATGTATCTTTGGATAATTCTTGTGAATTCTTTCCATGGTTTTTCCAGATAAGATGGTTGGATGCCTTTTCCTTTCCTAACTACTTTCTCACCTTCTTCTTTGAAAGTTTCCACTGCGTCTTGCAGCAATACATGTTTTTTTGACCATATAGTTCCTTCTGCTGGAAGCCCAGATACTTCAGCTATTACAACGTCTGTAACTGTAGTTCTTCTACCTTTCACCATGGATTCCCCATTCTATAGATGCTGTAGAAATTCAATGGAAATTTCCTCATTCGAGGGCTGAAATCTTGTGAGATAGGATATCCACCCTGCATGGATTAGAATTTCCCTGGCTCTGTCGGAGACCTCTAACACTAAAGGTTCATGGTGCACTGTCTTACCACCCATAATGCTTTAATTCTTCCTACTATTGCAAAGGATGAGTGTAATGGGAAAATGCAACAATACTGAAAAAACACAGCAATACTAAAAAAACACAGCAACACTTAGAGTGATAGAACAACAAGTTGTTGTAGTTGATATTAATTGTGTTATTAAATTTCCGCATGCCGCATGATCATGGAATATCATATCAATCAATGAAATAATGACAACACATGCACAGGTGTAATGGAAATTCTCTCCCCCTTCGAAATGAGAGGTCACCTAGGATTGAATAGACGGGGAATGGATGTTTCGACGGTAGGATATAAGGATGAAGGGTACAGTAGTAAATGGAACAGAGTATGTAAATAAATGATGGGACAATAAGAGAGATGGATAGAGTAAAAGTGTGGTGTATAATCATAGTAAATGACAAGAGACAAGACGCTTTGGTTGATGATAAGTTATGTGATAAGGAAAGAGTACAACAATATGTACAAAATGAGGCTTTGCCGATGATAATCTGGTTGTACACGATATGATTGAGTAAAACAATGAATGCATGCATAAAGGTTCAAAGTAGGGAAGTGTTTAGAGGAAATAATCTCTCAGATAAAAATATAAATGGGAAGACGGTATTATAAGAATGATTGATTGAGGAAATAGAACTTCAATACCATAAGCAGAGCTTCTGCTGCCAGCAAGTGTCCATAGCCTCGATAGAGTTTCTTTTTAACCCATGTGAGCCAGGATCCTCAATTATAATTGAAAAATTTCATTGCTGTTTCTACAGAAGAGACCAGTGTGCTGGCGTGGTAACCAGATAACCATACTTCCATTCACTGGGAAGTAGAAAAAGTGAGCAGACCGACTCATGATGAGACGTCCTGTTCCAAGGATGTTTTAGCCATCCAATGGATCATAACCCTGGTGTGGTGGCCATAGTGGGAATGTCACATTGCTACTTCCTTATGAACATGGTAGGCTGGCTCGTTAATGAGACCCCCTATCCTCTATCTGTAGATAAAATTTAGTTGTCATTACATAGTTTTATGATAAATAGAGGGAGGCTCAATACTCCTTAATAGTAGGGATGGTGTAAGAAGTTGAAGCAAGTCAATAATAAGAAAAATTATACCCACAATCCCATTGATAATAGACAGAGAGAATTATAACCAGGGAGAGTAGAACCAGCATGGTAAAGATGATCAATCAATATCATATACAGTAGAAATCAGTACAGTAAAGTGAAATATAAATAATTGTGTCCCTTTCAATTGTTTTAAGTCTATCATCAAGAAGCTGTCTTTGTCAAAGATCATAACGTTAAAAATATTCACCTGCTTTAATAAAATCCATAATTCTTATCCGCATGAAGGTATTGTACTTCAGGCCATAAAATAAATAAAAGAAAATAAGGCTTAAATGAGCTAGGAATAAGTCCATGAGAGGAAAGAGGTGTTTGTGAAATATATAAAAAAATGGTGTTGTTTAGAACACACAAAAATTGTACAAGAAACAAAAGTGCTGTTCCAAAATTGGAACAGAATAAAACAAAAGAGAGTGCTGTTCCAAAGATGGAACAGAAAAATCAAAAAGTGTTGTTCTGAAAATGGAACATCAAAATCAAAAAGTGTTGTTTTGAAGATGGAACAGCAAAACCAAAAAGTGTTGTTCCGAAGATGGAACAACAAAACCAAAAAGTGTTGTTCTGAAGATGGAAAAAAAAAACCAAAAAGTGTTGTTTCGAAGATGGAACAACAAAATCAAAAAGTGTTGTTTCGAAGATGGAACAACAAAACCAAAAAGTGATGTTCCGAAGATGGAACAACAAAACCAAAAAGTGTTGTTCCGAAGATGGAACATCAAAATAAAAAAATGCTGTTCCAAAGATGGAACAAAAAAACCAAAAAGTGTTGTTTCGAAGATGGAACAACAAAATAAAAAAGTGATGTTCCGAAGATGGAACAACGAAACCAAAAAGTGCTATTCCGAAGATGGAACAAAAAAATCAAAAAGTGTTGTTCCGAAGATGGAACAACAAAATAGGCAGAGAAAAAAAACAAATTTAATTAGCAATCATATTTACAGTTTTTTTTTATAAGCAGAGAAATGATTTTTTACAAAGATGAAGCTGTCGAAGGATTATCTTCTACAACTAAAAGTTTCATGGTGGAGTCCTTGCGTATCTGTTGACAAAAATATTCTCTTGTGAGTGGTCTTTGGTAGAGGCACACCCGATGCCCATTTGCTTTAAAGGAATAATCATACCCATCAATGGTGGCCAATGTAAGAGTGCCATTGTCATGTACTTCCTTTATTTCATAGGGACCTAACCACCTAGTCTGCAATTTACCAAGGAAGTCTTGAAACCTGGAATCGTAGAGAAGTGCCTAGTCACCCTCATGAAATGTCTTTTTCTTGATCAGAGAATCGTGCCATTTGGCTCTTTGTTGTTGAATAAGTGCAGTATGCTGCAGATCCAAAAGCCGTATTTCATCTAATTCATTTGTTTGTTGTAATCTATTAATACAGGCTTCAGTTAAATCCAATCCCACTTCCTTGGCTCTCCTTAGTGTTTGTATCTCAAACTCTATGGGAAAAATAGGTTCCTTACCAAATACCAACTGATATGGGGAGTATCAAATAGTATTCCTCCAAGTTGTGTGATATTCCCACAAGGCTTCTGGCAGTTGAGTAGCCTAGTCTTGTCTGCGTGATGAGACTGTCTTCGTTAGAATAACTTCAATTACTTTATTGGTGCTTTCTACCTGCCTGTTCGCTTGCGGGTGGTATGGAGAGGTAATTCTGTGAATAACATGATGATTTTTTAGTGTAGCAGCGATCTTGTGGCCTACAAATTGCGGCCCTCCATCAGTGATTACTTCTCTGGGTAACCCATTTTGTACAAAAAAATTGAAAATAAAGTTTATCATAGTTTATTTTGTGGCTCTTGGTAATTCTATTGCTTCTACCCACTTAGTTACATATTCCGTTGCAAACAATATATATGATTTCTGGTTGGATGATGGGTTTATTGGCCCAAAAAAATCTAATTCCCAATGCTCAAAAGGTTTTATGACCAGCTGTGGATGTAGGGGCATCTCATCAGATTGGCTAGGGTGGCCCATCCTTTGACAACTATCGCAGGCCTGAAAAAATTTCTTAGCATTCTTAAAAATCGTGGGCCAATAGTAGCCCATTTGTAAAATTTTATGTCCAGTACTGTGGTCTACAAAATGTCCACCGCAAGGTCCATCGTGGCATGCTTTTAGGATATCATAAATTTCATCTTCCCTGATACACCTGCGGACGTGCATATCGGCCCCTGTGTGAAAAATGTATCCTCCAATCCAGGAGAACTGAGTGTTGCGATGTACTATCAATTTACTTTCTTTGGGTGTCAGATATTTAGGTAATTTTCCCACTGCTAAATAATTCACCACATCTGTGTACCATGGCATTTTCACGGTTACAACAAACAGGTGTTCATCTGGAAAATGATCCTCTACTGCTATTGCGTCATCTGTTCTTGGCACTCGGGAGATGAAATCTGCCACAAGGTTTTCCTTCCCTAGTCGATCCCTTATAGTTATATCACATTCCTGCAAAAGTAGCAACCAAGGTGTCACTCTTCCATTCGTAATGGGTTTATTAGCTAAGTATTTGATAGCAGAGTGATCCGTATACAGAATTATAGGGTATCCAGTTATATATTGTCTGAATTTGTTAATAGCATAAATAATAGCTAAAAACTCCTTCTCTGTTACTGTGTAATTAAATTTAGTAGGGGTTAAGTTTTTGCTAATGTAATATATAGCGTAGGGTTTCTTGTCTTCTTCTTGGCCAAGAACTGCTCCAATGGCTGTGTCTAATGCATCTGATGAAATCTGGAATGGTATATTCCAGTTCGGGCCTTGTAATACTGGTGCTATTGATACTAGCCGTTTTAAATTTGTAAAGGCAGTGTCACATTTGTCAGTCCATATGAAATCACTGTTTCCTATTAATGCGTATAATGGTGCAGCAATCTGTGAAAAATTCTTGATAAATCTACGATAATATCCAGCAAATCCCAGAAAACTATGTACCTCTGGTTGAGTGCAGGGAGCAGCTAGTAAGAGAATTACCTGTATTTTTTTCCAGATCTACCTGAATTCTAGCTGCTGAAATGTAATGACCCAAGATCAGGTCTTCTGTCATCATCATATGGCACTTTTTGCGACTTAAACATAGGCTGGTAGTAATACATCGTTCCAGAACTTTTTCCAATGTCTGTAATGCTTGGTCAAAGTCATCTCCATAGGGTGTGAAATCATCCATGTATACTTCCAATCCTTCATTTATCAAGTCTGCAAAAATACTGAGTATGGCTCTTTGGAATGTGGCAGGTGCATTACACAATCCAACAAGTAATACCCTGTAAGCGAATGTTCCCCACGGACCGGTAAAGGTAGTCTTATCCTAGTCTTCAGGGGCAATCTGTATTTGGTTGTAGCCGCTGAAGCCATCCAGGAAAGAAAAAAATTTCTTTCCTGCTAGTGTATCTAGGACCTGATCAATAAATGGAAGGGGGAAATGGTATTTTTGTTGCCTTGTTGAGTTCTCTATAGTCAACGCATATTCGCCATTTCCCATTATTTTTGGGAACCACAAATAATGGAGAAACCCATTTACTGTCAGATATAGGATAGATAAAATTCACATCTAACAGTTTTTGAAGTTCTTCTTTAACAATATCTTTTAGGTGAGGATTTAATCTACGTTGAGGTTGTCGAATGGTTCTTGCATCATTTTCAGTGTAGATGTGATGCATGCATAGATGAGGGTCAATCCATTTCATATCTGAGTAATCCCAAGCGAAAGCCCCTTTATTTTTCCTAAGGACTTGAATAAGTTTCTGTTGCTGGTCATCACTCAGATTACTGTTAATGTTCAGGATCTTCCCTGGCTCAATTTCAATAGGTTTGCTATTATAAATAGTGGTTGTTGGTATTGTTTGGTCATTGATATCTCTCAAGGGATCTTCTTCGACTTCATTATCAAGGAATGCTTTAATCATGTGGCATTTCGAACTTTATACTGTGGTAGGATGATTGATAAAAGTATTAATGACATCGTCTTCAGTTTGGTTTTTGAATTCAAGGGCATCTACCACAGTTAATGGTGACTGAATATTTTCTGTTAAGTATGTTGTAAATTGCTTCCTGGTTTTCATAATAGTCAAGCTTGGCTGAGCAGGAGGGTATAAAGCTAAATTTTTCACATCATTCCCCCTAGTTATAGTCATACTGCCTATCCGGCAGCTGATATAAGCATCAGAACTCGCTAGCCAAGGCCTTCCTAATATTAAGGGATGTCCATCTAGCTGGTTCCTAGGGTTAATAATCAAGAAATCCTCCAAGTATTCCCAAGTGTCTATAGAGACCATCACATCTTGTAATGTTCCTTTTGGTCTAATGACTGAGTGGTCAACTAGTTCCAATAAGGTAGTTGTTGGTTCCAAGGATGTGATGCCAAGAATGTTGCAAGTTGTAGTTGTGAGAGTATTAATGGCTTCCCCTAAGTCAACTAGAGCATTGGGAAAAGAATGACCATTTATCTGGACTGTGACAATGGGGTTTTCGGGATCCTCATATTTTACAGGAGTCTCTTTGCCTAGTAATAAATCAGACAAAGTCTTGACAACATGGATAGTAGGGGTTGTTTTTGTTTTCCTCACAAACTTCTTTATACACAATTCTTTAATAGTTTTGGCATATATTGGACTATCTTGGATAGCCTGGAGGAGGGGAATTTTTATACAAATGTTCTTAAGTTCACCCAGAAGATCAAAGTCAGGATATTCAATCAGGCGTGGTATCAAAAATCTTTCTGGGAATGGGGGGGAAGTGGTTATAATTTGTTCAAGATTTGTTTGTCTGACTGTGTCTTCCCCTTGTTTTATTTGTTGATCATCTACAGTCAACGGCTTACTTGTGTGGGGTTCTTTAGGTTGCAAATATTTATCCTTATCTAGAGTGATTATGCATCCAGATCTCAACTTAAATTTGTTACATTCTTTCAACTCATCCTCAGGGTCCAGACCCTCAATGATTTGTATTGACTGAACTGGTTTGTTGTTAGGATTTGGGTTGGGTTGAGCTGGAAGTTGCGGTCGTATATTAGATTGAGGATTCTTCTGCAATGTGTAAGGTGCTGGTAAAGTTGGTTGAGGCAGAGGAACTATCCCCATAGGCTGGTTCGTAGATATTTGCCAATTTGATTGCCAGTTATGATTTTGTGAGGTGGAAGGGGACCATTGGGAGGAATAAGGGTTATTCTACCAGAATGGTGGCGGGTAAGGGGAATTTGGCCAATTATTATTATTTGAATTTGACTGATTGGGCCATGGTGGCATAAAAAATTCTTGAGGTGGAAAAAAAGGTGGCTAATTCTACAATGCTGCCCCTGAATATTTCTGAGAATTATATTGCGAGGGAGGAAAGAATGAAGATGGATCGGTAGGCATACATGTTTGATGCGCTTGCCATTGACGACTCTGGTTCAACAGATATATTGGTTCCACTTCTTCTTCCACTTCCTTGAAGACTGCTTTTAATCCTGGGAGTGATGGGAAAATTTCCATTGCGTGCTCTTTAGTGCATATGGCACATGTTCATATCGCATCTAGGGGGCATTCTTTATGACTGTGCCTCTGTCTGAAACGGGGGTAGAAAATAGCCAAGTTCTGTTATGCTATAGACTGCTTTTGCTTAGCTTGCATGAAATCCAATTGTGTTGCCAGGGTCCCTAGGATATCAGTCTTGAAATCCTCCAATAGATTACCGATTTCGCTTCGTGTAATGCTTCCTCCCAAGGCTTTTCTGTCTCTAGGGTTTGCATCACGTCCGACTGGTTTCAACCTTGTACTACCCCTGGAACACTTGATGCACAAATATATAATATTGTTATAGTTTTCTTGATAAATTTCACCATTACCCATTATATTTAGTGTCTCTACCCATTGGTCTTTCATACCTCTGATCATCGTGGTTTTTAGAACATTATCAGGCAGATTTGTGTACGGAGATCTTTGTAGATTATATTGGAAACGCTCTACATATTCTTCTAGAGTCTCGCTAGGCTTAGCTATCATTTAAAAAATTTCATCTTTTAGTTCTCTAGTTCAGCAATAATCTCGATATTTTTTAAGGAAAGATGTTTTCATTTGGTCCCAGTCATTGATGGTGCCTCCACCGAGTCCCATGAACCAATGCAAAGCTGCTCCCTTCAGAGTAGAGGGGAAGAGCTTCAGCTTCTAGGGGTCGGTAGTGTAGTCATAACCCCTGCATAAGACATCAAACTCGAAAAGGAATGCATCAAGATCTTCTAAAGTTAGCCCATGAAAGGTATGAATGTTCTGTAATGGGATAGCTTTCATGGGGGCATTGAAAACTGTGTCAACAATAGGGTATTGCAATGTAAAATTTTGAGATTGCTGGTTATTAGCCATTTGGTAAAAAATATGCCAATATTCTTCGAGATCTCTGGAGCTGGAGAGTTATTCCTAAGATGTCCACAAGAGGTTGGAATGGTTCTATCAACACTACCTTGATCTGGAATACTGGGTGTCTTCTACTCAGTCACTACTTCAGGAGATATAGGTTCTGATAATTTAATTTCAAGATTGCCTATTTCTCCTTCTCCTTCATGGAGGTTGCAAGAATTTTCTTCTTTTGAAGTGCGAGTTTTTGAATTCTCAATATCTTGAAAAATTTGCTCAATCCCTTTAGTCTTAATGTGAATCTCAGTGTTAGCTACATATGGTGATCCTGCGGCTTGAAGGAAGTTAGTAGGATGTCCGGCAACAACAATTCGGGGTCCTACTAATGATTGAGACTCAAATTTTCTTAAGATTTCGTCGATAAAATTTGATCGTCCAAGGGTCACTGGTCCCTTAGGTATTTTAGGTTTAGAAGGAGGAATTTTGTCTTTTTCAGGTCTTTCCCTCTTATTCATTCATGCAAAAATAAAAAAATTCATTCATACCTTAAACTCTTACACAATTCTGCTAGAAAGCGGGCAGATGAGCGAGCATTTTACTCATTCTTTACGCAGGTTCTTACCTTTCATTTTTAATACCCAATTCTCCCTCAGCAGAAAAAAAATCAATTAGACATTACTCTTTTTTACAGAGTGGCAACACACTCCCTGAAAATGGTGCCAAAATGTTGGGTGCTAACAGGTGTCTTTAAAAAACTCCTAATTGCCTCACATTAATTATCAACCTGGGTAAGTCCTTTTATCTCAAGCGTGTACACAATATGTGAAAGCTATACATACAAAGAGTAATGCTAAAATCAATCGTTTCATATAGATACAATCATAAATCTTGAAGCTTTAAAGGAAGTAATTCATCTAAGCGTTATAACAAAAAACTGTAATTCATTCTTAATTCAACTAATTCAAATGACAATCAACCGAGAGCACTGAATCATTAATCGAGCTCTTTCAGCTGGATTTAAAATATTGAACAGAAAGAAGGTATTGGAAATAAATATCTATGCTTTAAATAATCAAAACCAGTTCTTTTAAATAGCAACTAATTCCTTAAGGAAATAAATTGGAAATGCGTATTCAAGAAGATAAATACCAGAAATCTGAATTATCAAAAGTACTTCAACTGTAAAGCGGAAAAGTAGAATACACTTGAAATAATTGGAAAAGTATAACACAGGGAACAACAGTGAAATCCACCAGAGATCGGGCCCGTAGCCACCGACGAATACTGCTTAACTACTCCAGAATATTTGAATAAACAACAACACAAATTATATATTAATCATCACAGTCAATCGACATCACAATACGATCTCGTTGTTCAGAAATACGTTCTATGAATTACGATTAAAAATTATGCAGAAGTGAAAGATACATGACACATGATCCTTGAGAAATAGCTCTCCCTGTCCCTTTATATCTAAAAGGAAAGATAAGTGTGATCCCTCAGGATCAGGAGATCCTGAGGGATCCACGGAAAAATGATATCCTCGGACAGTTCGTTCATTCTTTTGCTAATCCTTACTGATTTATCTTTGATTGGACCGTATTTAATGCGTCTTCTTTCCCGTGATTAAGTCCTGCTGTTACTTCTATTATTTTCAGCATAAAAAGCAACGAGAATTAGTTTGGATGGTTAAATCTTATCAGGATAATTTTTCATTCATTCCTCATCAAAATCCTTTCAATATATTATTATATCATGGCACAAGATGGATAAGGGAGAGGAGAAAGGACAGTAATCAAGAGTAAATACATACCTATTGCAAGGCTCAACATCCACATCCTTGACCAGCTCCACCTCCTCTACCTCTTCCTTGATAACCTCCTCTACCATCGCGCTGTCCATTGGCATCATGTGCGCGCTCTTCTACTTGCGTTCTATAAGTATCAACACTGTGCTCCATCATTAGATCATAACTTCAACATTTATTCTCATCATGTCCTAATGAATTAAAAAAATTACGAAATAGATTCCTTGGGGTATGCACATATTCTTGCAATAAATAAAAATATTCAAAGTGATGTTGGCCTCTCGTCTTGCATATCTCGCACCACTAACTAGATCATGCATTCAAGGGATTAGGTGCTCCACTAGCCATGTAATCCATGAAAACATGGCATTTTTTCTTACAATTTATGTCTAATTTTCACTTTGTACACCACACTTCTTATCCAAATCCTTTTCCTTTCTTGATATCTTGCAACTGCACGGTTAGTTTCACTAGCTGACTCTGAATCTGTTGCATACTCGCATTAGTGTCTTTTATAGGCAAAGCATCCAACTTCATCGAAATTTTCATAGCTTAGGATTGAGTTTCTATCTTTTGTTGCATTAATGAAAACCTGATATGTGGTAGCAACGCAACTATAAACCATTCTTTATGTTGTTGCAGAGGTATGTGAAGCTTACTTTGTCCAATAACACCTTAAATCTTTTATCAAACTCCCAAACAGACTCATTATTTTTCTGTTTGATCTCCTTTAACTTAGTAATACACTACGACTCAGAATTTGGCTTCTTGAACTCTTGTATCATTGCTTTCTTAATGTATGAAAATGTACCAGTCTAATTTATCGAATACTTCATGTACCATGTCAGTGCTCTATCTCGCAACATTGTAATGAGCTATGCCTTCCTTATATCTTTGTCATTGATGTGCTTTGTTGTCCATACATCTTCGGCTAGAAACCAAAACTGCTCTGGATCCTCTAATCCAGTTCCTATGAAAACAAGTAGCTTAATATCATCAGCCATACCTATTTTTGGGGTGTAAGGGGGGGAGGGGGATGGGGGGTAGGAGGGGTAGGCACTAGGGAGAGCAGGGAGACCACAAACACCCTAACTACTACTAGTTTCTGGCTTTGGAGAACTCTCAGGCTGGAAGGGAGTATACTGTGGAGTTTCCTTGAGTTATGTTAATACTTTTCTTATTTTTCACCTTTAGATTCACTCAGCAGAGGAATATAATCAGTCTCTACGAAGGTCTTCAGGTCTTCTTCACGATATATCTTTCTGGTATCTACTCTATACCTTTTTCCACTTTGCGTTGTAGCAATTTCTTGCTCTGATTTACTTCTTCCTCCAAACATAAGTAAAATAGAAATATAATTGCATCCATAAAACTCCTTTTTCACGCAAAAGCATCTTAATCCAGAGTTTCAAATATTTCAAGTACTTACCTCGCAGTCCTTCGAAGAATATTCTCTTTGCTTCACTGTAGGACATAGTCGAGTCTACTGCGAACTTAGTAATGAAACCTCCCAAGATGCTATCAATCCAGAAATTGATATCCCTTATGATTTTGTTGTTAGTGACTTTGAGTCGTTGTATTAGCTCAGGAGTCCACGCTGTAGCTTCTTCGTTCTTAAAGAAATCCTTCCTTTTAGTCAACCTCGATACCCACTTATACAATTCACTAGGAATTGATCCAAAGAAAATTTCATATTGCTCCTTGAAGAGATACTGTTACAACCACGTCTCATATGTGAAATAAGGATTTTTGTTATCTTTATCTGTAAATTATCGCTCCTTCTGGACTATCCAATCTTGAATTTCCTTCTTCAATGGGTGCTACATCCACGTATACCTCAAACAGATCTCGGTCCCAGCAACTGAACCATTTGTTGGCTTGTTTGGGCTTGACCCAAGTTTGATATATGCTGCGCACCAACAAAACCATTGATCGCTGACACTTTCAGCAACGACCTGCAAGCAGATCATAGTCTCACCCGAGGTGACTATGGGTGGTTGCAGAACTAGGTTTCTGCAACCTCGAGGGACTACGTGATGTGGTCAATCTACTATGCAACTATTATCTTTTGACATGCATAAACTGATTGCGTTTCATAAAATCCTTTACTTACTTTGCCACATTCAATATAACACAAGATACAACATCATAACCTACAATATTATAACACATAGTTGTAACAACTACTTCACAACAATTGATATTAAGAAAATAGACAAGAAACACATAAGAACACATAATGTCATCTCAAAAATACTTCTTCTTTATTATATGGATTTTTTAAGTACATTCAGCCCCCCGACCAACACACACAACTTCGGGTGGTCTACGCACTAAGTTGCATACTCTTCCAAGGTCTCTGCACACTCAGCTGCAGAGCCATCCCTTCACTACAGGTATAAAACTAGCCCTTACCCAGAACTTACAATTCTCTATTGATTTATTGATATCTAACATATCATTACATCCCTTTATATAGAATTACATTGACACAATACCATGGTCCAAATACCACAGGCTAAGCGAAATACAACCCAAATCAATTAAAAAACGAGGGGATTTGACCCACCCCAAAAACCCTAAGATACTGCACGATATATCCACAATTCTTTTCTGCACAGTATGCTTCACGCTATGCTCCTCAAAATGCAAAGACTTGGCAAAAATCTAGGCCAGTTGGGGTGCGCCCAACAAGAAATAGTTACATGGAGGGACCCATAGAACCAAGACAAAGAAACAAAGCCAAGAATCAGCCGATGAGGAGAAACGGGAGAGACAGGGAGAAGTATAGCGAATAAGGCTAAGAGATGAAATAATCTCAAATAAGAGGAAAAAAGCCTTTCCCATCCAGGTGATGATGAGAGGCTCCTTCTCATGGAATATAAATAAATCCACACCCCCATGAGAATTCAAAGAATATGTTACACTAGAGACAAACCAAAATAGACCATAGGAAGACATAGAAACTGAAACAACAAGCTCGAGGGAGGTTGCATGCATTTAGGAAAATCCATTTGCATGAAAAATCATTAGGGTGACACAGAAAGGTATCTGAAAATGTCCACTGGCTATTCAAGTAGACCATGAAATATATGACACACATATTGAGGATGGAGGATCTAACCAGGAGGGCCCGAACCTTCCCACAATCTCGTCACCTTCACTCATACTATATTGTGAATAAATCCCACATTCCTTCCGCTAGATCCTCCTGTTTTTTGATAACCTCTTGTTCACCACTGAAACAATGTATCCATGATGTTGCCAAAGGGGGGGGATTACCATAACAAACCATTGAGTTTTGAGTAGTCATAAATTTCATAGAGCATGTGAATGCATGGGTATGTTTGGCCATGATGCACTATCATTTGAAGCTAGGGGTGACCATGGGGTGGCTAACCAGCCACTCAGTAATTGAGCCTCATCTTCCAACACCATGATCAATGTTTAAATTTATTATTATTATTAATTTTTTAAATATATTTTTATAGTTACAAAAATTATTCATTATTTAAATTTTATTGATAAAATTTTAAAATTGTTTTAATTTTTTCTTTCAAAAGATGTATTGCATTTTTTATTTTTTATTTTATTTTTTGTGTGTGTGTGTGTCTATATATATATATTTGAAAATTTAAGATAATATTTGGGTTTTTTTCTTCACTCTCAAGATAATATTTTGGGGGTGGCATGAGGGGGAGGGGTGCTCTATGGCCCCAAGGTGTTGATATTCAACAAGAAAATTTCAGCACCCACGCCTAGTGCATTAAGCACCTACACTAGGGTGGGGCCCACAATGCTATTTTTGGGTGCATGTATATTTTAGTTTTCCCTTAATTAAGATGGACAATAAACTGCAATCTATTCTCAATGATGACTGGAAATAGTTAACTAAGAGTGATAAACTCAATTAGCTAGTGGATTTCGAGTTAGAGGTAGTTGGTGAGGCATGCAAAGTAATTCTAGTTGTAACAGAGTTCGAAGTGCTTTGGTGCATTAGTTAATGCAGGTTGTAATTAGTTTAACTCAGTTGTGCTAGTTGTAACTAAAGATAAAATAGTGAGAGATAAAGTGAATTAAATATTAATTAATTCAAAATCAGTGATATCACATGCAAATGAGGATTTAATATTATTGGCTGCATGCATGTCATATCCAGTGGAGACCCAGTTGAGTTCTAGGTGAAAGGGAAGTTGACTATCAGTTGTAGGATTATTGGGTTGCACACATGCAACCAAACACCCATTGGAGCACCCATGATACTCGCACAATCAAGGAAGGCCAAAGTTCATATCTTTTAGGGATTGCATTCATTAGGAATTGCGCAAGCAAGCACACTATCTAGAGGTTGAGAATTGGCTATGTGTTGGTTAGTTTTGTTCATGAAAATGTGAGACAATTAACTGAGTACTGGAGGGCTCTTATGAAAAGAGTTTTGTATGTAATTGTTTCATGATCCATGCTAAATATACAATAGAATATAGTGGGATTTTTATCTGTAAGCTTTCCACGGGAAATTATATGTGTTGTGTGTGATTTGATTCTTCTTTACTTCATGTGATTAGTGATTGTGTTTTTAATTTCGAAAAATATTTGTAGAAGTGATTCAGTATTTAAATTTAGTACATTTTTAGATTGGGTGAATCCAAGATATACATGCATGTTATATAATTTCTAAACAGTATTAGAGCACATGAAATTGAAGAAGTGAAGCATGAGCTGAGTTTGTGACTGGATGGAATTCGAATTTGCAGAAATACTTTCTTGGTGCTATAGCTGATTCAAGTTCGAAATGGCTTTCAATGGCTTGAGGTTGGAGTATGCACTCGAGGGCAGCTAAAAATATATTTCTTGGAAGGACAGGATGGAGGTAGTACTCGAAGCCAATGGCTTCAAGGAATTAATTGACAATGACGTTCCTAAACCCGTTGTGGTAGATTCTGCAAATATTGATGCATGGAAAAAGAAAGTGGAAAAGGCGATGAGGATCTTGTTGGAGGGAGTATGAGACCACATTGTCTCAAGCCTCCATGGGAAAGACACCATATGAAATGTGGAAGGATTTTATGGATCTATTCCAAAGCAACATCGACCATAGGAAATTGGCGCTCAAAGATAAACTCAGGAAGTTCAAGATGGAAAAGGGCGACACCATTCCAAAATATCTAACAAAGTTTGTCCAATTTTGGGATGAACTGGGGAGCGTTGGAATAATAGTCACTGATGATGATTTTGTGAGCTCCTAGGACTTCCCAAGAGTTGGCATAGTTATGAAGACTCTATCAATGGAAGGGAAAAATTTACATATTGGGAACAACTGTGGTTGGATTTTGGTGCAGGAGAAATTCAGACGAAACACCAGAGATGGATCTTCAAATAAGAATGAATATGAAGAGGATTGTGCTTTGGCTTCCAAGGTGAGGAAGGGGAAGGGGAAGAAATTCCATTCTAAATCCGAGTCCAAGAATGGCAAGAAGCATGACAAGTCCAAGGTGACGTGTTTTCACTATCACAAGCATGGGAATTTTGCTACTAACTATCCACAAAAGAAGAAGAACAAGAAGGCTGGAGGATATGCAAATGGTGAGGTCCTTGCCTCACAATTTGAGCTTGACTTCTCATTGATCACATGCATGGTTTCTAGTGCATTGGGATCTATGTGGTATTTGGATAGTGGCGCTTCCTTTCACATGATAGGAGACAAGGAAAATTTTAGTGACTTAGAGGAGAAGGATCTCTAGATGCATATTGAAATGGGTGATGAAGGGCAGTATAGTGCTACCGGGATTGGTACCATTACCTTTCAGAGGCAGTCAGGTAAACCCTTTCAATTAAAATATGTAATGCATGTACCGAGTTTGAAGAAAAATTTAGTCTCAGTCGCAATGTCGAAGGATAGAGGCTATGATGTTTTTTTTAGTGAAGGAAAAGCCTTCCAATGACATAAAACAATAGGAAAAGCCAAGAGGATAGGGATTCGAGTTAATAATATCTACAAGCTGGAAGTAGATGGTTGTGAAAAAATTATGGGCAAGCCAGATCAAGTGGTGAGCCGGGATGAGGGTGAATTATGGCACAAGAGATTGGGCCATATTCACCATGGAGCCTTGAAAGTCATGCAACATATTTCTACTCATCTTCCCAGGGGTACACTTGCACATCCAGACACATGCAAGGGTTGTACTATGGGAAAATATGTAAATTCCACCTTTCATGAGAAGGAGAACCGAGCTTCGGGGGATCCTTGAGAGAGTTCACACAGACATGTGTGGTACTTTCTCTGTTGCTTCAACAACAAAATATAAGTACTATGTAACATTTTTTAATGAATTTTCTCGTAAGTGTTGGATATTATTCATGTAGAAGAAAGATCATGCATTCTCTAAGTTCTTGGAGTTTAAGACACTGGTGGAGAAAGAGTCGGGGAAGAAAGTAAAGGCTCTTAGGAGTGATAATGGTGGAGAATACATATCTAACGAATTCAAGAACTTCTACAGCAAAGAAGGAATTCGAAGAGAACTCATAGCACCTCATAACCCACAACAGAATGGGGTCGTGGAGAGAAATAGGTTTAAGACACTGGTGGAGAAAGAGTCGAGGAAGAAAGTAAAGGCTCTTAGGAGTGATAATGGTGGAGAATACATCTCTAACTAATTCAAGAACTTCTACAGCAAAGAAGGAATTCGAAGAGAACTCATAGCGCCTCATAACCCACAACAGAATGGGGTCGTGGAGAGAAATAAAAAAATGATAATGGGTGCAGCACGAGCGATGTTGCATGATCAAGGCCTATCGACGCATCTGTGGGCAGAAGCATGCAACACAACGGTACATGTGAAAAGCCATTTTCCTCATAGGATACTTGGCATGAGTACACATGAAGAGGCTTTCACTGGTAAGAAACCTGACGTTTCACACTTGAAGATTTTTGGCTTATATTTTTATGTGCATGTGACCAAGGACGCCGGGAAGAAGTTGGAACTAACAACTAAGGTTGGGATTTTTGTGGGGTACATTGAAACACCCCATAATTATAGTGTGTATTTTCCAAACAACAAAATGACTGTTGTGCAATGGGATATAAAATTTTATGAGGAGTGTTAGTCATTAGTAATTTTTACTATATGAAGATGACTAAATATCAGTCCTAGATTTTTAAAAACAAGATTCCTTAATTTGTGAGTTTTATAAATCTCATTGCCTGTTGAGATTGCAACAAGATGATGAGCTTAGTGGAAAGGAGTCGCCTTCACTAAGTGGGCCTGCAGGCTATTTTGGCTATTTTTGGCGCAAAGTCTATTTTTAGACTATTTCTATTTTTAGACATGTGGATCATGATTCTATGAGTTGCAGGATGCTATTTGTGGAGGGTTGGTCAAGTTGGAAAAATAGATGGACTTCTATTTTTAGACATACTGGGCGGAATCTATTTTTATATTGCCAGTCTAAAAATAGGGATGTCAAATATTATTAGATCTTAATAATATTTAGACTCTAAACATTATCTTATTCTCTTGGAGCACTTCAGTTTGACGCCTAGAAGTGGCACATGCAGCTAACAGAAGGAATTACACAATTCTTAGGGTTTAGTGGAGCTATTGCATGGAGGAATTCAGTTAGAACTCATGTGACAGAGTTTGGTGGAGTTGATTGAGGAGTTAATGGAGTTGTATTCAGTCTAACTAATCTAAAAATAGTTGAGCTTTTTGTATCCAAGTTAACTAATTGATACAATTAGTGAGAGTGGTGTGAATTAATTATTAATTAATTCACTAATTAAATACTCATTAATCAACTAAAGAATACATCATTTAACTTCAGTGCATGGACAATTTCAGTGGAGACCAGTGCAGGAATAGGTGAAAGAGCAAGTTAACTATCAGTTGTGACTATACTGTTGCTATTTGCAACACACAGATAGGTGGAGTAAGCCCATGAGGATTGTGCAGTTTAGGCTGGTGGTTTATCTATATAAAGAGGCCATCCCATAGCATTGAAACAAGCAATAGAGGCTGGCTATCAAGTGGCTAAGGGTTGGAGCATGAGCTTTGCTAGATCTAGCTTGATAGTGTGTAGCAAGTGAGGTAGTGCTGAGAGCTTGCAAAGAGCTTTGTACTATGATTGTTACATGATCTCCATGACATATAATATACAGATAGTTGGGGTTTTCAGCTTTAAGCTTTCCCATTAAATACTGTGTTCATATGTGTGATTGTTTGTGGTTTTAATGTATGCATGCAATTGATTTTATGTCTGCATGTGATGATCAATGGTAGAAGAGATTCTGTATTATGCATGAAGCTAAAATAGTGTGTGATCAGGAGAATCTCGATGAATAAGTGATCTATTATTCAAATTTTCTACATGGTATCGGAGCGTTATTTATCATCGGAGCAATTTCAGTACATTGAAGCGGTTGAGTTTTGTGCTGGTGGAATTCGAATTTGCAGCAGTGTTTTCTTGGTGTCAAAGTTGAGATGTCTTTCAACAGATTGCGATTGGAGAATGCCCTTGAGGGCAGCTCGAATTATATTGCATGAAAGGACAGGATGGAGGCGGTGCTGGATGATAATGGGTTGAAGGAGTTCATAGATGCTGAAGTCCAAAAGCCTACTTCTAGTGATGCTGCCGCACTTGACGCATGGCAAAAGAAGACAACAAAGTGTCGAAGGATTCTGTTGGAGGGCGTGAAGGATCACATAGTATCTAGCCTTCATGGTAAGGTTTCTCCATTCTTGATGTGGAAAGCCTTGACAAATTTATTCCAAAGCAAGAGCGAGCAGAGGAAGTTGGCGCTCAAGGATAGATTCAGAAACATAAAGATGGAGAAAGGTGACAGTATGCCCAAGTACCTCACGAAGTTCATCCAATGCAGGGATGAGCTGGGAAGTGTGGGGGTGACTATTGATGATGAGGACTTGGTGAGCTTGGCTCTCCTTGGGCTTCCGAATATTTGGCATTCCTATTAGGACTCTGTCAATGGTTGAGAGAAATTGCCAGGATGGGAGCGACTTTGGTCGAATCTTGTGCAAGAGGAGATAAGGCGAAGTACCAGGGACAGATCTTCATCAAAGGCATCTGATGAAGAGAATTTTTCTTTGGCTGCCAAAGCAAAGAAGGGGAAGAGAAAGAAAGCTTCTCAATCCAGTGCGAAAGGCAAGAAGCAGGATATGTCCAAGGTGAAGTGCTTTCACTGTCACCAACATGGACATTATGCCACAAATTTTCCACAGAAGAAGAAAAATAAGCAGGCTGCTGGGACTGTAGCTGGAGAGGCCTTAGCCTCACAGTTTGAGCAGGATTTTTCGCTGATCGCATGATTGGTCTCATGTGTGGAGGGATTAGTATGGTTTCTGGACAGTGGTGCGTCTTTTCACATGAGAGGAGATCAAGATTTGTTTACTGATCTGGATGAGAAAGATCTTGGAGTGCACATCGAGATGGGCGATGCTGGGAGATACAGTGTGACCGGTATCGGTACCATTTCCTTTGAGAGGGATTCTGGTAAACCCTTCATATTGAAGGATTTGATGCATGTTCCAGGATTGAAGAAGAATCTTGTCTATGTGGCGATGTTGGAAGACAAGGGATATGATGTTGTCTTTAGTGAGGGAAAGGATTTCTTGCGCAGTAAGACAACTGGTGAGACCCGGAGGATAGGGGTTTGAGTTTAGAACCTTTATCGATTGTAGCTAGATGGGTGCGCAGCAATGGTAGGCAAGGCAGGAGGAGTGGTGAGCCGGGATGATGGTGAGTTGTGGCACCGGAGATTGGGCCACCTTCACCATGGAGCTTTGAAGATAATGTAGCAGATTTGTACTGGGCTTCTTAAGGGTACTCTTGCGCAGTCAGATCAGTGCAAGGGATGTACCTTGGGAAAATTTGTGAAAGCCACCTTTCACGAGAAGGATAGTCGCACCACAATGATCCTTGAGAGAATTCACACAGACGTGTGTGGACCTTTCTCAGTAGCTTCGACAACAAAGCACAGGTATTATGTGATATTTGTTGATGATTTTTCTCGTAAGTGCTGGATCTTCTTCATGCAGAAGAAGAGCGAGACATACTCAAAGTTCGTGAGTTCAAGGCACTCGGTGAGGAAAGAATCGAGGAAGTAGGTGAAGGCTCTTATGAGCGAAAATGGTGGTGAATTCATCTCTGGCGAATTCAAGGATTTTTGCAGCGCAGAAGGAATTCGAAGAGAGCTCATAGCACCTCATAACCCACAGCAGAACGAGGTTGCTGAGCGGAAGAACAGAACGATCGTGGGTGTTGCACGGACGATGTTGCATGATCAGGGCCTACCCATTCACTTGTGGGTGGAGGCATGCAATACTGCAGTATATGTGCAGAACCGTTGTCCTCACAGGATACTTGGCATGAGTACACCCGAGGAGGCGTTTTCTGGTAAGAAGCCTGATATTTCCCATTTGAAGATTTTTGGTTCACCTGTTTACATTCATGTGACGAAGGATGCCAGGAAGAAGCTGGAGCTGACTGCAGAGGTTGGGATATTTGTGGGGTACAACATTTTACCCCACAACTATCGTGTGTATTTTCCAGACGGTCACAAGATTGTTGTGCGACGGGATATCAAATTTCATGAGGAGAAAGACATGAAGTGTTCGCTTGAGAGGGAGCCACACTTGCATGCAGATGAGGAGCTATTAGTTCCTAAGGATGAGTCTCTAGATGTGGATCAGCCACAAGAGGAGGTTCATGGAGTGGAAGAGACCACTCATGCAACGCCAACCATCGGAAGGCGACGCACTACGAGAAGGCTGACGACGGCACCGAATGCGAAGGTTGTAGGAGCACCTACATCATAGCGCGAACAGAGACAGTATCACGTAGGTACACTGGATACATGGCTCTTGTGAGCAAGTGTATCGTGACAGAGCCATCCTCTTTCGAGGAAGCTGTGGAGGATCCCCCATGGGTAGATGCCATGGTGGAAGAGTATGATTCGATTGTCAGAAACAGTGCATGGGAGATTGTCCCAAGGCCGGAGGGGAAATCAGTGGTGGGTTCGAGATGGATCTACAAAGTGAAGCAGGCAGCTGACGGGAGTGTGGAGAAGTACAAGGCAATATTTGTTGCCCAAGGCTTTTCACAGATAGAGGGGATCGATTATGAGGAGACCTTTGCACCTGTCGCAAGGTATTCTTCCATACGGACGATTCTTGATCTCTCAGTGCAGATGGGGTGGCACATTCATCAGATGGATGTGAAGACTGCATTCCTCAACGGAGTCATTGAGGAGGAGGTGTACATAGAGCAGCCCGAAGGTTTCGAGATCTTCAGCAGCGAGTCGCATGTGTGCAGGCTCAAGAGAGCGTTGTATGGGTTGAAACAAACACCTCGTGCTTGGTACACACAGATAGACAGTTATTTCACCGGACTTGGATTCTCCAAGAGTGAGGCGGATCCTAACCTATACCAGATTGTGGTGGAGGGTAAGTTGCTGATCATTGTACTTTATGTAGATGATTTGATTTTGACAGGTGATGAGCTGTTGATACACTCATGCAAGGATGATCTTGCAAAGGAGTTTGAGATGAAGGACTTGGGCCTCCTTCATTATTTCCTGGGATTGGAAATTTGGCAGCACAGTGGTGGACTGTTTGTTTCTCAGGGTAAGTATGCCCGGGAGATACTGGAGAAGTTCAACATGCATGGCTACAAGCCTGTTGATACTCCTCTTCCTGGTGGTTGGGGGAGGGAGGATGCTACTTCAACGGAGGTAGTGGATGCCACTGTTTATCGACAGTTGGTGGGGTCGCTTATGTATCTGGTCAATACACGACCCGACATATGCTATGCTGTTAGCCAGCTTTCACAAGCTATGGTTAAGCCAACCAAGCTCTTCTGGAAGGCAGGCAAGCATGTATTGAGATATCTTAGAGGCACATCGGGATATGGATTATGGTGAAGACAGGAGGATGAGGTGAAGCTATGTGGCTTCATGGATGCAGATTGGGTAGGGAGCCCAACAGACAGAAAGAGCACATCTGGAGGGATTTTCAGTATCGGGTCGACAACAGTTTCTTGGTATAGCAGGAAGCAAAGATCCGTGGCACTCAGTTCAACAGAGGCCAAGTATATGGCAGCGAGTTTGGCTGCATGCGAGGCTATATGGATGAGGAAGATCCTGGTCCGGTTGTTCGGTTCACACTTGGATCCTACTGTGATATATTTTGATAATCAGATTTGAATCAAACTCTCGGTTAATCCAGTATTTCATGATAGATCTAAACACATTGACATCCAGTATCATCATATCAGAGATTGTGTGCAGCGGAAGGTCATGTTACTTTCATACATTCCTACGGAGGATTAAGATGTTGATATCTTGACGAAGGTGCTCACCAGGAGCAAATTCGAATACCACAGGGGCAGGATAGGGGTTGCAGATGATCCTTATCTTGTTGAGAGGGAGTGTTGAGATTGCAACAAGATGATGAGCTTAGTGGAAAGGAGTCGCCTTCACTAAGTGGGCCTGCAGGATATTTTGGCTATTTTTGGCGCAAAGTCTATTTTTAGACATGTGGATCATGATTCTATGAGTTGTAGGATGCTATTTGTGGTGGGTTGGTCAAGTTGGAAAAATAGATGGACTTCTATTTTTAGACATACTGGGCGGAATCTATTTTTAGATTGCCAGTCTAAAAATAGGGATGTCAAATATTATTAGCTCTTAATAATATTTAGACTCTAAACATTATCTTATTCTCTTGGAGCACTTTAGTTTGATGCATAGAAGTGGAACATGCAGCTGACAGAAGGAATTACACAATTCCTAGGGTTTAGTGGAGCTATTGCATGGAGGACTTCAGTTAGAACTCATGTGACAGAGTTTGGTGGAGTTGTATTCAGTTTAACTAATCTAAACATCGTTGAGCTTTTTGTATCCAAGTTAAGTAATTGATACAATTAGTGAGAGTGGTGTGAATTAATTATTAATTAATTCACTAATTAAATACTCATTAATCAACTAAAGAATACATCAGTTAAATTCAATGCATGGACAGTTTCAGTGGAGACCAGTGCAGGAATAGGTGAAAGAGCAGGTTAACTATCAATTGTGACTATACTGTTGCTATTTGCAACACACAGATAGGTGGAGTAAGCCCATGAGGATTGCGCAGTTCAGGCTGGTGGTTTATCTATATAAAGAGGCCATCCCATAGCATTGAAAAAAGCAATAGAGGTTGGCTATCAAGTGGAAAAAGGTTGGAACATGAGTTTTGCTAGATCTAGCTTGATAGTGTGTAGCAAGTGAGGTAGTGTTGAGAGCTTGCAAAGAGATTTGTACTATGATTGTTACATGATATCCATGACATGTATAATATACAGATAGTTGGGGTTTTCAGCTTTAAGCTTTCCCATTAAATACTGTGTTCATATGTGTGATTGTTTGTGGTTTTAATGTATGCACGCAATTGATTTTATTTCCGCATGTGATGATCAATGGAAGAAGAGATTATGTATTATGCATGAAGCTAAAATAGTGTGTGATCAGGAGAATCTCGGTGAATAAGTGATCTATTATTCAAATTTTCTACATTGCCTTCACTATCCTTGTCACAAATTTTTCATTATTCTACTATTTACCAGTTCATGATTAACCTGCTATTCCTAAAGAGCCGCTCATGGGCCGATGCCACTCATTTAGTTCCTTTTTCCCACCTATCACACCAGCACTCTGTTTTGATTTTTTCCCACTTCTTCACTTTCATCTAGGGTTACCAATTAGCCTATCTTTTCCCATGTTCATCAGGTTCCTCAAACCTTGATGGTCTTAGAAATGCCTCTATGAGCTCTTTAGATCAATCAAGTACATCCATGTCTATATGTTCAAATACACAAATTGGTCCAAGGACTCTGTTTTTACACTATTAAGATCCCAAGCCTAATTTCAGTCAAAGGACCAAGTTAAAACCCTACCACTAGATCATTAGGTTTTCCCTAGGTTGAAGGATCTTCATTGGTATTTTAAGCTCTCTAAGAAAGAGAAGGGGAATCTCCAAAGAGGGTGATTTTGTCATTTTCAAGTCTTGCAAAAGGTAAATGTGCATGAAATTTCTACAGGAATGTCAAAGGTAAGTCAACAAAGGAAATTAATAGGGTAACTGATGATTTTCTAAAGGAAAGCAGGGAGCACTAAGTCTAGAGGAAAAATCAGGGTTTTTAAGTTTGATTGGGTCAACAATATGCCAAAAAATAAAACCAATGTAGCAAGACACATAAAATAGTGTCAAGCTCTCATCTCAACCATTTACATTTAGTGGTTAAAGGATATAAGAACATGGTATAATCTCCAAGGTAAATATGAAGGTTTTGAAGGTACTACCACTCTGTAAAGGTCTAAAGTTGTCAAAGTGAATTCAGTATGTTCAAAGCTCAGAGGGAAAAGTAAGTTTTTTCACCTGCTAAAGTAAAAATGTTCAAACGCATAAACCAACCAAAGAAGGTGAGCCTTGTCACTCAAAAAAAGTCTGTAGAACAGGGAGGTTAAGAGTATCAATGGACAAGTGTCAAATCATAAATTCAACATGTTCAAACGTCAGAGGGAAAAAGTAAGTTTTTTCACCTGCTAAAGTAAAAATGTTCAAAGACATAAACCAACCAAAGAAGGTGAGCCTTGTCACTCAAACAAAGTCTATAGAAAAAGGAGGTTAGGAGTACTAATGGACAAGTGTCAAATCATAAACTCAGACACCTGCAAAAAAAAAAGGGTTAAAGAAATATCAATGAAAAGTTAAAAGGTTTAACAACATTAGAAAAGTGGTTTTTCTTATTTTAGATTATTTTCCTCAGCTATAAAGGCCCTTTTCCACCCTTCAGTTACACATTTTGTTTTAAAAATATCATCAAAGGAGGTCAGAGAAGAAATTTTGAAATTATGGAAAAGTTTAGGCAAGGTTTTCCTGCGCTACGCTCCTGGGACCCTGTGCTATGCGCTTGTAGGTTTTTTCTCTCTGAGTATTGTCTTTGCGCTAAGCGCATGTGATCACGCACTACATGTTGGCTCTGTGTAGGCCCAACAACTCGTGCCCAGAACTGGCATGCAGTCTTGCTTGGCCCAAACCACGATAGAATCAACGTGCAACTTTGCCGACAACGTGTTCAACAGTGAACGCGCTGCGCGTTCAAATGTTCAGCTCACCTGACAGGCTCGAATGCTACACGTTGAACTCACCCGATAGGCCCGTGTGCTACACGTTCAGCGCTGCACAAAAATATGCCTGACAAGCTTGTGCCTTAGCCGTTCTTCTTGCTCGACTGGCCCCTGTGCTGTGCGTTTGGTGCTGCGCCCTTAGCTGACTCAACAACACGTGCAGAGACTCGACAGTGCATTCTGTGCTATGCGTTTGGCTAGGAGGGCCTCTACATCAGTCCAAGATCCGAATTTGCTCAAAAACCTCCTCAAAATTACTTCCAAGGGTTTCATTACACCTCTGACGGGTAAGTACAAGACACCACCTCACTTTCAAGATTTTTTTGCTTTGGATTAGAGGAATAAACCCTAGAAATTTTCATCAATTTCACAAAGAAGAATTAGGGTTTTTTTCCTTCAAGGCAACAGTAAAGTCAAAATGTCAAGGGAAGGTAGTAGTGACAATGATGAGGGAGGCCAAGGACCTAGAAGATAACAACGCAAAGGTGGAAGAGTAAATAGATTTGAGCCATTGAATACCAAGGAGTTGATGGCCTCTCCTATAACAGTTTCCTATTTTCAGAATGTGGGTTATTTTGACTTCCGTGAAAAGGTACAACAGGTCCAAAGTCACCATGAGTTGACCAGGCTTTCTATCCTTAACCTTCATGACCATCAAGTAAATTTAGTAGGGGTAAACTTTTAGCTATCCACCAATACCATTGCTATGGAAACTGGGATACTAGTGTGGGAGAAAAGTGGTTCATGCAGGCTAATTTGGACCTGAGCCATTTTCAGCCTTTCCTAAAACCTAGATACCAAGATGAATGCAAATCCATTTTTCCCTTTTCACATCTATTGGAGAGATATGTGCCCTTGATGAGAGTCATCATGAAATATTTTACATGTGAGGGGAGTTTTTTTAGGCTCTATTCATACCACATAATATTTCTCATGCACTTCACAAGGGCCAAGTTGCTACATTTGCCCTATTTTCTCTATAGGAGTATTGATAAGATGTCTTATATTGTGAAAAAGAGGCACCCTTCACAAAAAATTCAAAGTCTCTTTCACCATTCCCTCATCAATATGGTTGTGTTACATCAATTAGAGAAATAAGGTATTCCATGGGAGGTGTTCATCGCCCATGAAGTTTTCACAAACCAATAGCCCCATCCTCAGCAAAATTTTCCTTCATCATCTCATCCTCCCCCTTCTACTCCCCCATCATCTTCTACTGACCATGCTTCACCATCTACCCATATACCCTCACCTCAAGAAAAATCTTCTTCCTCACCCTCTCCCAATGCATCAAATCAAGAGGGAAGTGACAATGATAAAGAGGAGGAAGAAGAAGAAGGTAGTACAGAGGCAGATGATGAAGAAGAAGGTAGTGAAAAAGAGGTAGATAATGAAGAAGAGGGCAGTACAAAGGCAGATAATGAAGAAGAGGGCAGTACAGAGGTAGATGATGAGGAAGATGAAAAATATGAAGAAGAGGGTAGTACAAAGCCAAATGATGAGGAAGAGGAAAAAGATAAAGAATAAGAAGAGGGCAGTACAGAGGTAGATGATGAAGAAGAGGAAGAGGTCAGTAATGAAGCAGAAGACATATTGGAGGTGGATGGCAATGAAGATGAAAATGCAAGTGATGAGGAAAGCAGCCTAGAAAATGATGATTATGTTGAAAACAACCCACTAGTCAATGAGGAGGATGAAAATGCAGAAATCAGTGAAGAGGTGAAGAATGATGAAGAAAATAATAGGGACACCTATAACAGTGACAACACAAATAATAATAAGGGTTGTGATGATATTGGAAACACAAAGGACAGTGATGAGGCAAAAACCATGATAACTGATAGCCCTAATGATGTTGACACCAACAATGACACAAAGGATCAAAATAAAAATGAAGTTGGTAATAGTAGTGAATATTACAACAAAGAAGCAAGCAACAGTTAGAAGGGAAGCAGTGACAATAGTGACAACAGTCATAATAGAAAAGTAAGCAGTGAAAATAGTGAGCCTAACAGTGGAAATAGCTCACCAAACCAAGAAGGTAATGAAGCTGATATTAATGAGGGAGAAAGGGATGATGATGCCAATGAAGATCACAACAGTGATGTCAACATGGAAGAAAACGAAAGTGAGGTTGATAAAGGCAGTCAGGAACACAGTGCAGAAAACATCAGTGTAGAGGTCAATGAGGAAGTGAAAAATAGTCCTTAGGTCAGCCATGGTGAGGCCATTCATATGAAAAAATTTGAGCTTTTCCCTCTCACATACCAAAGAGGAAAGAGGCATGTGTTTTCTGCCTCTAAAAGGAAAGGGATCATGCCATCCTCCTCAACTAAGATGCTTGAAAAAGGCAAAAAAAAGATAAAAGAAGAATAAGGAGAAGATCAACGTGAGATTGAGAGAGAGTTTGAAATCATTCATATTGACAGTGACGAGGAAAATGAAGCAAGGATCACAAACTTCCTCCTCCAGAACAATTATGCCCAAATTGAAGACCTCCAAGCAAATCTAGAGAGAGCCAAGATTGTGAATAATTCCCTTGAGATGGAGAACAGACAACTAGGGACACAAAATGCCATTTATGAGGCTAGAGAAATAAGAGCCCAGAAAGAAGCTCAAAGGGAACAGGTAAATCTAGAGGAATTCATGGGCACCTTTGAGGAAAGTGAAGATGAAGAAGAACAATCCAGAAGAAGACCAAGAACCATGGGTTTAAAGAAGGCCTTGGCAAGACAAAGAGAGCAAGAGTCTGCCTTGGCAAAACAACTCCCTTTAAGTGAGATTCTTTCCATAGAGATAGAATATGATCGGAGGCCATGGCTATAAAGAGAAAACACTCACTTGGAGGCCAAATTAGAGAAGGCAAATAGAGACCTTGACATCCAAAGAAAGATGACCAAACACTATGCACTTAGAAATCAAGTTGCAAGGGCCAAGCTCAAAAGAGCCCTTGCCAAAGTTCAAGCCCTTAAGGAGGAAAAAGGTCAAATAAATCTCAACCTTCTCGCTGATGCTTCCGTGCAAGAATCCCAGACATAACAAGGAAGATAAATGCAAATTTTGGGAACTTTTTGGAAATTTTGAATTTTTACTGATTTGGAGGGCCAAGGGGGTAGCACCCTTGGTGCTATGCTTTTTCTCAGGGCATCCTCAGGAGGTAAGGCTTACATTTTTGGAATCATTAGCTTAATTACAACATGATAACCATGTTTCAGGTCAATTGGAGTTGTTTTGGTCCTCCAAAATGGTAAAAAACACCCTAATTTTCACCTTTCTGCCTAGTCTTAAGAACATGTGTTGTGCCTTTACCAGTCTTCGGAGTTTTTATTTTTGAATAGGTTACAGGGGTCCAATTAGAAAACCAAGGGTAGTTCTGGAAAATAGACTCAACAATATTTCCAACACGCCATCACAGATCCCATTCCGACATCAGGAAGGACTTCAAAACCTTGTTTCATGTTGACCTAGTTTTCTTACTCATGTGTTATGCCCTTGGCCTGGAAATGCATCCAAAAACTCAGTGCTGCGCCCTGATAGTCAAAAAGTCAAAAAAGTATGCTTGGAAAGTTTTTGGAGGCTTGGCAGAGCCTAAATGTCATTTTTTTTGCCAAAAATGCCCGAAAATATATTTTGTTTTAGATATTTTGTGCCTTGGGCCTTGCAAGGTCTCAAAGGACAAAAGTGACATTTAAGATTAACCAATAGGCTTCTAGAGACTTAATTAGGGTTTAGTCCTCCAATTCATGATAAATAGAGCATGGAGGTTTCATTGTATATGTTGGATATTTGCTAAGCATTCTAAGAAATAGACTTGGAGTTTATTGGTGAAACTGGTTCTTGGTGCCTTGTGATGGTGTTGGATTGTGCTTTGATGGATCAAGCTCACTCTTAGGATTCATTAAGCTTGTTTAAATGGTGATTTATTCCATCTTCATGTTTTTTTTTTTTTCAGTTATTCATTGTGTTTAGGGTTCATTTAATTATAGAACAAAAATAGAGAATAGGATTTACCTTCTTGGTACCCTACTTCTGCCTACTTTCTTAACTTCCATGTTTTCTTCTTCAAATTTTTGCTAAAGAAATACTTTAATGCTATTTAGTGTTACTGATATGTTACGTTAGAATGCTATCTGTTTTCAAGTAAGTTTTAGAGAATCCTTCACTTCTCTCTTAGCTTACTTAACTGTTGTTTTTAAGAATTTCTTAGCCTAGTTGATATTGAGGAATCCTTCATTGCTCCTCAAGTTTTAATTATGCTATCATCTTAGAAGATTTTTCTTGTTTATTGGTTTGTTAAAGGATCCTTGATTTCTCATTTAACTCACTATATTCACAACTTCATGTTACTTCACTCTCCCTTGACCTAATTGGATCCATCTGATCTTGCCAACTTGCCCTTTGAACTATCCTTGACTCATTTTTACACATTTCAAGACTTTTCCATACTCCATAGCCCAACAAATTGATATTACCAACTCTATTAACCTACTTAACAACTTTCCCAACCAACCAAACAAAAAAATAAACCCTAAAACTTAAAAACTAGCCTAAAATCAAACCTAAAAAGCAAAAAATTTCATATCCTTTGCAAAAAATAGAGAGAGCCCTCTCTGAGTCCAAGAAGGCTAGGTCGTAGGACTCCAAAGCTGGTCTGATGTTACCCCTGTTCATTTTTTCTCACCAATCTAACAAATTACGGGGACCTAACAAGGAGAAAGCCATGTAGTTGTCCCTTGAGAGGGAGCTGGACTTGCATGTAGAGGAGGAACTGTTGGTTCCCAAGGACGAGTCTCAAGATGTGGATCAACCACATAAGGAGGTTCATGGAGTGGAGGAAAACACTCATGCAGAGCCATCCATTAGAAATGGCATAAGGTGCACCACGAAAGTCGATAGATTGAGAATTGATGCTGTAGAGAATGTAGGAGCCCCTACTTCACAACACAGATAGAGACAGTCTCCTGACCAATTTACTAGATACATGGCTCTTATGAGAAAATGTATTGTGACTGAACCATCTTCCTTTCAGGAAGCAGTGAAGAAACCAGATTGGGATGATGCAATGGTGGAGGAGTATGACTCCATTGTCAAGAATAGTGCATAGGATATAGTCCCAAGACCGGTCGACAAATCAATGGTTGGATCGAGATGGATCTACAAGGTAAAGACAACTGCTGATGGGAGTGTGGAGAAATACAAGGCCAGTTTTGTGGCCCAGGGATTCTCACAAATTGAGGGGATAGATTATGATGAGAATTTTGCACTTGTGGAAAGGTACTCTTCCATAAGATCCATCCTTGTAATCTCAGCATAGATGGGTTGGCGCGTTCATCAGATGGATGTGAAAACTGCATTTCTCAATGGGATAATTGAGGAAGAGGTGTACATAGAGCAGCTTGAAGGTTTTGAGATCTTCAACAGTGAGTCACATGTGTGACGAATCAAAAGAGCACTATATGGGCTGAAGCAAGCACCCCATGCATGGTACACTCAGATATATAACTATTTCACTGGACTGGGCTTCACCAAAAGTGAAGTAGATGCAAACCTGTACCAAATTGTGGTTGAGGGTAAGCAATTGATCATTGTTCTTTATGTTGATGATCTAATTTTGACTAGTGATGAGCCGCTGATACACTAATGCAAGGAGGATATTCCAAGGGAGTTTGAAATGAAGGACATGGGACTCCTTTATTTCCTTGGATTGGAAATATGGCAGCGAGATGGTGAAATTTTTGTGTCTTAAGGCAATTATGCAAATGAGATACTGGGTAAGTTTCACATGGAGAGCTGCAAACCCATGGATACTCCTCTTCCAAGAAATTGGAGGAAGAGGATATTACTTCTGGAGAGGTAGTGGATGCTACTGTCTACAGGAAGTTAGTTGGTTCACTGATGTATCTAGTGAACACCAAACCAAAGATTTTCTACGCAGCTAACCAACTGAGTCAAGCTATGGTTAAGCCTACCAAGCTCTTTTGGAAGGTGGGGAATCATGTCTTGAGATACTCGAGGGGCACATCAGAGTATGGTCTATGGTACAGATGGACAGAGGGAGTGAAGCTTCAAGGCTTCACGGATGCAGATTGGGTGGGAAGTCCATCAGCCAGAAAGATCACATCAGGAGGGATCTATAGCATAGGATCAAAAATAGTTTCCTGGTACAATAGGAAACAACGATCTATGGCACTCAGTTTAGCGGAAGCAAAATACATGGCAACAAGTCAAGTTGCAAGTGAGGTTATCTGGATGAGAAAGAACTTGGTTGGTTTTTTTGGTTCTTAGATGGATTCAACAATAATTCATTGTGGTAACAAGAGTTGCATTAAACTCTCAATTAATCTTGTGTTTCATGATAGGTCCAAGCATATAGATATATGGTATCATCATCTCAGAGATTGTGTGCAGAGAAGGATAATGTTGCTTCAGTACATTCCCACGGAAGGTCAGGATGCAGATATTCTGACGAAGGTGCTCTCCAAGAGAAAATTCGAATACCATAGAGATAGCATTGGGGTGAAGGAGAATCCATTTCTTGTTGAGAGGGAGTGTTGAGATTCAAAAAGAAAATTTCAGCACCCACGCGTAGTGCATTAAGCACCTACACTAGGGTGGGGCCCACAATGCTATTTTTGGGTGCCTCTCTATTTTAGTTATCCCTTAATTAAGATGGACAATAAACTGTAATATATTCTCAATGATGACTTGAAATAGTTAACTGAGAGTGATAAACTCAGTCAGCTAGTGGATTTCAAGTTAGAGAAAGTTGGTGAGGCATGCAGAGTAATTATAGTTGTAACAGAGTTCGAAGTGCAGTGGTGCATTAGTTAATGAAAATTGTAATCAGTTTAACTTAGTTAAGTGAGTTAAAATTACTTGTGCTAGTTGTAACTGAAGATACACAAGTGAGAGATCAAGGAAATTAAATATTAATTAATTCAAAATCAGTGATATCACATGCAAATGAGGATTTAATATTATTAGCTGCATGCATGTCAGATCCAGTGGACACCCGGTTGAGTTCTAGGTGAAAGGGAAGTTGACTATTAGTTGTAGGATTATTGGGTTGCACACATGCAACCAAACACCCATTGGAGTGCCCATGATATTTGCGTAGTCAAGGAAGGCTAAAATTCATATCTTTTAGGGATTTCATTCATCATGGTTTGTGAAAGCAAGGCAAGATGTCTAGAGGCTGAGAATTGGCTATGTGTTGGTCAGTTTTGTTCATGACAGTGTGAGACAATTAGCTGAGTACTGGAGGGCTCTTATGAGAAGAGTTTTGTATGTAATTGTTTCATGATCCATGCTGAATATACAATAGAAGATAATGTGGTTTTTAGCTGTAAGATTTCCCCAGGAAATTATCTGTGTTGTGTGTGATTTGATTCTTCTTTACTTCATGTGATTAGCGATTATGTTTTTAATTCCGCAAAATATTTGTAGAAGCGATTCAGTATTTAACTTTAGTACATTGTTAGATCGGGTGAATCTAAGATATAAATGCATGTTGTATAATTTCTACACAAGGAGGATAAATTGTTTAGGTATTCATGGTATATTTGTCTTATGAAAAATAATCAAGGAGCGATATATGGCCTCTAGCAAGGAATTTTGTTAACCAAAAAAATCTGGTGGACACACTTATGATTGTGGGGGATTCTCACCTAATCCTGCAACATCTAGTCAAAGGCTCCCTCTCAAAGGAGAAATCTATGGAAAATTTCATGAAAATAATAAGGAAAATTGTGGAATATATCCCATCCAAAGCATATTTCCATGTCCTAAAATAATTCAACATAAAAGTAGACAAATATGCTAATGAAGGGTGTAATTTTTTTTAATATTAATGAGATTTTTTGGAGAATCAATAACTTCGAAACATTGACTGCCAATATTACATCAGGTACAATTATTTCATAAATTCCACAATGGGCCAATAATGACATGTCTCCAGACACTTGAACCCACACAACTAAGGAAACAAATTGTTCGCCAAACCACTCAATCTAAGATCCGTTGACTAATGAGGGGTGTAAACTAAAGATATGCAAATTAAATATTACTAACCAAATTAGGCCTGCTATAATTCTCTAATGGTAGATGAAGTCTATTAAAAAAATTCCCTAGTAGCATTATGTTTTGTAAATCTTGTGTTTTGTTGGTGTTAGTATGAATCTTTTGTCGAAGTGTACGAAAAAATACCACTTTAGCTACGCATAACTTATAGCCCTAACATCAAATATGATTGCCAATATCTTCAGATCTGCAGTTAGTTGATCAAGACAGATGCTGCAAAAATCCAGATCTATGCATAAAAAGACATTAAGCAGTAAAAATAAGGTTTTTCTCCATACATCCAATAGACAAGACAAGAACAATATTTTTGAAAGAATTTTATATTAAGGGCACCTGCGAGGAAAATAAGAAAGGTGTTTCCAATTCTCCTCAATGGGATGGGTTCTTGAAAGTCTTCAGCGCTTCAGATCTAGCATTTCTCTCTCTTGTTGGTGTAGAAAACCCAGACAAACATAGAACTCAAAGGGAGCTCACAATGAAATAATAGAAAATTTGACAATGATATGGCTCAAAGTCAGACAAAGAGCATAGATCCAGAGTGATCTAATAGGCAAAAAAATGTGACAAATGAATGGGAAAACCCTTCTATTTATAACAAAATATTAGGTCATTCTAGATCTTGGTGTATGATTAAAATAATATTAACCAAATCTAGATCCACCTTTTATGGAATATTTTATTATATTTGTTGGAGGGGAAAAGGCATTTGACTTGGGTCAAATCCCTTTATTTGTAAATATTTCTGATATGATAAGTGTTTTATTTATTATTTTAAGGAAGTGGTTGAATGATAATTAAATAAATAATGATTTATTTAATTATTTATAAATGATTTAGTCATATTTAACAAGGAATATTATTTAAATAAGATTTAAATAATTATTCCTAGAAAATAATAAGATAAATAAGGATTTATCTAATTAATTTCCTTGTTTTGGGTTAAATATGACCAGGAATAATAATTAAATTATTGTTTAATTAATTATTCCATGAGGAAAACCAAAAAAATATAGATTTGTTTAATATTTCCCCTTGGGGTTTCCTGTTTAGACCATAAACAACCTAATAAATGTGTTTTATTAAGTTATTTTTCATAGTGAAAGCAATTTTACTTAGGGTAAAATTGGTCTTACATGGTGTACTTGGGTCCATCTAATGATAATAGGTTAGATGACCAAAAAATGGTGTAACAGTTGGGGCAATTTTGTAAGGTATTCACTTACAAAACCCCTCTTTTTGTTACTCAGATATATCCTCCTTAGGAAAATCATGTATCATATTGGAAATGAGAAAACAATTGGAAAAAATTGATGAATTAACTCTACAATGCCTAATGTGTTTCTTGCGAACTAAATAAAAAATAATATAATACAAATACTATTTTGGTTAAAAAAAATAAGATTTTGGATTTTTTATTGGGTTTTTATTTTTTTTGTCCCCAAAAAATTTAATTTTCCCTTATTTAAAAAAATATGTTTTTTTTTTTGTTTTATATAAATTGATTCCTACCTCACTTCCCCCATAAAAATAAATAAACTAGAAAATTTTCTCAATTTAATTTTTTAATGTTAGTTATTAAAAAATATCAGTTAATGGAAAAGATTCTTGTAATACCACTTTTATATTTAGAGTTTATTTTATGTTTTTTATTTTCAAGGGTACTAGTCACGAAGGCCACATCATCAATTAATTTGGTATTTTTACCACAATAATAAAATAAAACAACCTAATATAGAAATTATATAAATTTGAAAAATGCTTAAAACACCAATATTTGGAAAAAAAAGGTAGACAAACTTGAAAAAAGTTTAAAAATGTTAAGGTAAATAGGGTATTCCATACATGACGAATATATTCAATAACCACTCACACAACTAGATCAAATATCACAATGCCAATATTTTTACATGGTTAAAACCTTATGAGAGGGAAATGACCCTATGAGAAGGAAATAGTCCATTGCCCCAACCAACATGACCACTACATCTTTATCATGTCCAATATATCACCCTGATCGGGGCAAAGAATTGAACCAGTGACTTCACATGTGGCTTAACAAAGCTCCCAATCAATGTCTATCCAAGACCTCGTGGACCACTTGAGGCAATTTTATTAATGAAACAAAAAGTATTTTACATAAGAGAGATGTCAAAATTGATCATCAACAATGGACCTCCATGCCCTTTAAATAGAGATCATGTACCAATCAGGTGTTAAGACACAAATCAATAGTTGTTAGTATTGAGGATAATATGAGATGTCAAACCATTTATGTCTAAAACATATCCATGATTTTACAATGCAGCTAGTGCATACAATAAAAACACATTAATAAACACACTTTTACCTAAATAGATACATTAGAAAAAGTTGAACTTAACTAACTCCTAAGTGTCTAAATATCGTAACATCCCCCCTTAAGAACAATTTGGGATAAGAATGAATGATTTACAAATTTGGTACAATAGGAAAAGGAAGAAGGAAATAAATCTTATATCCCCTTAATGACAACTTCCTGAACTCCTAAAATATATCAAAGTTCATAAAACTTCTCTTCTGTAAGAGATTTTGTGAAAATGTATGCAACTTGATCATTTGTAAGGAAAAAGTGCACTTCAATAGCTCGACCATGAATGATTTTTTTGATGAAGTAAATTTGTAGCTCAAGATGTTTTTTTATATTGATGCTGAAGTGGATATTTGGATACCTTAATGATACTATGATTTTTGGAATCTAAGGTTATGTAATCCATCATATAAATTAGTAAAATTCTTTCGGTAATAATCACATGCAATGGAACGTGGTCGACGCGTTTCAAACCAACCAGTGTGGTTCATAATCAGGACTATGTGAGAGATCAGATCCAGACATTAAGTATAAATAGATGTAGAAATGGCTCAACTAGCCGTTAGGATAACAAATAGTTTAACTTTGAAAAATTAATTATTCCATTATTTATTTATTTAATTAATTTTTAAAAATTAAATAAATAAATAGATAATGGAATAATTACTTTTTCAAAGTCAAACTAGCTGTTATCCTAACGACTAGTTGAGCCATTTCTAAATCTATTTATACTTAATGTTCGGATCTGATCTTTCACATAGTCCTGATGATGAACCACACTGGTTGGTTCGAAACGCATCGACCACGTTCCATTGCATGTGATTATTACCGAAATAATTTTACTAATTGATACTATGATTGTCGCAGTAGAGGGCAGCTAGCTACTCCCATTATAATCCAAACTCAAAAATGAATTTTTGAGGCCACAAGAATTCATGACTTTCATTAATGATTGCTCGATACTCTACTTCTATTGAAGAAAGAGAAATAACTTGCTAATTTTTACAAGCCCAAGTGACAAGTCCGAAACCAAGACAAAAAACATAACCTGTAGTAGGTTTCTAATAATTAGGACCACCAGTCTAATATGAATAAGTAAAAACAACCAAAAAAATTCTCCATTGACTCTGTGATGCATCCAAAACTAAAATGTACCTATAATATTTTGAAGTACCCTTTTTGGCGATTTCCAATGAATTTCATGTGGTGTTTGCATATATCAAGCAACATGACCAATAAAAAAGGAAATACCAGAATGAGTATGAGTAAAATAAAAGAGGCTACCAACTGACGGCATAAAGTGGCATCAAATTTGGGTGTAGTGCATGTTGCGGTAAGTTTGACTCCATAATAACTTGAAGAAGGGGCTAGTTTACAATATTCCATGTGAAAGCAGTGAAGAAGGTCACATGCATACTTATATTTGGAAAGATGAATTCCTTTCTTGGTTTTCAATATTTAGAGGCCAAGGAAATAATGCAAATATCCTAATCTATCATTTAAAACTTATTCTTAAGGCTTGAATTCACATGGGTTACAAGTTTAGGTTCATCAACATAAATAAAAAGGATTATAAAATGGATTCCTACTTTCTTAGTGTAAACAATGGGTTAGAATGAAATCTAGAGAAATCGATGTTTAGACGAAATCTACCCATTTTTTCATACCAAAATTGAGGAGCTTGTTTAAAACCATAGAGAGATTTCTTAAGGAGGAAAAAAAGGCTGGAGTCACTTTGAAAATAACCAAGAGGTTGTCCCATGTATATTTATTCTTGTATATCCAAATGAAATAAGGTGGATTTAACATCCATTTGATGGACCTCCCATTCATGTGAAGCAACAAGGGCTAGAACAAGGCGAGTGGAATTCATTCTGGCAACAAAGGAAATAATTCATTGTAGTTAATTCCTTCAACTTGAGAGAATTTTTTTCAACTAACCAAGCCTTATTTATTTCAACGGTTACATCTGATGCATACTTATTTCTGTATACCCATTTAAATATAATAAATTTTCTTCCTTTTGGAAGAGGTACAAGTTCCCAAGTATTGTTTTCCATCAGTGAATGCTATTCTTGATTAATTTTTGTTTCCCAATCCAGATGAATTGAAGCTTTCGCAAATGTTCCCAGATTATGAGTCTCTAAAACTTGATACAAAAGAGAGGAGGATCACTAGAACTATGAAAGAGTATGACATTGATATGTAGGATCATCAACAAGGTCACCAATTACTTCACGTATTGACTAAACCCATTTTGGAAACTGTGGTGTTGGTGCAATTTCATGTTCAATGGACTCATCTAGAGGAATGTGAGAAGGAAAAGGAAATTTTTCATTCTCAGTGTCGTAATTTAAAGAAGAAACCAAAATAGGAATAGAAGGTGGCACAAATGAAAAATATGGCTCACAGGATGAAGATGGCATAATTTCCAAATTTGGATCGCAGGCCTTATATTTTCATCAAATTTAACATATTTTCTAATGATTATTTCATTGAAGTGAGTTTGAATAAGTCCATAACCTTTTACATATTTATAATACCCAACAAAAATACACTTCTCACATTTAAATATTTCCTTTTGTCAGTAGGAATGTGAGTCCATGCTGTAATACCAAAGATACAAAAGTGGATTACATTAGGCTTAATTTCATTCCATGCTTCTTTTAGTGTTATATTGATTAAAGCCTTTGTGGGAGTGTGATTCAATATGTAATTTTAATATTTGAAGGTTTCCACCCAAAAATGAAGAATTAATCCCTTATATTGAATCATACAAGTAACCATTTCTTTTAATGTACAATTATTTCTTTCAAAAACACCATTTTGTTGTGGTGTAAATGGAACAATATGTTACATTTGAATGCCCTGTTTGAGTGTAGTAAGTTGTGAATGTATTTATGATATGTTCACCTCCATTATATTTTCTTAACATTTGCAGTTGATGTTTAGATTGTTTTTCTACAAGGGCATTGCAGGCTAGTAACAAGTAAAAAAATTCGCTCTTATGTTTTAAGAACTAAGCCCAAGTCCATCTAGAGAAGTCATCAATGAAAGTTAAGAAGTAATTGAATCCAAAGAAGGAAGAAGAAGAAAGTGAAACACATAAATCACCGTGAAAAACATGCAAATGGGTCGAGGCGTGTTTTTCAAAATTGTATCGATGATGTTTGCCAAGAACACAATCGACACAAACACCATCTCTACAAGAAATTAGAGGAATACCAATCACCATGATTTGATTACATAGTTTCTGTAGTGAGCGATAGTTTATATGACCAAATCTCTCATGCCAATTTTTTATCAAGTTATCACTATGAGGAATAAAAATTGAGGGAAAAGATGATGACCCAAATTTTTTAAACTTATACAACCAGGTAATATTTTCAACTATTTGGAAGTGGAAAGGACATGCTTAGTGTATTTTAAATACTTAATTCCAACTTGGTGATGTGAAAATTCTACCATTTTACCTTCACCCGAATGAATAACCTGAAATATTGATAGAAGGTTGCAAGAAACAATTAGAACACATAATACATCATTGAAATAACCATTATCTACTTGAACTGTTCTATACCCGACAAAACTAAGAGACCTATCATCACCAAAAAAATACTTGTTTGGTGTTACAATAATTAAGAGTAGAAAAATGGTTTTATCCTTGGCCATATGATAATATTCTCCAGAATAAATAATCCATTCACGAGAAGAAGAAGTAGAGGTTGCATAGAGAAACCAAAATCAGAAAATGCATGTCCATGAGAAGAAGTGTTAGAAGAAGAATCAAGAATTATGTTGTGCATTTTCATTACCACTTTTAAGGCCTCCATATTTTTAGAGAATTTGGACTCTAGATTTCTGAGTTTCCCACGATAGTTGCTATGTATATCTATCTTCTTACTCTTTTATTTCGGCCGTTTGTCACCATTTGGAGTATATTCTGGTTGAGAGTGCTTGAGACCCTTATTTTTCTTGTTTTTGCGATGATGTCACTTCTTTGGATGCTTGGTTTTATCTTTTTGTCAGGACAATAAGGCATTTTTAGATGTACCTATAGTGATAATCACTTTAATATGCAAGATATTGTCTCGTTCTCCGATTATAGAGTCACAAAAGGATTCAAGGAAGATTTTTTATAGGGAGATCCCAAAGTTTATCTAGTGGAATGAAATTCAAATAAAAAAAACATAATATGTAGAAACAAGATTTCAAAGAATAATATATATGAAACATTCCTCATCTAGAGTAACCTGACATTATTTAAGCAAATTTCTAAGTGTTGTAAACTTAGAAAAGTAATATTTGATGCAAGAGAAATTATTAGGACTTAAATTCATGATCTTATTTTCAAGATAATGAGATCTAATTATATTAGGTTCACCAAATATCTTGTGTACTTTTCCCAAGCTTCATTCAGAGCATCGGTTCCTTGGATATGAAATCGCAAATTAGGAGAAATGGGCATTCCAATTAATCCAAGGGATTTGTCATTCATATTATCCCATTTGGATTTCTTATAAGGATCAGTGGGGGCCTTTTATTGTCCCAAGGTATTTTGGTAAAATCCTTTACTTCTTAGTACGTTGTCCATGTGATATTTTCATGAGAAGTATAATATTCACAAATGGGAAATGCAACAATAGAAAGCAGATTTGCAGGAAAGTAACGCAGTTCATCTAAAGCAAAGTAGGAGGCCAATATGGAGACCTTATAAATGTATTTACAACAGAAAATTAGATGTAAAAGATGGCCCATAATATGCATAACTAGAAATACAAGACTCCAATAGAAGGAAATCCCTCAAAAGAGGTGTAGCAACCACATGTATTGACTAAAACTACCTTGACAACGTTATTTTATTAGGCTACAACAGATTTTGATTACATTTCAGATCTAGAGAAAATCTGTGCATGAAAAGCCAGATCTATAAAAGATCCATACATTAGATAGGCTCCTCTTTTAGATCCCCTTGGGGTTGTCAGCATTACACCAAGTACAAGCAGTAGATCTAAGATCTAAGTCTGTAGATTTGCAGAAATATTCAGAAATTATGAAGTATAAAAAAGTATTCAGATCAGATCTGATATGACAAGAAATAGATCTTCCTTCAAAGGATCTTCAAAGTGGAGGTCAGATCCCCAACACTTGAAAATCACTCCTCCAAAAGATGTGCCAAAAGACCCTGCAGCAACACCTACAGTAAAAACGCAGATCTGGAAGTAAAACTACACTGTAGGGTTTAGATAGTGTTTGGCCACATGCCAAGATTAGAAAATGATGCCAAAGCACTCCTATACACTACTCCAATGAAGTAGAAGCCTCCTCCACTAAGGAAGGGCACTGAAATGATCTATATCTGAGTAGATCTAGCCTCCACTTGCTGCAGCTTGCAAAGACAACCAAACCCTCAACAAGATCTGCATTGTAGTTGAAAGAAGAAGCTTGGCCTTTAGCCAGATAGTGGACAATGTAGTACAAACTCTTCCAAGAGGCCTCTCAAGGAAAGAGAATGGAATTCCTAAACAGGAATACCATGTGCTAAACAACACTATTCTCAACTAAATAGCCAAAGAATGATATATTTCTAAATAGAAAATATATTCAGAAATATGATAATCATCAACAACCTTTTCATGCTGCCATCCTCTTCCTTTTATAAGTTAAGAGCTTGTAAACCCTAAACAACCTTCAATGAAATAGCTTCTTTCACACAAGCCATCTCCATCTAAAACTGCGATGTGCCTCATTGATGGCAACTCCTCCAAGAAAGAGTTGTAGATTTGGTCATGGTTGACCCAGTCAAGACATCTAGCCCCTTTCACACCTAAGGGTGCTTTCTTACATAGCCAAGATTTAGCATTTTTCACATTTGGCATTGATTTATTTGTTGTTTAGGAGTTTTATGATCCTCATTTACATTTTCATTCATCAAATAGCAAAGCAAAATAAAAATGAATATTCCCATTATCTTAGGACTAATATTAGATTCCTCCCCTCCAAAATGTTGTGTGTCCTCAAGCAACTGATAAGGTGAGTGCTACAACTCTCCTCCTCCTACATTGGTGACACCATCATGTGATAAGCTTTCTCCATAAGCTAAGTGTTGACCAATCCATCCCTCCATGAATTGATCCTCCAAGGTTCTCATGAGATGTAAATTATCCATCCCACAAGGAGACAATAACTCAAATGAAACAAACATGGCTTTCCCAATGTCCTCCCTGAAACATGTAGCATAATATACATGGAGAACCTCCATCCCATAGGGCACTTGCATACCTCCCATCCTCCCTCCATACATTCCCATAAAAAGTACAAGTATATCATCAATGTATGGGAGCAAAATAATGTACAAACAAATAGAAATTTGTGCATATGGAGGTGGGTCATAGTCCCACATGTGTAACCAGCGCAGTGCATCTCCTGCCTACATCAGATCTAGATGTGGTAAGTGGTTTCCCCACCACTTACTTGCTGTACATGTTATATCTATATGTCTTAAAGTGAGAGATATATTTGGTGCCTTAGGGAAGCACCCATCATGTTGAAAAATCTCCCTTTGTCCACCAAGGGAGAGGCCATATTCACAAATAGTTTTGGCCCAAAGTTGGACATGAAGTTTATAAGGCACAACACTCCTCTTAGGAGTCATGGCATACATATATAAAGTGGAAGAATGAAAAAAATAATCAAATGAAACATTATTTACATGAGCATATTTGCCACCAAAATTCCTCCTTAAACAAATGGAGTGGTGCATAGATCTATCCCCTTCCTCAAAAGGAGAAAGAGATGGTTGAATTAACTCTGTAATAGAGTTAGGTTACTACTCCCTCTCCACATGGTACATGCATCTTTGACAATGCTGATATAGTTCTCCTTCAAAGCCCTCCCAATGGTAGCCCCTCAAGATGATGTTGTTGAGCTTCATAGAATAAGCGTGGTTGAAACATAACTCTTCATAGGCCCTTTGTAGTAACTTCTCCTTGAGCTTGGAGGCTCTAGACAAGAAGATCCTACCATGATCATAGATGGCTCCATCTTGGAATAAATAGCCCTCATCATGTAGCAAGTCATCAAAAATCATGCATGTGTGAAGATCCTTGGAATATTCCACCAATAGTTGGGATTTCCAATATGGATCCAATCTCCCCAACAATGACAATGTTGATAATGTACCAACTGAAATGTATGTCATGTTGTTGCTCTTCTCCTTGACATCTCTCATGCCAAAGGTGTAGGTTGGAAGGCCATACCTTCCATTTCTCTCCTCCTTGACATCTCCCATGTTAAAGGTATAAGGTGGAAGGTTACTAATTCTTCCTTGCTACCTTTCTTGCATATACACATGCTTAAATGAATATGGAAGATTTTGGAAATTAGTCTCCCATGGAAGGCTATCATCTATCCAAAACCCCCTTGGTCTTGCCATATTATTCATGTGAGGCCACCATCTCCTATCATGTATGGAAGATTTCTCTCCAATTGAGATTATCTTCTGAGTCTTCATAGCCAAGGACGATCCTCCTTGCCCCATTATGGTGTCTTTCTCCATTCTTACAACATATTCTCTCAGCGTAGTATGAGATGAGAGAGTGGATGATGGTGATAAGGGGAAAATATTTCCCTCCTCCTTGAGCTTCTCCAACACTCCCAACTTTGTATTATGGTCTTCTAATGCTCCCTTCCTTCTTGGATCTATGAATGGAGCATCAAGATGTGAGACATATTTCACCAAATTTGAATCAAGTGGTCTCCCAGGTGGAATGGCTCCATGTCATGAAACATCAAGGCCTAGAGCAGGTTGTACATATGAGTGGACTAATTTTTCCCTGCTTTCACTGCGCAAATCATCCTCCTGCTTCTGTACATAAACCTCTTGAAAAGGATGGGTGTATATGTCCCCAATCATTTGGTGCTAGTCCTCCTTCTCATTTCCTCCTACCATCTGCAAGATCTCATAGTCTAAGGTGATTTCTTCAGATGTAGTTAACCCATGTACACTCAACATCTCCTTGGTTTCAAGAGTCTTTCTCTCAAAGGAATGATCTATCATAGTGTGTGTTCCCAAGAGTATGTCCAATGTTGGAAAACACTTCCTCCATTATTTTTTCTCCTTGCATACCAACATAGGCACATGCTGATCATGATCTTCATGTGTAAGATCCCTTGGATCTTCTTGCAAAGATACAAGAGCCCTTCTAATGGAAGAAATTGCTTCACCTCCATCTCCAAATAGAAGTAGATCTCCTCTCGTTGTCACAAAGCTGGAGGATATTTCCAGCTCTTGATCTTCCTTCTCCTCATTAATGGAGAATACCTCATCATTAAGAGACCCTTTTTCTTGATCTCCTCTTGAAAAAGGAATCCTCCTATCTTCTTCTTGAGAAGAAAGTTCTTGTTGAAGTGGGGCCTTTGCCCTTGGCAAAGCATGTAACAGATCTTTAACCCCCTCACCAATGTTCTGAAATGGAGTTGGCTTTATGGATCCTTCCAACTCATGCAAAGGTTCTGAACTCTTGGGCTTGGTTTGATTACCCAAGGAAGTTTCAGATTGCTTAAAATCAAATCTTGTCACTAACCTCCTAGTGAAATTTGCATAAGTAGAAATATTTGCATTTTTCAATGAAGAAGATTCAACTAACCACCAGGCATAAGCCTTACCTTGGAGATGCAGCGCTGCTACTCTTATGGCTTATTCTTCTTAAATTTGATGTAGCTGGAAATATGTGTCTAGCTTCCTTACCCAAGACTTGGATGAGCTCTCAGGTGATCCATCAAAAGCAGGTAGAAAGAATCTACCCAAAGAGTGTTTCTTGCACCCTCTTCTTCTATTATAGTTGCTGGACCTTCTCTCTTCTTTAAGTTGACAAAAATCTTGGAAGCTTAGATTCTCCCTGAAGCTTTTAGATTGAGATTCATATTCTTGGAGATAGTCACCAAGATTTTCCTCCTTTGGTGTTTCTCCTTCTGCTTCTTCTCTTGCTAGGAATGTAGGCATGCTACAACGTTGTAGATTTCATTGTGTGGCTGAATGCTCACACACATAATATGAATAACTGGGGCTTTATTCATGTGAAAATATTCTTGAGGGATCTGCATGTCTTTCCCTCCTTATTCCCCTGATTTCTTTCTTCATCTCATGCATAGTTTGGGAAAAAGTTTTGGAGAACTCCTTCCCTTTCATTCTTCCAGATAAAGGGGTTTTACCCTTGTCTTCTTTTTCTTCAGTGTAATCAAACTTCTTCTGTCTTTTCTTTTCTTGAAAATACATATTGGCTCTTTAGAAAGTACGAGATGTGCCAAGATGATGCTATGATACCACTGTAATATCCCAAAATAGGGACTATAGAAATATATAAAAGATATGCAGGAAAATAACACTGATCATCTAAAACATAGTAGGAGGCCAATATGGATACTCTTAAATAACATTTACATCAGAAAAATATATGCACAAGATGGCCCATAATATGTACAACATGAAATAGAAGTCTTCAATGAAATAAATGTCTAAGCTCTGATACCATTGTGATATTCCCAAATGGGAAATGCATCAATTGAAAGAAAATTTGTAGGAAAATAACGTAGTTCATCTAAAGCAAAGCAGGAGGAAAATATGGAGAACTTATAAATGTATTTACAACAGCAAATTAGATGTAAAAGATGGCCCATAATATGCATAACTAGAAATACAAGACTCCAATAGAAGGAAATCCCTCAAAAGAGGTGCAACAACCACATGTATTGACTCAAACTGCCTTGACAATGTTATTTTATTAGGCTGCAAAAACTATTGATAATTTCAGATCTAGAGCAAATCCATGCATGAAAATTCAGATCTATAACAGTTCCATACACTAGATAGGCTCCTCTTTTAGATCCCCTTGGGGTTTTCAGCATTACACCAAGTAAAAGCAGTAGATCTAAGATCTAAGTCTGCAGATCTACAGAAATATTCAAAAATTCTGAAGTATACAAAAGTATTCAGATCATATCTAATATGAAAAGAAATAGATCTTCCTTCAATGGATGTTCAAAGTGGAGGGCAGATCCCCAACGCTTGAAAATCACTCCTCCAAAATATGTGCCAAAAGACCCTGCAACAAAACCTACAGTAAAAACGTAGATTTGGAAGTAAAATTGCACTGTAGGATTTAGATAGTGTTTGGCCACATGCCAAGATCAAAAAATGATGCCCAAGAAATCCAATACACTCCTCTCAATGGAGTAGAAGCCTCCTCCACTAAGGAAGGGCAATGAAATGATCTAGATCTGAGTAGATATATCCTCCACTTGATGCAGCTTGCAAAGACAACCAAATATTCAACAAGATCTGCGTTGTAGTTGAAAGAAGAAGCTTGGCCTTCAGCCAGATAGTGGACAATGTAGTACAAAATCTTCTAAGAGGCCTCTTAAGGAAAGAGAATGGAATTCCTAAACATGAATACCATGTTCTAAACAACACTATTCTCAGCTAAACAACCAGAGAATGATATATGTCTGAACAGACAATATATTTAGAAATATGATAATCATCAACAACCTTTTCATGCCACCATCCTCTTCCTTTTATAAATTAAGAGCTTGTAAACCCTAAACCACCTTCAATGAAATAGATTCTTTCACATAAGCCATCTACATCTAAAACTACGCTGTGCCTCATTAATGGCCACTCCTCCAAGACATCACTGTAGATTTGGTCATGGTTGACCCAGTCAAAACATCCAACCCCTTTGACACATAAGGGTGCTTGCTTACATAGCCAGGATTCAGCCTTTTTCACATTTGGCATTGATTTATTTGTTGTTTCGGAGTTTTATGATCCTCCTTTACATTTTTATTCATGAAACAGAAAAATAAAACAAAAATGAATATTCCCATTAGCTTAGGACTAATTGGGAATATTACAAGAAGTATTTGGTACTTATGAGCAAAAGTATATTTAAAGTGGTCATATTAAAATATGTAGATAACATGATTTCAAAATATGGAATTGACTATCTAGATAGAAATATCTCAAAAAAATTGTCTATTAAAAAAACGACACAAAAAGCAAAATTTGGATTTGAAAGTTATGTCCTTTTTTTAAAAAGACATTAACAATAACAAAGAGCCACATGTCAGGTGGAAGTTGACCTACATGGTGATGGATGTTGATAAAAAGAAAATAAAAAATATTTTCCCTCGCTTAGATTTGCATATAAGCTCACTTTTAAAAATAAATTTACTTTATGAAGTGACCCACTTTTATAAAATAAATAACAATCAATTTTATAATTAAGTTACTTTATATTTAAAGTTTCATGAAAAAAAACTTAAAAAATATTAAAGTTATCTTATAGTGATTCACTTTTATAAAAAAAGTGAAATACACTTTATAATAGCGTTACCAAAAAATCAAGTTTGCATGAAATTTTTCAAAAGGTAACTTAAAAAAAGAGATTTGAACTCAAGACCTCTTAAGAAATAAAGTAAATTTTAACCAAATGAGTTAGTGAAAAAGACATAACAATAATAGTGAAAGAGGGAGGGGTTGATGTTGTTGTTTTTATTGTTATGGGAGCTCTACGTTGAAATATGTACTTGTAATAAAATAGGTGCTCATAAAAGAACAAACAGTTAAAAAAAAATCCAATATTCAATAAAAATGGGTTTGAACTTAGTTAGATTACCCAGAAAATACATGTTTTATCATTGTTTCTAATTTTTTGAGATCACACAATGCATGAAAAAGAGCATACACAATCAAGAAAACACTTTCTGCGCTATTTTTGATTTGTTGAGATCACACAACGCATGAAAAAGAGCATACACAATCAAGAAAACACGTTCTGTGCTATTTGTGATTTGTTGAGATTGCATAAAGCGTAGGGAAAAGAGAATATGCATACTAGAAAGAGTATCAACTTGAGAATATAATAAAACAACTGAAATATGAAGTCTTCATTTTTTTTAAATGGCGTATTTGAATTGTATGCTTCATGATCTCATGAAAAATGCCATATCTCGGGAAAATAAACACCTTTTCCAATGTAATGAAAGACATTCTTAGTGGAAATCGTTTTAAATGCAATGGAATAGTTTTTTGAAGCTAAAACAATACAAAAAAATAGATCTCATAAATGTGACAACATGAGCTTATATAACGCGATGACCAACAACAACAATTATTCAAACAAGCTTTGATACCATGTTTGGGTAAACATGGTATTCCATATAAGACAAACACCTCCAATAACCACTCAGATTACCTGATCAAATATCACAACACCAATATATTAATGTGGTTAAAACCCTCTAAGAGGGAAACAATCCATGACACCAACCAATGCTACTACTTGAGGAAATTTTATTAATGAAAAATAATATATTTTACGTAAGAGATTTCTCAAAATCGATCATCAACCATGACCCTCCATGCCATTTAAATAGAGATTATGGACCAATTAGGTGTTAAACCATGAATTACTATTTTTTATTATAAAGGAGAATATGAGTCCTAATATTAATTTATGTCTAAAACATATCATGACTGTTAGATTACAATGCAACTAGTGCATAGTAAAGAAACACACTTTTACCTAATTAACTCATTCGATCAAGTTGAACTTTTATTCCCTTTGGAAAAATAGGGTAGGTCCACTCGAAGGGACCGCACCCCCCAACCAAACTAATCTGGGCCTAACCTTAAGGGTTTCAAGGAGAATAGAACTCATGACCTCCCAATGGCAAGGTGCTTCAGCAACGAGACCTCAACCAATTGAGCTAACCCTTGGGGCTTCAACCAAGTTGAACTTAAATAACTCCCAAGTGTCTACTAAATATCCTAACAAAAAAACCAACATTTGAAAAACAAATGGAGGTAGAAAAACTTAAAAAACTCTTCAAAAATCAACATTTGAAAAAAAAGGAGATAAGTTTGGAAAATAATCAATATACCAACTAAAATAAATGAATAAATAAAATAGACAAATTAAAAATATGCTTCAAAAATCAACATTTGAAAAATGTTGATACTTCATAAATTAGAAGATTTAAAATGTCAAAAACCTACCCCCAAAAAGGGGTGATGCAGATAAGTGAATGGATGAGTTGAAGTCGTGTATGATGCAAAAAATTAGGGTTTCTTAGACATCACAACTCCTCCCCACCTACTACAAATATGCACAACATATTTTTTTAGATTTATGGTTGCATTGGTTGCATGCATAGCTCTTTATGGTAGATCAATAGTTTATGTTGTTGATTTGGAGTTTCAAACTTGGTTTTTTTGTTTCCCAAATTGTTATTGGCTCGGTTGATCTATTTTCTTAGTTAGATTAGTTGAGTTCATTGCTTCTAGAATGGGTGGTATTTCCAACCCTGGCGTGGGTGGTCATGGATGTTTTCCTTCTCTTGATTTTGGGTTTGTTTCCTCTGCAAAGAAGAACGTAATACCCTAAAGGAATGAGGGTTGATTGGTAACTTCATCACACTTTGGCCTAGTTATAGTTATATTTTAGAATGGATCTCTAATAATTGGGTAGATAATGAGCCCATTGATACTTTATATTGTGGAAATAAATATTTTTACTTTGTTTTTGAAAGTAAATAGGAAAAGGAATTGATCTACAAATCTTGGCCCTATTTCATGGGTTCTAGGGAAGTGTTTCTAACCAATTGGACTCCAGATTTTAATCATACCATGGAAATATATTCTACATCTCTATGTATTATATTATCACATATTCTACTTCTTTTCTATGGTGATGGTATTTTCAAAGCCATAGGTGAAAAATTGGGTTTCTATATTATGAGTTCTTAGGGAAAGGACAATACTTCCTTTGTGCCAAAATTTGTGTTGAAATGGATTTTGCAAAAGGACTCCCTAAGGTAATTCTGTTGAATTTTGTAGCTATGGTTGGTCTTCATAGTTAATATTTCATCCTTTGAGATATATTTAATGATTAATATAAGTCATGTTATTCATTTCAGTTTCAAAAGAGAAAAATTTGAACTTTGAATTTTGAATTTTTGGCTCCAAAGTTGTCAAGTAAGCCCCAGTTGAAGTGACACCCATTCAACCACACATGACTCTATATATACATCAATCATCCTCATACACAAGAAAAAATTAATATATTACAAGACAATATATCTTCTGCTCACCTAAGCGAAGAATAAAAGACACAAAATGATGAGTTTATGAAGTAGAAACATAAAGTTTAGTTTCTAAAGCAAACACCAAAAGAAAATTTATTGAAGCAAAGGCTGAGTTTTTGGGTAGTTTCCAGACAAAAATTTTGAAGTTTTCGGGCATAGAAGAAGGCCAATTTTTTTCCTAGGCCGATCAGGTAGGGTTGAGTTTATTGTGTAGATTGGAGACATGAAAAGAGGGTAGTTTGACCAAGTTTGACCAAAATTTTATTGCTAGTTAGTTTTACCTTTGTATTTGACTAGAATAATTAGGTGTATCTCCTGTTTAATTGAATACTATTTCTAATGAAAATGTTGTTGGGTTTTTACCCAAGTTGGTTTTCACAGGGTAAATCATGTGTTATCTTTATGCATTGTGATCTCTACTGTCCTTTTGCTTATATGGTTGAATTTCTGAAGTGAAATTGCTTAATGATAAACTAGAAGTGATAAAATAATATCCACATCATTGGAAGTAATCATCATTTTTCATAAATTAGTGCTTGTATCTATTGCACTTGAAAAATCAACATGGTATCAAAGGTTTAGTGATGAAAATGGCATGGATATCACTCTTGAAGAGACCTACATCTGCAATTTTCTTGTTTATCTATGACTGTTACATAATAATTGGTCAGCATGCTCATTTTCCCGTCCTTGATCCCAAAATTCCCCATGAAGAATCCTGTGCAATGTTTCCATCATTAAGAAATATGCTAACATATCCCCTTCAATATCCAAAGAAGAATTCCTTGAAAGATTACTGAATAAAATTGGTCAAATTCCTAGTTTCCTAGGTCAGCGCCCTTCCTGGTGTCATAACCGTGCTGATGTCTATATCCTAGTTCTGGCCCAACTCTGTCAGCATCCTAATTTCTTGGAAAACTGCGCTGATCCCCTTTCTAACAGTGCTTCCTAAAATGGAGGAGAAGCTTCGGCCTCTAGAAGCTCAAGGGCGATGATTTGGTTTCTGAACATAGATGATAAGGTCAAGCTCTCTCATTTTGGAGCCTTGATCTCATCCATGGGGGATCATCCCTTGGAAAGGGGACCTTCCTACTCCTTTCATGGGCTCCCAATCTCCTTCTCCTTGCTATAAATTCACATCCTTCATTCCCCACAGTTGAGATCTTGGTTGATCATTGTTAGACTCGTTTGAACTCTCATCCCTTCACATGCTTGTATCGTGATTAAGCCTAAGTGCACGGGAGAAGGAATGATTTTGAGTTGGGTGAAGGACTCAAATTTTCACCTAAGGACAGATCCAACATCAAGGTCTGGTTGTAAGCTCTCCTTTTGTAATTTATCAATAATAAAATCTGATGCTTTCTTGCTATATTTGTCTACATGATTATGCAAATATTCTGGTACTCCTTGATTTGATAGATAGCTAGTGTTTGTGTTTATTATATATTGTATCACGTTTACTATTGTCTCCCGATCATCCACAGGTATTCGTGCGCCATCAATAGTAGGAAGCGGGCCTACAAGGATCGTGGATCAAGGTCACCATTGACAGATTCAAGGATAATAATTGGAAAAAGGAATTTATGTCTCTTTCCTCTTTGCGTTGTAAGCATTAGTGAGGAAAGCTTAAATGTTAGAAATAATATCATGTTTCTAGACCCACTTTAGGGCTAAAGCGATCGCCTCTGACAGTAGAGGGGATTTAGCTTGAAAACGGAACTAGGGAGCTTTAGCCTTTTTAGTCCTCCTTCCCCGAACTAATCTTGGATTAGTTTCACCGATTTATGAAATTTAAATCTGCTTAGGTCTTTGTTAGCTTGTGTAAAGGTTGTTTTTCACTTCACTCTGTTCGGTCTGGTGTGTGTGTAAGACTCTTTTTATTTTTTCCTTTTTTTTAGTGATAAATTCCCTTTGTGTCCTCACAGTAGCACTGGCAGTGTTGTTCTATATAGTACAACTGCGCTGATTGGCCTTTCAACAACCTTCTGCTCAGTAAAGAAGTGTTGATATCAACCTTGGGAAAATTTGAGTTCCCCCTCTGATTATCCAGTGTGTCTTGGCCCTTGAAGGAGTTTGTGAGATCTCAACGATCTCCTTGTTGTATGTTTGACTTACCTATCTTCTTTGAGCGAGTCTATTTCATCTCTTTGAGTCATTGTAGGTTTGGGAAATTACTGCCATTTCAAACTCTCTTTGTCGCATTTTTCTAGTCTTGTTCCGAAGAAGAGTTCGTGTATGCTTTGGGCATCTCTACATTTTTTATTGTTTTCCCTTCGGTTTAGTGTCAAGAATAAGATTATAGTTTGTTTAACGTGAAAGTCTAGAAAATTTTGTTTTGTATAAATTCGAAAGAAATTGGAAGTGATTTTCTTTTTCGTTTTTCATTTAGATTATCTTTGTCATTTTAAGAAGAGTGAAAAGCATTTCATTCGTGCAGACTTTAAAGCAATTTTTTTTTGGTTCAACTGAAAGAAAAGTAAAGGGATTTTTCATTTCTTCCTTCATTGATTTGTTTTTCTTTTGATTACATTTCAAAGTGAAAACCCAAAAAAAATATTTTGTGCATCTTAGTGAAAGAAAAGGCATTTTCAATAAGTTGCATTGGTTGGGAAAGTGAAAGCATTGCATTTTCGTAACTCTGAACTAGTTTGGGGGAATCATCATTGCTGCATTTAGTGTGTTCTTTTTTGTCTCTCTTCCCTAAGTAGTTTAGAATTCATCAAAATTGAAAGCTTATTTCTTGCATTTATCTTGCACCAGAAGGATTCATGTGACATTCGTTTTGAGCCTTGAAACTAAAACTTAAATCAATATCAACTTAAAAGGAACCCGATTTACCTTAAGGAGCATTGGAATTAATGAGAATATTTAGTGGTCTAGGCTAGAGACGTGTTCCAGCGTCCTTAAAGGTAGGATATGTCGCTAACGGTTTGCATTACAACCCGAGGGTGATATCCCGTCCCATGTATGGAAGTATATTGATGTATGATAAGTATATTTGGGACACTCTCATCAAACGGTTACACATTAGACAACACTACTATGAATTGAAATCCCATGTACCGTCACGTATATTTTGGGAGACACCACTAGGTTGCAACCTTGCCATAGTTAATTGAGTTAGCCGTCTTGTAGACGTGATACACTGAACACAACATTCGAGGAGACTGGTTGCTGTACGTTAAGTCCTTGGTTATTCTCTTTCATTTGATCACCAAGGTGTATATTGCAGTTCATGGATACTTGGTAAACCTTTATGCCTAAAACACACTTTTTTACTTATTTTTTGTTAATTCTAAAAATAACTGCCCACGAAAACATCTCACCCATGCAGTTCTCTAGCTTTTATCGCTTGGTAAGTTGTGATTTTGATTTGATCACCTCTCTTCTTTTTTATCTTCTTCTCAAAGGTCATTGTGGTTGAATCATCAAATTTGCCTACTCCCTCCTTTGACGAATCTCAAGAAGCTTCTCTTGAGGTCCCTCATTTTGTGGTTGGACCCCTCGAAGCACAAGGTGAAGATCTTGGAATTGTCATAAGTGTTCAACCTATATCATCTCGAGCACCTCCTGATGATTCTCCTTGGACTACATTGGAAGAATCTGAACCGGAAAGCCTCGAACAAGCTGCAAAATTCTTAGTTTTTCCTCTAAATTAGCTCTTTGATCTGATTGTAGTCTCTCCTAAGCAACCTTACAACGCTTTTGATCAGCCAAAAATCCAATTTCGAGCTTCTCCAGTAGCATATTTATCTACCGTCCGTCGGTTGTTTCTTGAAGAAATGGAATTGAATGCTGATGATGTTCCATTTGTGAGTGCTCCTCAAAGCACTCTTCAGGAAACCTTTGGCTTGTATATACCGGAAGCCTCTTTGTCAATTTTTCCTTATGAGGGAGAATTGTTTGGATCCACGCCTCACGATTCAGGTAGTGGAACCCAAATATCATCTAGTAATGTTGCATCTATGCTCTTGAATGGTTATAACTCTTTTGAAAACCTCATTTCTAGAGCTTCTAGTGGTACACCCTTATTTTTGAATCCCGTTTGGTCAACGGGTATTCCTTCGTCTTCGACCCGTTTATTTCAAATGTGGTCGTGATGTCTCAACCTTTTGTTCGACCGATGGTCACCATTGGTCAAATGACCATGTCGTTTGGATCCTCTGTCCCCTTTCTGCTCTCTACGATTACTGCAGTCCCACCATTGAGTGGGAAATCCACAGTTTCGTCTGTACCTAGGGGGAAATCTAACCCTCTATATGTACCTCCTCTTTTGGGTGGGGGGCATCTGAGTTCTAGATATATTCCTGGGGTGACTCAACCTCATGTTCAATATTCCTAGGTTCAGTAGCATTTTCTGCAACCGAACGCTATATATTTGTATGTTCAGCAACCTAACATTCCTTATGTTCAAAGGCTGAACATACAATATCAACAATATGCCCAACAACCCCAGCCTTTAGTTAGTGCTATTGTGACCAATCCTTAGTTTGGTTCTTACACCCAAGCTGGTCCAAATCTCCTTCTGGGTCAATCTGGTCCTTTCCATCATCAGTTTGGTACTCAATACCAATAATTTCTTCAAGGTCAGTACCAAAAACCATAGACTGGGCCTCAACCTGGTGCTTCATATCAAAAAATTTCTCAGTACCAGCAGGCTCAACTAGGACTTCAGGCTGGACCTTCTGTTCAATAAGGACCACAAGCTCGACCTCATGTTCAACAAGGACCATAGGATGGGCCTCATGTTCAGCAGGGACCACAGGCTAGACCCAAATTTCAGTAGGGGCCTCAAACTGGACCTTATGTTTAGTAGGGACCTTATCCTGGACCCCATGTCTAACAAGGTCCACAAACTTAGTTCCCGCAGGGGCCATATCAACAACTCTATCCAGGTCCATATAAAAAATATTTGCAACAATGCCCTTACTAGCCATGGGGTCAATATGCATATTCGAGTTAGAATTCACACTATTGGGGGAAAAATCCTTAACAATCAGGTTGGAATCCCTGACCTTTATTGCCTCATCATCCTCCTTTATCATTCTTGGCTATGTTGGAATTTATGGATGTGTCAAAGCTCACAAATGACCCCATCCAACATCAACTGCATTGGCCGCCGATTCCAACTAAAATTCTAGGATATTGTCTGAAGTTCAAAGGAAAATTTGGGGCAGACCCTCGAACCCATGTTATGACATACCATTTTTGGTTTTCGTCTAATTCTTGGGTGGAAGATTCCATTCATATTCATCTTTTCCACCGCGCTTTGATTGGTGCTACGGACAAATGGTACATTGAGATCCCTCGAGGAATTTTCTTCGATTTCAATTCCTTGGCTATGGCTTTCCTTAGTCACTTCCAGTTACCTATCCGGTATGAAACCGACACCCATTTTATCACTTCGTTGAAGCATTCGACTGCTACACATATCTTGGATCACATCCATGAATGATAGCATCACCATTGCCTCATTAAATCTGAGATCCCTAATCAGCTATTGGCCGAATGATTCACAAAATAATTCATTCCCAAAATTGTAAATATATTGCAATGGGAGGGTGTGTCACGTAAGAGGAGGTCATTGTTAGAGCTCAATACCTCAACTTGGTTTATTCGCAGTCTGCAACTCTATATGAGTTACTACCTGATGTGCTGCATCCTTTGATTAATTTTTCATCATCTCAGTCTCCCGTTACACCTCTAGTGGATGGTGTTATGTGGATAGTGGCTCATACTAATAGTAATGAACCAAAGGCTTCTTCGAAGTCCAAATCCATTGTTGCCACTGCACCCACTCCTTCTTAGAATCATAATAATCCTGGTAAAACCTTAGAGGTAAATTTTTTTCAGTCTACCGCGGCAGACAAATCCTTGAAGGGTAAGTAAAGGGTAAAGGCAAGTCTAAATATGAGAACCCTAAACAGGATTCAAAGTAGTCTTCTGCTAGTGATTCTTCATCAGGTAAGCCCAAATATCCTTGTCTAATGTGTGATGACGATCATTACACGAAGGATTTTCCTCAGTGCGCCGAAGTTTCCCGTCTTCTTAAGGGTGGGGCTCCGAAAGTTTTGAAAGAACCATTCCCTTCCCAACAGATGCAAATGGTAGAACATGCTCAATAATTTGGTAGCTCTCAAGAGTTCATGGCTGGAATGAAATCTATTGCCATCACCATGAGAACGAAATATTATCCCAATCCATCCAAGGCTCCTATGGAACCAGAAGTTCCAGATCACTCTTCCTCTTTGACGCCTCCTACCTCTGGCCCTCTCTAGATCAAGAGGCCGAGTAGTGATTCCATCATACGACCACCCCCAAAAGGTGTTCTTCGGAAATCATCTTACAATATGAATGCGAGAGTAGCAAAATACTACAATATTTTAGAATGTCGAGCTCAAGCGCCTTCAATGATGTAAGCTTTGGAGGTCCTTTAGACGTGCCCATCATTACGGAAGGCACTACTCACTGCCACTAGAGGGATTGATCCTTCAGATTCTAATTTGATTATTTTCAATCTCGAGAATTTCGTTCCTCGACTCCCATCTCATGTAGCTTTTCTAATTCAAGTTACCATTATGGGAAAAAATATTCATCATACTGTCATTGATGAAGGCGCTTCGACCTACATCATGTCTGTCGCATTCTGGAAAGCCATTGAATCTCCCCCATTGAGTTAGTCCCCAAATACCTTAGAAGCTTTCGATGGTCGAGGTTCTCGGCCATACGACATTCTCAAGGCATTTCCAATCCTGTTGGAGGGGGAAAAAATGAACATGGAATTTGAGGAGGTAGACACCAACTTGAACTATAATATCCTTCTTGGACGTAGTTGGAAAAATTCTATGGTTTGTGTTATCTCCACCCTCTTTTGTCTCCTCCATTTCCCTCATAAAGGGAAGATCGTGGCTGTGGATTAGCTGGAATTCTTCCCCTCTGAGTCTTCAATAGGAAAAATTCCATATGTTCGTAAGGCCGTTACTCCTTATTAGAACATTGGGCTAGGTCTTTTCAAAGACTCATCTCTTATGGGATTTTTTCCACTTCTGCCTCCGAATGTCACCTCCGTTAATATGATTTTGATTGGTCATGATCCATGGATTGTTCCAATCCCAAACATATCAAAAATTTTTGTGACGTTATGCCTCTTAGCCAAGTTGAGCATATGTATGAAGATATTTTCACGCTTTTTGAGGCTGCATCTGAGACCAATACTCATTTGGTTTATTCCATATAAACTTATTCGTAGTCTCCCTGGTTTGGTTCTTGGGACTCTGATGAGCTTTTGAATGAGACTTTCCCCACTAACAAGAGTAAAGTGGAGGTCATGTCTCTCGAAGAAACTCCATGGGATGATGGACATCATTGTTCCTCATTTCTCCCAATCCCAGGTGAAATCTCCACAGGTCTAGGATCCCATTCTTTTTTGGTACTGACTGAACCACTTCAGAATCCAAGTTTGATTCAGGAAGTGCTATCTGAGGGAAAAATGGGGAATATCACTTCGACCATTCCGATCGACATCTCTGTTAAACCAGGGATTGTCGAGAATGTGCATATCGATGCGTCTTGTTCTCCCAATGAGATCAAGATCTATAAGGAAATTTTTCAAGAGTTCCGTGATGTCTTCGTGTGGTCCTATGAAGAAAGGCCTTGCATTGATCCAAGTATCATGGTGCATGAAATTCCCACCTATCCGAAGTTGAAGCCTGTTTGCCAAAGTCTTTGTCCTGTGCATCCGAGAAAGGCTTCCGCTATAAAGGGTGAAGTTGAAAAACTTCTTAAAGCTGGTTTTATCTACCCCATACCCTTAAGAGATTGGGGCTCCAATTTTGTTCTTGTCAATAAGAAGCAAGGGACCATTAGTGTTTATGTTGGTTACTGGGATATCAATCAAGCTTGTCCTAAGGACAATTACCCCACTCCATTTATCGATCATATCATTGATTAATGTGTCGGGAGTGAGATATTTTCCTTCATGGAAAGTTTCTTTGACTACAACCAGATTAACATCGCTCCTGCTGATCAACACAAAACCACTTTTATCTGTCCATGGGGGACTTCACCTATAAGAAGCTCCCTTTTGGCCTGAAGAATGCCAGATCAACCTTCCAGGGAGCTATGTATTATGCATTCCATGACATCAAGCACATAGTTCAGCCATATCTCGACGGCCTTCCTGCTCATTCTGCGAAACATTGAGATCACCCGTAGCACCTTAGAGCTATCTTCTTACACTGTTGACACTATAATATCGGGTTAAATCGTCATAAGTGTGTCTTATGTGTCAAATGTAGATGACTCATACGCTTCGCGGTGTCTAAAGAAGGCATCCACATCGATCCTCTAAAAGTTGAGGCAATCATCAACTTGCCTCCTCCTTTCGTTCATCAACTACCAAGTTTGTAGGGGAAAGTTAATTTCCTCTACCGATTCATACTGAATTATGCCGTGCTTGCCAAAGGATTTAAGCACTTATTGAAAAATGGAATCCTGTTCTTAGGGGATGAAATTTCTCAAAGCTCTTTTGATGCAATAAAACAAGCCCTCATTACTGCTTCATTGCTGCATCCTCTCAATTATCACCGCAAATATTGCTTGTATTTGGCTACTGATGACAACACTATTGGCATGGTGTTGGTTTAGGATGATGACGATGGTCAAGAACATGCAGTATAATACTTGAGCCATAATATCTTTGATACTATGACCCAGTACGCTCATGTGGAGAAACTTGCATTGGTTGCTGTTCATGTCATTCAATGTTTCTGTCACTACATTCTCCTATGCAAAACCCTAGTGATTTCTGATTGCAACCCCATGACTGAAATTCTCACACATCAGTTAATTGGGGGAAAATACTCCAAAAGGATCATTATCCTTCAATAGTTCGACTTAGAATTCAATATTGCTAAGTTGAAGAAATCACTGGTCTTTTCCTAGTTGACCTGTGATCTTCCTACCATGGATGATTCCCACTCCTATCGACGAGTCCATCCCTAATGAGACTCTCTTTCTCATTAGTACTCATGATCCATGGTATGGGAACATCATCATATATATCCAAACCCAAAATTATCATCTAGATCTATCACACTTTGAGCGAAGACGGATTCGCAACCAGTCCCAACCATATCGCATTGTTGGGGACACCCTCTATCGTATTGGTGTTGACTCTGTCCTCCACCGTTTTATGACTCTTGAGGAAGTTGAAAAAGCTCTAAATGACTGCCAGTCTAGGGCTTGTGGTGGTCACATGTATGGTTACGCTACCACTCAAATTATACTTTTTGTAGGCTATTTATGGCCATCTATTTTTAAAGACAACATCATCACAGTCCGAAAATACCATGATTTCCATATTTACTCTCGAAAAGAGTGTGCCCCATCCTAACACTTGCACCAAATTGTGACCGTCGGTGATTTTGTGAAATGGGGCATTGATTTTATGACCTGTAATCCTCACTTGGTTGGGGGGCATGGCTTTATCATTGTTGTCATTGACTATTTCACTAAATGGGCTGAGGCGATGCCTACATATGATAAGGAAGGTCTCACTGTGACACAATTCTTATTCAATCATGTAATAGTTCGGTTTGGTGTCCTGAAAAATATTATCACTAATCATGGCACTCATTTTCATAATCATATGATGAAATATCTCTCCGCTCAGTTGGGGTTGTGTCACGATAAATCCACCCCTTACTATTCACAGGCCAATGGCCAGGTTGAAGCTGTCAACAAAGTCTTGGTGACCATGCTTCAACGCACCTTGGGAAGCACAAACGAGACTGGAACCTCATGCTTTTCTCCGCTTTGTGGGAATACTGAACCTACAGTAAGACTTCTAATGAATTCACACCATTCCAATTGGTGTATGGTCTAGAGGCCACAATCCCGATCGAGTGTGAGATTACTTCCCTGAAGCTGGCTATCGAACTCCTTCCTGGTACTTTTCCAGAAGAGGAACATCTGTTGTACCTCGAGCGTCTCGACAAGACTAGAAGGCTTGCTGCTTTAGTTCTTAAAGCACAGAAACAATGAGTTAAGGTGTAATATGACAAGTCTGTCACACCTCGCGTTTTCTCTGAAGGTGACTTGTTCCTGCTTTATGACCAAGCCCATGATAAGTTGGGAGTCGGAAATCTTGAGCCTATGTGGCATGGGCCCTATATTATTCAACATGTTTTGGAATGTGGAGCCTATGAGATAGCTTATTATGAAGGCAATCCTTTGGCTGAGCCCCAAAACTGGGCTCTATCTGAAGAAATATTACGCTTAATCTTAAGTGTGATAATTTTGTACATTAGTGTGCTTTGAGTTGATTTTTGGTGTGATTGTTTTCCTTGTAGACATGTTTCCTCTGCTTACCTTGTGTTCCAAATGGTTTGCAGAAGTCTTCGGATCACTATGTTGGTTTTGCTGATGGTGCTTGCTGTAGCACAAAAAACCTGTCTTTCGTAGCATGCACACTCTTTGGTCTTGATGGCGAGTTGATTAATTTACAAGGCATTTATTTGGGTTGGAAAAATAACAATTTTTCTGAGTATAGTGTGGTGATCGAACTATTCTCGGATGCCATTGATCTTGGGATAAGAGATTTGGTTGTTAATTTGGGCTCACAGCTCGTTGTGTTACAATTTAATGGGCGTTATTCTGTGTGCAATCCTCAAATTTTGCGCATGTATTTATGTGTTATATTATTGGAAAGGAATTTTGATTTTATTACATATCAACACATTCCAAGGAATTTAAATACATTAATAGATTCATAGCAAACCATGTATTAGATAGAAATTTGCATAATATGTAAATCAAGACATCATTATGATACATAAGTAGCTGTAGAAACATGCATATATATATATATATATATCGGTTTGTAAGTTTGTTACATCCAAAAGTTTAGAAAATATGTGTTCTATTACAAAAATGGCTCTTCAATCCTACATTAGTACAAAAATGTATAAATAATGCTGCTATCTTTCCACATGGTGCTCATGGTAGCAGGTGAATGCTCGAATTACTCTCCAGAGTAATCAATGCAATTTTCGCAGAACTCCGACAGTGTGTCTTTGAAAGCGCAGTGGGATCTAATCAAATGTGGGATACTCTGGAATGCCTCGTGTGAGGCCGACCAGGTTCTGCTCCAGCTCAACTAATGTGTCTTCTCCCTTCTCATAAGGAGCATCCTTTGTTGGACAAGATACCCTCCGTGCAATTGGTGACATGCTGAGAGGTCTCTATGGACCAATATATATAAACAAAGCATATGTTTAGTGGGATCGTAATATACGGATCTCCTCTGAAGTCGATGTTGGCATAGGCATAGTCCTGGACTACGATCAACTGACGCCGCAACCGATTGGAGAAGGCTGTGGGGAAATGCATTTGCTACCCTCCTCCTTTCCTGGGCATTATGTCACACCATCGCATCAACCACGAATCCCTTAGGTCTTGATCATGGATATCTAACCACTGATACTAGAACATGGGTACTCTCTCCAGAAAGGTCACCAAAATTGACCTGTACCCAAATTGTTTTAGTCTCCTTGTATTGCACTTGGTTAATTGAGTTTTCTTGTTAGCTAACAAATCCTCACACTAGTTGAACATCGTTGGTGCCAAGAAATCCACTGCATAGTGGAACTACGATTTTTTTGCCTCATGCAACGCCTGGGCTCCAACCAATCTAGTGATACAATGTAGTATTGTGCACAGGGGGAGCACTTTGATGGAATATATGTCTACCTTCCCACTGTCTGTCTTCCGTGCCTTAAGACAATGTCTCTGAATGAGCATGATCATGCTCTCACCTCCTAGGCGAGCTCCTAAGAGTTGGATTCTCTCCCCTTGCCTAGATAATCCGATGATAAAATAGATTTCCATGACATCTAGCTCAAGTTATTGGTCCTTGATGATGAAAAATTGTCAGTCCACATCCCTGATACTGATCAAGTACTGGAGAATCTCTAGTTGAGCTCTCAAGTTGGATGTTTGAATGAATTTCAACAATCTGCAATTGCGCAAATAATTGACACAAACTTGGTCCTACAAGGCTTGGTGGTATTCCACCTCATGGCATTTTTCTTTCCATTCGACCGACATCTTCTATGAAAGCACTTGCAAAACATTTCCAATTGGTCTTTTAGGAGAATTCATTGAAGAATTTTTAGAAATTAACGATGGATTTGAGATATTTTCTCAATTTAAAATATTCCCCGTGGCCAGTGTGTCTGTCCGAAATGATTCAGTTTTGGTGGCACACTTCCCTAACGGGTTGAGCGTGACCAATGCAACCTCAATAGCTCGAAATTGTGTTTGTCAGAGGCAATTTTAAGTTTTGAAAACTCTCACTTAAAATCACTAATTCTGAAAAATAAATCCTAAATGAATAAAATTAAAATGAAAATTAGGTTCAAAGCTCTTACCTAACACAGACAGATCGACGAATGATGTCCCGGATTGGCCGCACCGCTCATTTGAAATTTAGAGGGAAAATGGAAAAAAATTCTCTTCTAAAAATGGAAAGGTGAAAATGATTTTGTTAATGGTCTATTTATAGATTTTTGAAAATTTTTGCCAATATTTTTTTATTTTTCCTCGATATTCGTGATTTTTTCTATTCATGTGCAGTATAGGAATTTCACACTACTAATGATCGTTTCCAATGCAAACAAGTTGAATTTTATCTCTTTTTCGGGCTTGGTAAACATTTACAAAAATGGTAACCCCCCTAGAGTAAACTTTCAACTCTTTTATCACTCTCAAAAAATGAAAATATTATCGAGTACTTGTCATTTCGAACTCATTAAAGTGAATTAATTGACGTAATCTCAGTATACATTTACCGCTTTTTCGGGCCGAGGTTCACTATTTACGAAAAAAGGAATACCTTGATCGAACATGGTCAAGATGTTCTCTTGGACATAGTTTTCTACCTTTTAATATTCGATAGACGATTTACGAAAAGGGACATGATGGATTTTTCTTTTCGTTTCCTTTCAAACTCACTAAACATGAAAATTTACCGAGTTTACCTTTCGTTGGACTCATTAAATATTAAACGAAGAAAGAATTGTCACCATGATGAGACCGAGTTCCTCCTTCCGGCTCATTAAACTTAATGGGATGGATTCATTTGAAGAATAAACTTATATGCTCAGCATATGCTATCCTCTTCATGATGGCTATAAAAAATAAAGAGGTACTCGTTAGAAATAATGGGGGAAAATTGAAAGTGAACATCCTATGTGTATTTTTGGCAGCTTGTCGCTCTTGAACGTGACACTCATCTACAATTCACGTAGGGTTGGGCACATCCTACATTTCTCACTTTGCCTCCATGGGTTTTGGAAATCCATTTGCTTCTTATCTGATTACCAATTTTGTCAACATGACCTCTGATCCTATTTGAGTCAAATGCTTCCACACTCTAGAGTCGTGTCGCCAAAATGTTCAAGAGAAGTCCTTTTTTTCAAAAACCTTCTACATATATGACCTCCTTTAATACAATCCCAAATCACTCCTATCATCTTAAGGTATATGTTGTTTCATGTCGATGATGTGGGAATCCTTATGGCCCTCCTTCGATGAATCACTTCCTGTCGACTTCAACTCATTATCTGGGAAAGTTGTTTAGAGACTTATTTCAGTACCTTGAAGCTTGCATGCCTCAATGACAAGTTCTTTGTGTTCAAAAAAAGGTTCACATCATTCATCTTCGATCGAATGATTCTGCAAGTGTTCGAATTCAACACATCTACTCACACTTGTAGATTGTGCTTTTGTAACTTGAGGTCCATCGTCAATATTGGTGGTCTCTCTTGTGCCTGTTAATGGTTTTCATCATTGGAAGGTAATCAGGTGGTTTCTACCATGTTCGAAACCAACACATTTATTTACATGGCTAGATTCATAATTTGGTTGATTGAGATCACGGTGAAGACCCTCGGTCACATCTGATTTTTGGTCCAGGCTGCATGGAGTTATTGAGTATTCATGATTGTATACATGATCCTATATATACGGATGGCTACATCCATACTGCATGTTATACAGAATTGTGATCTACGGAAAAATAAAATTCCCTAAGTGTGGTGTTTATCACTTAGAATAACATAGGAAGGAATAACTATTATTTTCTCTAAAACAAGTAGATATACTTAAATGAGAAAAGGAGCCTACTTGTGATTCTTTCGCTTCTCCTTATCCTTCTATCGTTGTTTCCGTCTCTCTCAATCCAACTCAAGTCACTATATTGATTCCTAAAAACACAAATAGAGAACAGAAAACAACATATAATATAAATATATCTACTTCTCTTACTGAAATCAAACCGATTAGATCTGAAGTACCTACATCTTTCAAGAATACATTGCACAAGAAATAGAGACATATGTATGGTAAAATAAACATCAATATTTATTAAAGAGTAGAAGGAGGAAATTACAACCAATGGATTGATTTGTTGTCAGCCTGCTATAGCTTCATTCCAGCCTCTTCACATCCAACATTATCCTAGAAACATATCAGTACTTTCACTCTCTTATCAAATGAGAATCCAACAACATAACTTTGCACAAATTTTTTCCTCCCTAGCACTAGGATGAGTGCTCAATTTATAGGGAAAATGACGGTAGTTTCTCAAAGAATGACTTTCTAATAATATGAAATACATGTTTCCAAGTTCAAAGGTGTTAGATGGACACTTGGATTCAAATTTTGACACATATGGACTATTCTAGAAGGCATTGGCCATGTGGGGATTCCCGAAACAATGAGAATTCCGCTCCCAAGTGACAAATGCACCCTTGAATGCCAGGAAGTGCACCCTTGCATAGAGGAATTGCCACTGCAACGTAGTTAGTTCCTTGGAGATGAGTGTTGGTGAGTCAGTAGGTCATATAATATATACTTCAAACCTTGGAAATATCACAATAGAAGTAATGAATGAAATGTTCTTCAATTAGGGCATATAGAAACTAAAATATAAGGGGATGATAGTCCTTATTCATTGGTCCTGGGGATGATGTCCAGTTTGACCAGGTCTTGGGGATGATGCCCAAATTGACCTATAACACTGCAGATCCATTTCTATTATATCTTTTAGATGGATTGCTGCTACCATACCGTGGGCTCATGTGTCATTTGATGCCTAGTGCAACATCATGTGGTTAGGCATATTTATACCAGATATTTCATATATTGTAAATGTTTGATTTGGTAGGTTCTCCGAAGGTTGTATGTGTTCTTTGCCTTCGTTCATAAATCATTTCAGCCATCACTCCCTATTTTGCCTTCATGCTTTAGGGGGCATATATTAAACAATAATTTATCACCATGCTCATTTTCCAGCCCCTATTCTTGAAATGACCCGTGACAAATCCTGTGCAATGTTTCCATCATCAAGAAATATGCTAACATATCCCCTTGAAGATCCAAAGAAGACTACCTTGAAATATTACTGAAGAAACTTGGTCAAATTCCTAGTTTCCTGGGTCAACACCCTTCCTAGTGTCATGACCTCCCTGATGTCCTTATCCTAGTTCTGGCCTAGTACTGTTAGTGCCCTAATTTATTAGAAAATTGTGCTGATCCCCAATCTGTCAGTGTTTCCTCCAATGGAGGAGAAGTTTCAACCTCTAGAAGCTAAAGGGAGGCAAGTTGGTTGTTGAACATAGATGATAAGGTTGAGCTCTCTCATTTTGGAGCCTTGATCTCATCCATGGGGGATCATCCCTTGGAAAGCAGACCTTCCTCCTCCTTTCATTGGCTTCCAACCTCCTTCTCCTTGCTATAAATTCACATCCCTCATTCCCCCAAGTTGAGAGCTTGGTTGATCATTGTTAGACTCATCTGAACTCTCATCCCTTCACATGCTTGCATTGTGATTAAGCCTAAGTGTATGGGAGAAGGAATGATTTTGAGCTGGGTGAAGGAATCATATTTTCACCTAAGGACACCTCCAACATCAAGGTATGGTTGTAACCTCTCCTTTTGTAATTTATTTATAATAACATTTGATGTTTTCTTTCTATATTTGTTTACATGATTATGTTAATATTTTGGTACACCTTGATCTGCTAGATAGATAGTGTTTATGTTTATTATATGTTGTATCATGTTTGTTGTTGTCTCTCAATCATCCACAGGTATTCGCACACCATCAGTAGCAGGAAGCGGGTCTACAAGTATCGTTGATCAAGGTCACCATCAACATATCAAAGGATAGTGATTGGAAAAAGGTATTTATGTCTCTTTCCTCTTTGCGTTGTAAGAATTAGTAAATAAAGCTTATGTTAGAAAGAATATCGTGTTTCTAGACCCACTCTAGGGCTAGAGAGATCACCTTTTTCTGTAGAGGGGATTTATCTTGACAACAATGACTATGGTTTGATCTATGAAGACAAAGAACACATTGGAAGGAGGAACAAATTTCAAGGCATGAAAAACCTGCATTGACCTCATTCTTGCAAAGATTGATGTTTTGGATCTTGTGAATGGAAAGCTTACTAAACCTATAGATAATGAAGGGAAATAAAAATATAAGAAGGATGACATCTGATGCAGGAGCATCTAGACTTAGCCAGCAATGTGATTATATGTTCACATGTTGTCACTAATTTGAGAGAATAAACATTAGCATTACTATTTTATGATTTATTTATTTATGAGAGTATTTAGTTGTTGTATTTTAAATTAATTAGGAATAAATTAGAAATTGGTTTTTTCCCTACGTGGAAATAGGGCCAAGTAAGGATAAGAGCTTAGGAATAGGGAGGCATTGGTGGGACAGTAAGAGATCATTAGAGCTTCTTCATCATGGTGTGTCTTCCATGTCATCATGATAGTATAGCATCATGCCATCATATGATAGTGCACATGTATCTCATCATATGTCATAGTGCAGCATCTATCAATTTTCCAATAAGAGAGCACATCAAGAGGGCTTATACACCAGGATGAACAGTCACAAAGAAAAATAAATTTAGACACCTTGGAGGCATCCTTTCACAATTAATCCTAGACCATATTAAAGAGGATTTTTCCCTCTTTCCAATGAGCTCTTACTTGCCCTCAAACTCCTTGTGGTTGAAGAGATATCAATTTTTAATATTAAATATCCCTATTTTTTATCTAGCCGACCTAAACTTCACACTCATGTCAGCCTAATCCTTAAGACACGTCTCTTCATCTTTCTAGCATAGAATTCCTATATATATACATTTTAGTTCCTCATTTTTCAAAATTATTTGGTCATCAAGCACACAACAGATGAAATTTAATTCACATCTCATGAATTTATAAGCACAAAGGAAAGGAAGCATATAAATGGTGGGTTATTCTTCGTTGGTGGATCATCTTCAGTGACTCAAACCTCCTATAGTGATTCTGGAGTGGCTAGGACTACCTACAGTGATTATGTAGTGGCTCACAGTGGCTCTCTTTGGTGTGGCTTAGACTTCCTATAGGAAATCTGTTTGGTAGTGGCTTGGTCTTCCTATTGCAGTACAGTGATCTGTCAAATAGTGGTTCAAAACCTTGTGAAAAAAAGCAGACCTATTAAAGCTTGTTTTTAAGGACTGCAAGACAGAGCTTCGGACCAGTGAAATAAGGGCTTGGAGCTGTTAATTACACCCTCCATACCTCATATTTGTTTTATATAGCTCGGACAGTCACTTGACCAGGGTTATAAAACTTCAGACCTCACCACAAAATTTCGGAACAGTGAACTTGAAGTGTAAATTAGTGTTTCTTGTGAGCTCAAACAGAACACATCAGTGGTGTTGACTAGTGCTTCTTTGGATCTCGAATAGGACAAATCTGTGGAGGATTGGAGATACAAATGTGGAAAGCACGGTGTAATAAATCTGTGGTGATACAACTGTGAATGATAACATAACTGTGGTTCATCATCATTTCAGTGATCAGAGTTTTTATGTGGACAGCTAGTGGAGGCATGAACAGTCAACAGTAAAGCTTGAAGTGATAGCTAGAGGCCTGTACAAGTTAAAAAATTGAAGATCTTGGACAGTGGAGCAGTTAGTGGTTTGACAGTGGAGTTTTGGACAGTAAAGAATATTTAGTGAACAAATTGGAAGTCTGGAACATACTTGTGGAGAAACTAATGTAAGTTACTTATTCATTATATTTATTAAAAGTTGAAGGATTGGTGTCCTAGGGGTTGGTGCCTCTAAACACAAGGTTGGAGCCTTTAGAAGTATAGGGTCGAAGCCCTAGAGGTCGGAGCCTCACCAAAGTATAAGTTGGTACTTGGCAATAGGTTGGTGCCTGTTTCATTAAAAGGGTTGGTGCCCTTCACTCATCTATTGTATACTATTATTAAAAAAGGGATTGAAGTTCTTATTAATCCTTAATATCATTATTATACACCTATTTATCTTTAATTGTGAAGAATCTAACTGGAAATAATTAACAATTTAAAATAAACACTGATTCACCCCCCTCTCAGTATTTCCAACAATTTGTAGCCACTAGATTGAAGGGTCATGCAGCCATGTGGTGGGATGAACTACAATTGTCTAGAAAAATGAAAGGGAAGCCCAAAATCAAGCAATGGGATAGGATGGTGAGTAAAATGAAAGGTAAGTTCATGCCGAAAGATTATTAATTAAATATTTTTAGACAATTGCAAAACTTGAAGCAGAAGGGAATGACTATCAAAGAATATACTGAAGAATTTTATAAGCCGAGTATTAGAGCGGGACATGTTGAAGATGACATAGAGAAGGTAGCTAGATATATAAATGCTTTAAGATATGATATATAGGATAAAATCAACTTATTAAATTTAAAGAAAATTGAGGAAGCCTATCAAGCAGCTTTGAGGGCAGAGGAGAAAATGTTGTTTAAACAAAGTCAGAGGAATAGAGGCAAGAGTCCGACAAGAGGAAGAGGAACATTTAAGTCTAGATTTCAACACTCCCAGAATGAAGCAGGAAGTTCGAGTAATAGATCACCACAAAGAGGAGACTCTGGTCGAGGAAGGTTTGTGCCCAGAGGTAGAGGCCGAGGAAGGGATATTCAGTGCTTTACATGTGGTGAGTGGGGACATGGGTCGCGGGACCGTCCTCACAATAGATTAACAACCTAGCGAAATGTGAATGTTGCTGGAACAAAGGAAGAAATTCCTTAGAATGCAGCCAAAGAGGAACCACCTGAAGCCGAAGAATCCTTGTTATTAAAAAGGATATTGCTTAAAGCAACCAAAGAATCGGAGAACCAGTTCAGAGAAAGAATCTGTTCAAAAATATATGTAAGTCAAAAGGTAAATTTTGCAAATTGGTAATTGATAGTGGAAGTATTGATAACCTTGTTTCTACAGAAATGGTGGAAAAATTGAAGTTGGAAAAAACAGTACACCCTACTCCTTATAGTATCATGGCTCCAAAAAGGCCATCAAATTATTGTAACCAAACAATGTAAGGTCGAAATCCAGATTGGTACTTACAAGGATGTTATTTTATGTGATGTAATGCCGATGGATGTATGCCACATATTTCTGGGAAGATCTTGGTAGTTTGATCGGAAAGCCATACATGATGGCAGAAGAAACACTTATACTCTCGAGAAATATGGAAACAAGCATATATTGTTTCCATTGAAGGCTGAAGCTGACGAAGAGGCACCTGGAAACAACATTACGTTGATGAGTGGTAAATACCTATTGCAAGAAGTCGAGAAAGGCAAGGAGATGCATTTTTCTATTGTATGGAGACCCAAGGTAATTTTAACTTCTACAAATTTAGAAGATTTATCTAAAGAAATTCGAAATCTGTTGAACGATTTTTTTGATATTATTGGGGATGAGTTTCCAAATGCGTTACTGCCAATTAGGAGTATTAGTCACCACATTTATCTAATCCCTGGAGCAAGTTTGGAGAATAAAGCAGCATACAGGTTAACTCCATAGGAAAATGATGAAGTTGGGAGATAAGTGCAAGAGTTGATGGATAAAGGATTAATCAGAGAAAGCCTCAGTCCATGTGCTATACCAACAATACTCAATCCAAAAAAGGGGGTGAATGACGCATGTGCACAAATTCTATAGCCATAATAAAATCACCATCAGGTATCGTTTTCCATTACCACGAATGGATGATTTAATGGATTGTTTGAGTGGGTCGAAATATTTTTCTAAAATAGATTTGAAGAGTGGTTATCATTAGATAAGAATTAGAGAAGGGGATGAGTGGAAAACTGCATTCAAAACAAACAGTGGTTTGTATGAATGGTAAGTAATGCATTTTGGACTTACTAATGCACCCAGTACATTCATGAGATCACTGAATGAAGTTTTGAAGGAATATGCAAGCAACTTTGTAATTGTTTATCTTGATGATATTCTAATTTTCAGTCGAAGTAAAGAAGAGCATCTGGAACACCTTAAATTAGTTCTAAAAACTTTGCAGAGAGAAAAAATGCTAATAAATTTGAAGAAATGCAGTTTTATGAAGGAAGAACTAATTTATTTGGTATTTTTAGTCTCTAAGGAAGGTTTGAAAATGGATCCGGAAAAAATCCAAGAAATCTTGAATTGGCCAACTCCTAAAAGCATATTTGAGGTAAGAAGCTTTCATGGTCTTGCAAGTTTCTATAGAAAATTTATCAGAAGATTTTGTCATATTTGTGCACCCATTATTGAAACAATCAGGGAAACTAATCAACCATTCAAGTGGACAGAAGAAGCAGATCGAAACTTTAAGTTGCTGAAGGAAAAAATTACTGAAAAACCAATTTTAGCTTTACCAAATTTTGAAAAAGTTTTCCAAGTTGAAACTGATTCTAGTGGAATTGCGATTGGAGCAGTTTTAAGTCAAGAGAAGAAACCAATAGCATACTTCAGCAAAAAAATGAGTGAAGAAAAGAAGAAATATTCATTTTATGACAAAGAGTTTTATGCTGTTGTACAAGTTTAAAAAAAATAGAGACATTATTTGTTGCCAAAAGAGTTTATGTTATATTATGATAATCATGCATTACAATTTATAAACACCAGCCAAAATTGAATCATAAACATGCCAAATGAGTATAATATTTGGAGAGTTTTACTTTTGTAATCAAGCATACGAGTGGTAAATTGAACAAAGTTGTTGATGCTTTGAGCAGAGTAAACTTAATTATGCAGTAATTACAGCTTGGTGTTGTAGGATTTGAGGGAATGGTTGACATGTATAAAGAAGATGCAGAGTTTAAAGAAATTTATGCAGTTGTCGAAAATCCATCGGTTCATAATAGAAGCCAGTGGTTAGATTATCTTATCCAAGGAGGATTTCTATTCAAAAGTAATAAATTAGGCATTCCCAAATGTTCTATGAGGGAAAACATAATTAAAAAGAAACATAGTGGGGGCCTATCCGGAGATTTTGGACAAGAGAAGACCTTTGCTCAGGTAAATTCTTTTTATTACTGGCAAAAGATGCAAACTGATGTTAAAATATTCGTTGGAAAATAAAGTCAGAATACAAGATTGTATCAGCAATTACCAATACCAGACCGACAATGGGATGTAATTAGTATGGACTTTGTTTTGGGTTTTCCAAAAACTCAAAGAAGAAATGACTCCATTTATGTTGTGGTGGTTAGATTTTATAAAATGGCTCGTTTTATTGCATGTAAGAAAACAAGTGATGCAACACATATTTCTAATCTATTTTTTTAGAAGTCGTAAGATTACATGGATTGCCTATAAGTATTATGTCTGATAGGGATACCAATTTTGTGGGACATTTCTCGATAACTCTGAGGAAGAAACTAGGTACCAACCTTAGTTTCAGTTCAACATATCATCCTCAAACTGATGGACAGACCGAGGTAGTGAATAGAAGTTTGGGAAACATATTAAGGAGCTTGGTGTATAAAAATCCTAAGCAGTGGGATTTAACCCTTGCTCAGGCTGAGTTTTCTTATAATGATACTCCAAATCGAAGTACTGGTATGAGTCCATTCTAGATTCTTTTTGGAATGCTTCCAAGAGGTGTGTATGAACTCAAAGATCTAGGAAAAAAAGGGGTAAGGAGGGCAAAGGTTGAAGAGTTTGCAGAACAGATGTAGAAACTACAGGAAGATGTCAAAAACAGATTACAAGAAATAAGTAGCAGATACAAGCAGAGAGCTGATATGCGGAGGCGAGAAAAGGAATTCCAAGTGGGTGACTTAGTCATGGTATATCTAAGAAAAGAGATATTTCCTGTTAAAACATATAACAAATTAAAAATGAAGAAGATAGGACCATGTATAAAATTGTAAGGAAATTTTCTTCAAATGCATATGAAATTGAATTTCCAACAGGAATTGGAATATCGTCAATATTTAATGTTGCAGATTTGTATCTATACCAAGGACCAGAGGAAGAACTACAAGAAGAATCTACAGTAGAAGAAAACCAGACAGTAAATTGGGAGGAGCAAATGCCAAAAATAGAAAAGAAGGAAGTCGAAGCCATTTTGGAAAAAAGAGTATCAAAGGAAACCAGGGGACAAACCTATTATCAGTATTTAGTCAAATGGAAAAGACAACCGGTGGAAAATGCCAGTTGGATGACCACAACAAAGCTACAGAAGTTTGGAGTAGATCCTGAAGCATTGATGAATCAATTTTTTTTTACCCCAGAAGTCTGATGCAAAAGCATCCGGTCAACTTAGCCAGCAATGTGATTATATGTTCACATGTTGTGGCTAATTTGAGAGAATAAACATTAGCATTACTATTTTATGATTTATTTATTTATGAGAGTAGTTAGTTGTTGTATTTTAAATTAATTAGGAATAAAATTAGAAATTGGTTTTTCCCCTGCGTGGAAATAGGGCCAAGTAAGGATAAGAGCTTAGGAATAGGGAGGCATTGGTTTGTTGGAGTAGTTGGACAAAAAATCCATTTTAAGAAAGACTGCTTCACATTAAAGTATAAATAATAGGGAAATAAGACAGGAAGACAGGAAAAAAAGAGCATAGAGAGAGATAGTGTGCCAGTGTGAAGAATGGCGAGAGCTAAGAGGGCAACAAATGTAATATTTTTCCAATAAGAGTTTGATATAGTCGTTATTGCTGTATTTTATGAAATCATTTGGTTCATTCACTATTCTGTTCAATTTTTATTTACTTATCTTTTTTACCCATCATACGTATTATACCATACAGTAGTCAAGTGCCATTGAATTGCAGGTACCAGATGAGCGATTGGAACCAATTCCGATCAGAAAAGTAGATCCTAGAAAGACCATGGAGGAAGTTGATTCCATGTCCGGATTGATATCACAGGTTCAGTATTACTCTGCGTATTGCACAGTTGAATTTCTGGAATGTTATGTGAAGGACGGAGGTGGAGTCAACGCGATATGGAAATTGGATTGTGCAGGTCGAAATCTGAATGCGAGAGCTGAGAAGGGTTTCCGCACTAGAATGTGGGCATTGTGGATGTGAATTAACAGAACCCGTGTGATCATGGCACTTCAAAAAAGTTGCAGAGTATGAGAATTAGTGGTAGCGTTGAGAACAAACCTGGAGAACGCAAATGATTTGCTACAGGTGTGAGTGTATGATGGCCTCCAATCAGTATTGAGTTGGATCCTCATATGAGGAATTCTTTGCTTAGTGTAGTGTTTGGATGGAAGTGTTATAGATTATGCACTGTATATGTCATATTTTTTTTTAAAACAGTGGCTCACAATTGTGATTTCAAAAAAAAAACTGGTGTTTCATTTTCTTAAGAAAAAAAAGTGTATAAACTCTACCTTTGCACACAATTCTCTGCTTTGTGTAGTACTCATTTATTCACTACATCCATTTTAAATGTATTCACTTATTCATTGCATCAACATCCCAACCATGCTTATTATTGTGGAGTCTATTAGATATAATTTTATTCCATATGTCTCAAATCTTGACACTTCAAAGAAGATGTACGATGCCCTGGTTGGATTATATACCATGATCAACATTGGTCAAGCATTGAGTTTGAATAATAATCTCCATGATGTTAAAATGATAAGAGATGATATTTAAGCCTCATATTTCATCAGTATATCTCAACTAAGAGATGAGACTACTACAAATACGACTAAATTTCGACCACATAGTCCGATGGTATGGCCTGCACTATCACAAATTACAAGAAAAATGTCATTTTTTTTCAATTGTTTTCGTGTGTAAAGTACCTGTGTTCGTTGGTATTCTGGCAACTGATATATAAGACATTATTGTTTTGATGATAGATCTATACGGATTTGTTATTTTGATAACCATTTTATATGGCATCTATGTTCCAATGCAAGCACTGTGATTGTTATGTGACCATTTGTTTGACTAGTCATCTTTGACTTTGGCTAATCAACTAATGTCAAAATTCCAAAAATCAATAAATAAATAAATATACCGCATGTAAGGTATATTGCGACATATTTTCTATAAGTTCAATAATTCTGAAAGGTTATAAGGAATTTTTTGCAAGTGAAAAATATATTTTGTTTTATATATATCATTTGCATTACAAAAATATGATATTAGATCTAGTTACATGGCCACTCAGTTTTATAACATAATCATCACATAATTTTTTTGTGGATGGGGAGAATGTAAAAAACCATCAGATGGGGAACTAATCAGCTAAGGGTAGAAAATGGGAGATTTTATTTCCCTTGTACTCTTTTCGGGTGCACATGTTCGCAAAGAATTTCATATGATACAACTGATAAACATTGTAGGAAGAATGGACACACTGAAGGGGGGAATGAATATCATCTAATGTTAAGATATTTATGAATCATTATATATTTATTTTATTTATATTAATCGTATTTTATTGTTATAATATTTTTTTGCAAACTAATTTCACAAGATTGTTTGTAATTATTATAAAGTCAAAGTGACCTCCTAGGTACTATTATCTGAATGCGCCAAGTAGTAGTACTAGAAATCATGTTCTAGAAATGGGAGAAATGAATTGATCCAAGAATTTTTCAACAAGGAGAAGGTTGATGTTATTTGTGATAATGAACCTGTACTACAAAAGGAAACGAGACAAATTTATGAAGGCTCAAAAGAAAATATTCTCTCTACCATGTTATTGTTGGTGAACTTAAAGGTTTTGAGTGGTTTGTTAAATACTTGTATGACACAGATCCTAAGGTATATTGTAATATGTTTCATCACATGAAAGGTTGATTTTTTTCCCATTTTTTAATGCTAATTAATGTATAAAATAAGAATCTAATATTTATGATTAATATTCTTTACACTAACTAGTGAATTTTTTATGTTGTACTAGATTTTTAGGTGAATTTTTGTTACCATCGTTAAATAATTTACCTCATAGATACCGAGATTTATATGCTATTATGAAAGAAATTGGTATGGGAAATCAAACTATAAATGCATGGCTTAATGATTATATTATATATTATGGACAACATCCATTGAAAACAAAATGCTCACAATGTCAAAGCAACAAATATCAAATCAATCATTTAACAAAAAGAGTACATCAAAAGGTTCTTTGTCATATTCCCCTAATTCCATGTTTGTAGCAATTGTTCAAGTGTAGAAGCATAGCACTATTTATGGATTACCATGCACGAAAGAGAAGTGGAGATGGTTTTCTTCGAATGTCTATAGATGGTTATGCATTTAGGGAAACTGAGCAAAAATGACCACATTTTAAAGATGAACCTCATAATGTTTGGTTTTCATTGGTAGATGACGTTGTTGATCCATTTGGAGAGCTTAGGCTATTTACTTAGTGTCAACAATAACCTTCCTCCTTGGATATCAATAAAGATGGAGCCCATTACTTTGACAATGATTATTCTATGTATTTTTTTACATTAATTTTTTGAATATTGTAACATTTTCATATGTCTTGTTTGTTGCATAATATGTTATATATATTTATTTACTAATATTTACATATCATAGTAGTGATTGCGTGTAATTTCAAATAATTAGGTAAGTACCAATTTAAAGATACGAATGTATATATTGAGCCTTTTATCAATGAGTTAATGAAGTTATGGCCAACATCACTATTTATCACATTTTTAAACTAATAGGGCAGAGGCAATTTCAATTCCATGGATTACTTGTATGGACAATTCATGATGTCCCATGACTAACACATTTTTTTGGTACATAAAATTCCATTGCACTTTTATAATATATAATTATTTCAATTAGACGATATCATGCATGTTTTTTAAATAGTCACTTCGTTTATAATTGACATTAACCCATCTCTTGCATGCCTTCAAACAAAGGGTAAATTTTCATGTCCAGTTTGTGGTCCTAAGATGAAATCTTGTCATTCAACAAGTTTAAGAAAGGATGTGTTTGATGAGTATAGAAATTCCTCTCTAAGAACCATAGGTATCATGCTACTAAAAATCATGTTTTCAATGGGAAATACGAGTCTAGATTAAAACCACAAAGAATGACACCTTACATATGGAAGTTGGAATATAACATAAATCGTTGTGAAAGACATAGGCTTCCACGAGGAATGAAAAGTTATCCCGCTCAATTCATGGGGTTTCCCTAAACAATGTAAACTATAAAATGAGAACTGTAAACTTAAAACGAAAACTCTAGCCAAAAGACCCCAAAAAAAATGAAAAACAACCAAGAAATGAAAAGTATTGATGCTTGAATATATATATTTTTTGGAGTAAATTTTCAACTTTTTTTTAAAAATGATAGTAAGAGCCAATGAAAACCAATTTTTTTGGTCAAAAAAGCACCATGAAAACAAAAGTGTTGATGTTGGAATAACATCTCTTTTTTTCAAGGCTAATTTTTGACATTTTTTAGCAATGGTGTTAAAGATAAAATATCATGTCTCCGAAAAAACTTAAAATTTCAACGATTTTCAGGCATGACATTAAAGATAAAATATAAGGTCTTTGAAAAACCTGAAATTTTCTAAAAATTTCATCCATTAGAAAACCAACCATGGAATTAAAACCAAATATCATAACTATAGAAAACCTTAAGTTTTCAACATATTTCAACCATGGCATTGTGGAAAAAATTTATGACTAAAAAAAATTTAAAAATGAACACATGAATGAAAGAGTCATTATACCAAGAGTAATTTATTTTTTAAATGCTGAAAGTATAGTGCTTTAAAAATCTTAGCCTAAGAAAACTTGACATATTGCAACAAAAATTTAAAAATCAATCATCAAATTGACATGAAGTGTAGGTGAACTCGACCCATTATAATGAAAACTTTAAAAACAACTATGAAATTGAGACATTGTGGGGGCAAACTCAATGCTAGTTCAGGTTTGAGTTGCTAGTTGAAGATCAACACAGATCCTACAAAATAAAATAAAATAAAACAAAATAATAAATAAATGAAAATGAAAAATACAAAAGAAAACAAATATTAAAACACTAAAAAAACAAAAAAATTAAAAAATAATAACAAGTAACTAAAACTGTATATTAAAACATAAAAAAAATAAAAAACATGAAAAAAAAACATTGAGAAAAATAAAAACTAAAATATAAAAAAAACACAAAATTTTAAAAAATAATAAAAAATAAATAAAAATAAATATTAAAACATAAACTATTAAAAAGCTTGAAAAAAACAAAAATTCAAACATAAAGAGAAAAAAAATAGTAAAATAAAAAAGTATACTAAAACATTAAAAAAATTAAAAAAAACATGAAAAAACATAAAACAAAAATTTTAAGATCGAAAAAAATAAAAACTAAAAGAAACGTACAAATTAACTCATAGAAGACACAATTTAAAAAATAAAAATATAAAATATAAAGTAAAAAAATAAATAAACCATAAAATATTTCAGATAGGCATAGTTAAAAATAAACATTTAAAATAAATAAATAAAATATTAAATAATTAAAAAAAAACAAAATAAAAAACATCAAAAAAAATAAAAGATATTAAAAACATAAAAAAAACATTAAATATTTTTTTAAAACTAATTAAAAAAATACAATTAAAAAAATATTAAAATAATTAAAAAAAAAAAAAATTTAAAATAAAATGAAAATAATAATAATAATAATAATAATTAATTAAAATCCTCGCTCACACCCCTCGGGTCCTGGGCGTGGATTCCAATTTTTGGAATCGAACTCCAAGCCCAGAGCCAGTTAGGCACAACCCTGGGCGTCGCAATCTGATTCTCGGAATCAAACTCAACGCCCAAGGCCACGCCCCAATGACCCTGGGCATGGAGTTCGATTTCCGAAATCGTACTCCATGATGGGCCTCTAAATTCGACATAAATTAAGGCCCATTTAACCTTTCTTAAGCCCATATACCTCTCTTATGCACATAAAAATACATATTAAATCTCTCATTTTTCACTTAATAATATTTTCTTATGATTTAATATGTTCTTCGAAAGGATTAAAGGTAATTGCATATTTGTGCCTAATATTGGTTATTTTTGTAGAATATTATGAGAATATTTGAGAGATTATGCAGATTTGGAGGAGATAATTTAGAGAATTGCTCCATGCCATTGGAAGATCAAGATTGAAGAGTAAATGAGAAGAATATCAGGAAATTAGGGAGAAATCTTAAAGATATTCAAGGGGATTTTCCACCTTCCTTAACTCTCAAATGTAGCCAAATGATCCTCATGAGATCCCCTCCAGTAATTCAAATTCTAGAGGCAGCCAAGCAACTCAAGACCAAGTGCAGTGAAGCCATACTTCACTTGGAGTCAAGTGGACTCATTATCTATTTTTTAGGGAGTTGTTGGTAGCTGCCCTTGAGGATAAATAAATATGATCAAGAGCTAATTAGGGTCGATTCTGGTGGATTTTGGTCCATTTGATGAAGTCCATTCCATTCCATCCCATGCCATTGATTTTCCATTCTATTAGGATTTTTCTTTTTAAGACCTTCAAGATGTAATAAGATTCTATTTTTAATGCAATGAGTATTCAAATGACTTTTATTGATCTAGTTCCAGAGAGTTGGGTTCGTGGGTTAGGGCCCAACCCATGTGCCTCAACTTCTCTATTGTTTTTGTTATTTCCTTTATGTCATTTAGCTATTTTTGTTTATGTCAATTAGCTATTTTTGTTTCTGCCATTTAGTTAATCTTGTTTTTGATAGTTTCAAGTTGTTGTTTCAAATTGCTGCTGTAGGTTTTCATTTTGTTATGAGTAATATAATAGAGGATAAAACTCTAAAAGTTGTGGATCTAGACTTCCCTTCTCATATTTGTCAATAGAGCTTGAGGGGGATTGACTTTCCCACAGGCCAAAAAACTACTTTCTGTTCACTGTTTTTATCACACACTTGTTTGTTTTTTTGCATAAGTAGGCAGGGTTGATTGTAGGTACAAGAATCTTCGCCCAGAAGAAGTTCATTGACGCCTCCCTGCTTCATTTCCCATCTCCCTTCCATATTTGTTGTTACGCTTCTATTCCCTTCTATTTCACTTATTTCAGCTGCCGTACCATTTTTATTCACAAAAACCATCAAAGTTGAACCTCCGCCCTTGCTCCTCGAACTTCCTGCTATTGTAATTCTCCTTTTCGAAAATCGCAGTTCGCATATTTTTCCTTTTTCCTTTTAAGACTTATCGCTCTTGTCTACCGATTGCGATATTGGTATCACGCTCCGCCACCGGTCCCACCTCCATGTCATCCAACTCATCGCAACCCTTGGCCTTTTCGCAAATCGCACTTCGAAACCTTTTTCCTTTTTTAAGACTTACCACTCCAAACTCCGATTTGCGATAACTCTCTGTACTCTGTCGCATCACACATCGTAAATCACATCTTTTACTTGGTTCTTGTAACACGTTCCGCTCCCAATGCCGATTGCGATATTGGTATTCTGCTCCTCCACCAGTCCCACTGCCATGTTATCCCATCACATTTTGCAATTCACTCCCACTCCCGAACAACTCTTACACTAACCCTTTGGCTTTGTGATATTGCGATTGTGATATCGCACTACCAACCGTCCATCGCAACTCTGCCATCACACTTTTTAAATCATTCCGCTCTAAAGAATTTTTGTGCCATAATAAATCTTTAATAAGGTTTAAACCCACTCTTTCCACCTCTAAGCCTTGTTTCATGTGTTGAGCCCTCCATTAGCACCTTTAGCCCATTTTCCTTCAAATTGGAAGCCACACTTTGTCAAGTTTAGTTTATTATAACTTAGCCGCATGGATAGAAGCATGGTAGATAGAGCATAATATAAGTAGGGTGTGCTTAGCTGATTGGAAAAGTTAAGTGTGATTTAAATTAGTTTCTTTTCTGCCATTTCTTTTTAGCAAGTTAAATTAGTTTCCTTTCCTGTCATTTCTTTTCAACAATTTAGTTTAGGTTCCTTTCTGTCATTTCCTTTTTGCAATTTATTTTAGTATCATTGAAGTGTGACTTCACTGAGAACCCATAGAAGTAGCACCCTTTCGTAGAGCAGAAGAGGATGGCATGAGTAAAATGCATCTACTGTGTATATAGAACTGTCACCTCCAATTTTGTACAAACCCTGTGTTGATAAAGTAAAGTAGGGCAGCCCATGGGAGTTGCAGCACTCTCGGTGCAATACTAGGGCTCACCACTTTTTGGCGCCGTTGTCGGGGAGGTGTCTAGTAGATGCTTTGATTTTGTTTTAGCATTCTTTTCTACTTTCCTTTTTCATGTTGTTTCCGAAATATTGAAAAAAAAAAATTTGATTTTCATACCTAATAGGAGTAGGCATACTCAATTTTAAAAAAAAAAATACTTCTCCAATACCAAACCCCCCACTTGACCACATGGTGTAGTAAAAACCACATCACCATACACTTTTGAAGGTAGAAGATATGGATGGATATGATGAAAATGAAGAAGATCTTATTCGGTTTCCCATTCAAGATATGGACATCAGTGTACATATGAAGAACATCCCTCCATATTTCTTTCCCAAATTCCATGGTATGAGGATAGAGGATCCAGATATATTTCTCTTTGAAGTTGAGATACTTTGCAGATCTTATGGATACTTATCACACACTCAAAAATTGAGATTTTTTCCTGCAACATTGAAGGATAAATATCTTAAATGGTTCATGAGTCTAGGTACTAATTCAATAAGATCATGGAATGATATGCAAAAGATATTTCTAGAAAAATATAAAGATCGTGATCTTAGAGAAGAAATTTTTAGAATGAACCAAGAAGAGGATGAGAGCCTTGAGGATCTAATAGAGAGGTTCATGTTTAATGTTAAGAGGGAAAAATTACATCATTTAGGATTTGACACACTAAAAACCCTCTTACTTAGAACAATTAGGGATGAGTCGATTGATCTCCTTAATCTCATGAGTAGAGGAGATGTATACCAATTTCCATTTGAAGAAATTTGTGAAACATGCAAGTGCATATCAAGAGGAATGGAAAGAGTAAGTAAATCCACTTCAACATTGGTAAGACAAGATGAACCGTTATAAATTTGCTTGACAACTTTAAAACAAAAATTCTTAGCAATCTAAGTGAACAAGTAGAGACGTTAAGAATGCAAAATGAGCAAAAATAAAATGTTGATATTTTTGTTATCCATGCATAATCATATGCTACTAAATGTTTTCAATCATTCCCTAGGTTTAAAGAAGTTTACCAAGAAGACAATGGAGCAAGGAAATCACCAAAGAAGTTATCTTATGTAGCTCTGAGGATACCCTGGCAGCCTAGTCAGTTATGATGCAAGGACCCACTTCACAATTTCAATCTCATCCACATCCATCTCAAACTAATCATTAAGGGAATTTTGAGGTCTAAAATGGGCCTCCTAAGAAAAATGTACAATAAAAATTTACTTTATGAGAACCATTCACGTCTTAGGGGATGACATCATCCCTAATGGTTGAGGTGGCATTGCTTGAATTAAAGGTATTTAATTTTCACATTCTCAATGGTGGATAAAAACTCATGGTTAACCATGCTAGTGCTCTAAGTACTTTTAAAGTCAAAGTAAAGTACTCACAATAAATGTCATTTCACACTTTTTGAATAAAAATATATTATTGTAATTTCATATTTCTTGAAAAAGACAATGCATATCCCTATATATTTATTATATTATATTAATTACATGTTATTATACAATTTAAATAATGTAAATTTTAATTAATAGCATACAACATAATTAAGAATTTATAAATTTATATTTATATTTTATTTTAGGTTATTTAAGTACAAAGGACAAATGCATTAGTTGTTCAATGATAATGATTTTTCTTGAAAAACTCATTATTATTTATAGTCACATCAATACAATTTTTTTATTAATTTTATTTTGGTATAAATTTTGAATTGAATTTAACTATGGTTACATGAATTGTGGTGAAAAAAGTGAATTGAAAATTTATAAATATTATTTTATTATTTCCTTGGGAGGCCCATTTTAGACCTCAAAATTCCCCTAATGTGAGACACACTCCCTCCTTGGAAACCTTCGCCATCTCAACCCGAAAACCAATCTTGGCAACATGGTTGGCAAGGTCCTTATTGGGAAAATCCTCAACATCCTCCATAACCAACTCCATGCTATCCCTACCATCCATCTCAACCACAACCACAACCTCAATCACATCCATCTCATATATCCACCCCCACTCAACTACATGTACCACCATTTCCAAACCTACACCATGAAGTATCTAAGCCCACTTACAATGTTGAGGTACAATACTACCAAACATATCCTCTTGATCTAAATGATTTGCTTCCTAGCTCAAGAAATGTATTTCAAAGAAGAGATTTTCTTAATGTCATTGAAGGAAAACATCAAGAAGAAGAAGATCCAAATGAGGAGATCAAAATATCAAGGGCTGCACTTGATTAAGAGCCGACATCAGAATTAGATGTTGAGAAATTTTCCTCATATTTACCAGCATTTACTGCATGTGTTTAAGATAACAATCAACAAAAAGATGAAGATTTGAATGTCATAATAGAAGAGGACATCCAAGGTCATCCAACTCAACAAGTGGACCATGGGAATCACAACTATATTGACATATGGTTCCAAACTGTCATTAAGTTGCAACAACACACTCTTCTCTAATAGTACTTGATACAATCCCAATCAAAGCAATTCATCTCTCATATTCAGGTACATGTCAGAGATGTCTTCCAAGTGTGCACATGATTTAATATGTCATCTTGATGTGTACATGGCTCCATTGGAAGTATTCCTATACTTGAAAAAGGTTTTGTTTTTTTCAAGTAGAGTCGGAAAGTGAAAAAGAAAAAAAAAGAAAAATGGAAAAAGAATAAAATCTTAGGTTAAAACCTCTTTTGAGGTGTTTGAGATTGGCTCACTAATTGAAAAACTCCATGAGGCGGTCATTGGGTTGAAAAAAAAAGAGAAAAAAAAATATCCTAGGTGAAAACCTCCATTGAGGCACCTAGGCAGACCTTCTAGTAGAAAAACTCATTGAGGCAGCTAGTAGGCATTAAAATAAAAAATAAAAAAGAATAAAAAAAAAAATGCATTTCTCCATGTATCTCTCTCTAATGAATGCAGGTGCTCTCCAACCTTTGAAAGACGAAAAACAACAAGTTGGCACAAAAAGAAAATTTGGCCAACACCCTAGTTCAAGGCAGTCAAACTTGGACTTCCTCCTCTTGTGCCCAAAAGCTCCAAAAGGACCTCAAGCAGATTATCACATGAAACTTTAGAGTAGCTTCAAAACCACCGAAGATAGCTTCAACAACCATATCAATAGCTTCAATATCACCTGCAAAAAAAAATCAATGGTAAGGCTCAGGTATGCAATCATTTAACCCTTTCTTCGAATCTATTTAGCTTAATAAAACATTAAAAAGTGTGAGAAGGAAAGTTTTTTATATAGCCAAAATCAGTAGTAGAGAAACCTTTGCCTTATCTAGCGACTAGCATCACATTTTCCACCAAGAAGAGGAACAAGACAAAAGTAAAAAGGATTTGAGAAAGTGGGTAGTAAGAAGTTCATTGTAATGGAAGACAAGGAGTGACAAGGGGTAATAAGGGGTGAACTCAGTTCACAGAAAAAAGAACTGTGAATTTATTCTGCATGAAATTAAAAAAAAAAAAAGAGAAAAAAAAGAAAGAAAGAAAGTAAAGAATAAAATAAAATAAAAGGTGGATCCACCACCTCTTGGCATGCAAAAAAGATTTTCTTAAGGCATCTGAGGACCTCCATGAAGCACCTACGAGAATAAATGCAAGAAGAATAGCAAGAAGATTAGCAGGAGGAGAAACGCATGGGCCAATAAACATAAAATGAAATAAGCCAACATGCAAGAAGAACCATAAGGTAGGGAGGATGAATAGGTTTCTCAGAGGATGAGAAATAGTTTCAGTAGGGGGGTGATGATGCACCTCTAAATTAGACATAAATTAAGGCCCATCTAACCTTTCTTCCCATCTACCTCTCTTATGCACATAAAAAGATATATTAAATCTTTCCTTTTACACTTAATAATGTTTTCTTATGCTTTAATATGTTCTTAGGAAGGATCAAAGGTAATTGCATATTTGTTCCTAATATTGGTTATTTTTGTAGAATATTGTGAGAATATTTGGCAGATTATGCAGATTTGGAGAAAGAGATAATTTAGGGACTTTCTCCCTGCCATTAGAATATCAAGATTGAATAATAAATGAGCACAATATCAGGAAATTAGGGAGAAATATTGGAGAAATTCAAGGGGATTTTCCACCCTCCTTAACTCTGAAAGGAAACCAAAGGATCCTCATGAGATCCCCTCCAGCAATTCGAATTCCAGAGGTACCCAAGCAACTCAAGGCCAAGTGCACTCAAGCCATACTTTACTTGGAGTCAAGTGGACTCATCACCTATTTTTTACGGAGCTGTTGGTAGCTGCCCTTGAGGATAAATAAAGTTGATCAAGAGCTAATTAGGGTCAATTCTTGCGGATTTTGGTCCATTCGATGCAATCCATTCCATTCCATCCCATGCCATTTGTTTTCCATTCTATTAGAATTTTTATGTTTAAGAACTTTGAGATATAATAATATTGTATTTTTAATGCAATGAGTATTCATATGACTTTTTATTGATCTAGTTCCAGAGAGCTAGGCTCGTGGGTTAGGGCCCAACCCATGTGCCTCAGCTTCTCTATTGTTTTCATTCTTTCCTTTTTGTCATTTAGCTAGTTTTGTTTCTGTCAATTAGCTATTTTTGTTTCTGTCATTTAGTTAATCTTGCTTTTGATAGTTTCAAGTTACTGTTTCGAAATGCTGTTGTAGGTTTTCATTTTCTTATGAGTAATAAAATAGAGGATAAAAATCTAAAATCTATGGATCTGGACTTCCCTTCTCATCTTTGTCAATAGAGCTTGAGGGGGGTAGACTTTCCCATAGGCTAAAAACCTGCTTTCTGTTCATTGTTTTTATCACACACTTGTCTGTTTTTTTGCATAAGTAGGCAGGGTTGATTGCAGGTACAAGAATCTTCGCCCGAAAGAAGTTCATTGCCACCTCCCCACTTATTTTCCCATCTCCCTTCCATATCTACTGTTACGCTTATATTCCCTTCTATTTCACTTATTGCAGCTACCACACCCTTTTTATTCACAAAAACCATTAAAGTTGGACCTCCGCCCTTGCTCTTCGAACTTCCTGCTACCGTACTTCGCCTTTTTACAAATCACACTTTGCATTTTTTCCTTTTTCCTTTTAAGACTTGCCACTCCCATCTGCCGATTGCAATATTGGTATCACGCCTCGCCACCAGTCCCACTGCCACATCATCTGACTCATCGCAACCTTTGGCCTTTTTGCAAATCACACTTCGCAACCTTTTTCCTTTTTTTTTAAGACTTATCGCTCCAAACGCCAATTTGCGATAACTCTCCATACTCCGCCGCATCGCACATCACAATTCACATATTTTACTTGGTTCTCATAACACGTTCCGTTCCCAACACCGATTTCAATATTGGTATCGCGCTCCGCCACTGGTCCCACCGCCACGTTATCCCGTTGCATTTTGTAATTCTCTCCCACTCTCGAACAACACTTATGCTACCTCTCCGACTTTGCGATATTGCGATTGTGGTTTCTCATATCACAAATCGCACTACCCGCCCTCTATCGCAACTCGACCATCGGTCTTTTAAAATTATTCCGCTCCAAATAATTTTTTCGCCATAATAAAGCTTTAATAAGGTAAACCTGCTCTTTCCATCGCTAAGCCTTGTTTCATGTGTTGAGCCCTCCATTAGCACATTTAGCCTGTTTTCCTCCAAACTACAAGCCACACTTTATCAAGTTTAGTTTATCATAACTTAGCTGCGTGGATAACAACATGGTAGATAGAGCATAATATAAGTAGGGCATGTTTATCTGATTTTCCAAGTTAATTGTGATTTAAATTAATTTCTTTTCTGCCACTTATTTTCAACGAGTTAAATTAGTTTCCTTTCATGTCATTTCTTTTCAGCAATTTAGTTTAGTTTCCTTTCTGCAATTTATTTTAGTTTCATTGAAGTGTGACAGACTTCACTAAGAACCCCTAAAATTAGCACCCTTTCATAGAGCGTAATAGGATGACATGAGTAAAATGCATCTGCTGTGTATATAGCACTGTCACCTCCAAGTTTGTACGAACCCTGGGTTGATAAACTAAAGTAGGGCAGCCCCTGAGAGATGCATCACCCTTGGTGCAATACTAAGGCTCACCGCTCCACGCCCAAGACCCGTGGGGTGTGGCCCTGGGCTGGAAATCCGATTCCGGGAACCAGATTTACCATTCCAAGGCCATGCAACGCGAGCGAGGTGTTAATTTATTTTTATTTTTTTAAATTTAGTTTAATTTAATTTTAATTTTAATTTATTTTTAATATATATATATATATATTATTTCATTTTATTTTAATTATTATTTAAAATGTTATTTTTTTAATGTTTTTAATTTAATTTAATTTATAATATAGTTATTATTTTATTTTATTTTTTAAATTTAATGATTTGTTTTTTAAATGGTATGTTATATACTTTTTTAATAATTGTTTTTATTATTTTTACTTAAATTTTTATCTGAATAATTTACATTAGAAAATTTAAAGTGTAAAAAATAAGCCCTCTAAAAAAAATGATTGATGTTGCATCAACACTTTTCAAAATCAACATGAAAATTACTAACCTTTAAAAAAAATGTTCATACTTGATACACAAGAAAATTTAAAGCATAAAAAATATGCTAAAAAATGTGTATTTTGAATCAACATTTTTCAAAATAAGATGATTTTTTACTACCTCAAAAAACGGGTACTTGATACATTTTTCATTTGATAGTTTACATTTTTCCTACTATGGGCATCTAAAAATAGCTCATTTGTTTGATACAATGCATATAAAGACAAATGTGACAAAAAAAATTATGGCAGATCATAGATGGTAAGAGGGATAAAGAAAAAATCCTCAAAATTTGTAATGACATTGTGGAAGCCAATCATGCAATGAAATGTAGGATACAATCAAATAGCGATGAAGATCAAAATAAAATTCCATGGTTATTAACAGAGAAGAAAAGTGATGGTATAAAATAGGCTATTCTAAGAGTTAAATTTCCCGCAAACATTTCTTCAAACATAAATAATATCATAAAAAAGAAAGGTGAATTTGGTGGGGTAAAAACACATGATTGGCATACCTTCATTAAGGCAATTATTTTGGTATATATATTTCTATATTGGTATATATACATCTTTATGGTTTTTTTTTGTTTACTTTGGATTAAACAAATAATGATTCATTTTTATTATTACAATACGTTCTACCTCTATCTCTCATAGACGAATTCGACGACAACGTCAAACAAGTTATATATAATATTGCCAAACACATGAGGTAAGTAGCGATTTATATGTTGAGTGTTTTCTCAATAGTTGTTAAACTTAATGACATGTTTTACTTGTAATGTAAACTATATATTATATTTTTTTGAAACATGTTATTTGCTTGAATCATCTGTAGATGGTTGTCATTGAAAGAAATACATAAATATGATATAAGACATTGGAAGAGAGAAATTCCTCGACTAATGTGTGAAATGAAAAAGTATATACCTCCAACATTTTTCAATGCACAAGAACATACCTCATATACCAAGTTGAGGAGATTGAATTGTGTGGACCTATACACAGAAGGTCAATGTGGATGGTGGAGAGTTACTTGAAATCATTGAAGGTTTTGGTTAGACAAAGAGCATGTCTTGAGGGTTCTATGGTGGAGGGATATATGCTATATAATTCCATGGTGTATATTAGTCAGTATCTTCGTAAATTAGTAGCAAATATGTGTGTGGATCACATTTGGGATGTGAACATCAAAAAATTTGAAGGGGAGCACCTGTTGGGGAAAGGTAGAACGATGAAAGTGAGAGGTGTATATATATATATAATTTTTATTTTTTGTGTATATCATACTTATTTATTTTTTATTCTTTCATCAATTATTAATATTAACCACGAGAAGATTGCTAATTATTTGGATTTTCCCTTATGATCTCATCAAAGGAGGAGAGGAAGACGGGATCTGTGGTTAGCATCACTGCGACTGTAGTTATAACATGTTTCAGATATGGTTTGAGATCTCTGATGGGTGATGAAATTAAACCTATTTAGGTGGTAACATACAAGCATTCGATCTGTGGTCATCCTTGACATATTTCGAGGAGCTCTTTCACACTTCACCAAGACTGCAATGACCACAAGATGAAAATAAGTGTTGGAACAATGTCAGACCTCTTTAGGTGGTTGCATATGAATCCCCTGGTATGTGGTATTCCCTTAAGATTCAAGGAGTTTACGATGTGCACTATGGCTAGGTAGGGGTTAAGGTTTGTGCGATGCACGCAGGTTAGGTTTTTTATTGTGGTAGTTTTCAAATTTACTCTATTGTAAGGCCCAATAGTGACTAGAAGTTATAGTTATGGAGGAAGAATTGATAGATTATTCAAAAGACTCGACAAACAATATCTCCATCTGGACAAGCCTTCCACCTCATCAACTTGGATTGGAGATGGAGGCGACACATGGCTTACCAAATTCGAATTTTCTCATCATTGGAAAATATCACAGAAGGGATTCCATTTCCAAAAATCTTCTTGGAACCGAGGAGTCCGCCTCCTCTTTGCAACATAAGGCATTTCCATTTGAGATATTGACAACAATGTCGATGGATTTGACCGAAAAACTTTATTTACCAGCCAATTACTCGATTGAGGCCCTAACTTTTGTTGAGGCTTGCTTAAACCCTAGAAAACCATTAAAAACATTCAGACGTATTAGTGAAGACTCTATTGTTCAGAGCCTTCTGAAAAACAGAGAGGCTCACTGCTGAGACCTGTAGTTTTTGGGGGTAATTTCAAGGGATAACTTGGGGAATGTGGATGGTCATGCAGAAGTACTGCTGACTGTACAACTTGAGAAGGCTCAAACTTCTCCCATTTCCATTACCGGCTCATTAGGGTCGCCTTATGGTCTAGGTCATGGAGTAGGGCATGTAGGTAAATTAAAAAACCTTATTCTTCCTTACATTGAGGACCTGTCGAGGGTCCACCCTCAATATATAAACTCACCCTCTGGAGATGCTAAGACAATAGGCCAAAAGAATAAGGGAAGGAAGAAAAATGCCCCAAGGTAAAAGACAATGATCAAGCTCTGGTACTTGGGAGGGTATCAAATTTGATGAAATTATGACTACAACGAAAATGGTTTTGGTCAGAAGAATCAGAGGCAGGTACTATTCTACTGCATGACTGAGGATATGGGCACAAGAGAATTTGAGACACATTTTGGATGCGTGGAATATATTTGTAACATGTCCAAAGGTTGGTTCGCTTTCAAATATAGTAAATTAGAGCATGCAAACTAATTTCTCTTGCATTTCCAGAACATTGAAATGACCACTGTATATTTGAAAAGGTGGAATCCCCTTTTTGATCATGAGTGAGAACAACTAGGAGCAGGGCCGATATAGGTCAGGCTCCCGGGCCTCCTCCTTCAACTTTGGATAGAAGATGTATTTCGCTGTATTGGGGATGACCTTGGGACTTACATCGATTACGATGTATCATATATGGAGTCGGGGAGAATTTCATATGCCATGATCCTTGTCTATCTCGACACCAGGGAGGGTTTGGTGGAAACTATGGTGCTCCACTTCTGTGGATATGTGCACAACCAGATACTGGATTATGAAGGGATACCGTTTAGGTGCCAAAGTTGCCATGAAGTTGTCCATGTTTACAAATAATGTCCACTGTATCACATTGAATATAGGGATGGAGGAGGGGATATGATTAATAATTAGTCAGAGCACACCCTGGTTACTGAAGGAACTTCTACTTTGGGAAACCTCTTTCACCATGTCCAGAGAACACAGGAGGGAGACATATCCGCAAGAAGTTCATGTTTAAGGCTTTCAGAAGCTTGAGAGATCAGTCATGTAGAGGACCGCTAGATGGGGCATCCACATCCCTATTCACTCCCGGGTATGCCTTATTCCTCTCCCACTATGTCATGTATATATTGTTCTATTCTATCTAATGTATCTTTTGTCTCTATTTCTTAAATTTCCCCATGTATTCCTCTTTCCCCTCACTCTTTTGGGGTTATATCTTGTCTTGTTATCTCCTTTCCTATTTTCTACCCAAATCCTTCCCCTTATATCCCTATGGAATCATTTGCAATACCAATATCTGAGATAGGCCACAAATATAACCTCAGATCTCTCTCCACGTATTCCTGTGACTTTGTCTCCCTCTTGGGTCATGGGTGAGGGCTAGTACCTCTCTCACCGACCAAAATTCCTAAAATGACCCATAGAAGATGATCCCACATATCAAAAGCCATTGGTAGGGCATGTCAATACATCGCAATTGGTCATCAATTCTCATTATAAAGGGTTCTTATAGAAAGGAATACCCCACCCACTATTCCACAATGAAGTGCCTCTCCTTTAACTATCGGTGGTTGGATAACTCCTCCAAAAAGATAGTTGTGAAACATCTCATCAATTTGGATAATTTCTATATCATGTTTCTATAAGAGACGTTGGGTACTAGCATAGGAATAGAGACTTGCTGAGAGAACATATGTAAAAATTGGTCATTTTTTTCTATGGACGTGAGGGGTCGATCTAGGTTCGTAGAAATTGGTTGCTGCTGATGTTTTTTTCTGAACAACTTGGTTTGAAATTCAGGATTGTCAACATCTATGGCCCTTGCAATGAGAGGGAAGTTTATTTGAATAATATTATGAAAAAATCATTTATTAATGTTGATCATTTGATTGTGGGAGGGGATCTAAACTTTTCTTTAGGGAGAGTGGAATGTTGGGGGGATCATTCTCATGCACACCTTATTTCAGATTACTTATCCATATTATTGGACAATAATTACATTATCAACATAGATATGGCACAAATTTCATCAACTTGGTGTAACATAAGGACTGGGGAAGAGATGGTTGCTAAAATACTTGTTCATTTTTTGATAAAAGAAACGCTATTGGATCATCTCTCTCTCTTCAGAAAATGGGTAGGATTGGGGGGTTTGTCTGATCATCACCCCATTTATCTTGAGTTGGCATGGCACATAAAAAACTAAAGGCCCCTTTTAAATTTAATTCAACCTGGTTAAAGGAGGATGATTTTAGGAACCTAGTCAAAGAGCAATGGTGACCCTATGAATTCGGATATGATAAAACACTTACATCTGAATTCAATGATAATCTAAATAATATCAAGAGGAGAACATTGGAGTGTATAAAAGTTAAAAATCAAAGAGATAGGGAAGCTTTGAGAAAGATCGAAGATGAATTTTCTCTAATAGAAGAGCCTTATGGAAGGGGATATATCACAAATGAATTGAAACTACACATCATACAACTTGAGATGGACAAAAATAAGATATTATATTCTCAAGAAGAAACATGGAGACTTAGAAATAGAGTGATTTGGCTGCAAGAGGGAGATGAAAACACTAAATTATTTCATGAATATGCGAAGGGAAGAAATTAAATCAACACTATATGTTCCTTGGAAGACGCGACCATAAGCAAGGCTACAGATTTCATGGATTTGAGCAGAATGGGTGTTCAAAATTTCCAGTCATTTTTCTTTGCACCCAGGGTGGCTTCATTGGTCGAAATTATACATATATCTCAACACATCCCTAGATTTTTCATGGAGGAGGATAATGAAGAATTTGAACAACCTATATCTCGTGGGTAATTGGAGGCGGTTCTACGCTGCTTCAAAAAGGACAAAATCCCTAGACCCAATGGATGGACTATTGATTTTTTCCTGAGCTTCTATGACCTATTTGGTATTGATCTATTAAACAATGTTGAATAATGCAATACATTTGGGCATATATATGGAGCTTTCATTATAAATTCATAGCTTTCATTCCCAAATCAGATAATCTAAGTTCATTTGATGATTATAGACTTATCTCACTCTATAATGTGATTTATAAAATCATTGCAAAGATAATTTCCAATGGAATCAAACTGATCGTATCCCATCATATTTCACTGGAACAATTTTCTTTCCTGGAGGATCATCAGATACATGAAGCAATCAGGGTTTCATAGGAAGGTTTACACACCCTAAAAGATAAGAAATTTAAAGGAATGATCCTAAAAATAGACTTGGAAAAATCATTTGATAGAAAAAAATTGATATGTATCAGAATGATATTAGCTCATTTGGGATTTAAAAACAACATAACAAATTGGATCATGTGCTACATTACTACAAAAACCTTTGCGGTATTGATAAATTGTGCAACATCAAACTTCTTCCACACTGAGAGGGTCCTTTGTCAAGGTTTTCCATTGCCCCCCCTCCTCTTTCTATTAGTTATGGAATGATTAAGTATATTGGTAAATAATGAAAAAATATGAGGCAAAGTATCAGGTTCTCATGTGGTAGGTGAGATACAACTCACACATCTATTATTTGCCGATGATGTGTTCATTTTTATAGATGGAACTTGTTGAGAATTGACATATTTTAGTGATATTTTAACCCTTTTCTACAAAGCGACAAGTATGGTTGCACATAATCTTAAATTAACTCTCACGGTGGTTGGATTTTCTGAGGATGAAGTGGCTTATGCAAGAGGACTCTTCTCTTTTCAGATCAAGACACTTGAGGAAGGAATAAAGTATCTCAGTTTTTATTTAAAACCTAATGACTACGAGAAGGAAAATTGGATGTGGCTAGTGGCCAAAAATTGAGAACAGAATAAAAATTTGGAGTCATAAGTGGCTATCCCGTGCTAGAAGGCTGGTCTTAATTAAATTTGTCCTTGAAGCCATCCTAGTCTTTTGGATGTCTCTGTCTTGGATTCCAAAAGGCATTCTGAACATTATTCGAAATATATATTGTAATTTCCTTTTGAATGGACAAAAAGAGGGTTGGACCTTTGCATGGGTCAGATGGGACAAAATTGCACTTCCAAAAAAGTGGGGAGGTTGGGGCATCAAAAAAATTTATAATTTCTCATAAGCCTTGGAGGCTAAAGTAGGTTGGCATACTATCTCATCTGAGAACCTATGGAATGAAGTTGTCACCAAAAAATATATATATCGCCTCTCTCCTATATATTGGTTTTGGATACAAAACATAACTAAACCAAACATTTCTATTTTCTGTAAATAAATCATCAAATCATCCAATATTATCGCTTCTAGTCTTGCTTGGCATATCGGGACAGGCTATAGAGTCTGTATTAGACTTGACCCTTGGTTTGGAAGTGGAAATATACATATTATCCCCCATGATTTGGTTGCACACTTAACATCACAAAGGATCTACCATCTAAATCAAATTGTTGACCATGATCATCTATTTATTTGGTGTCAAATCTGGAAATATGCAGAAGCTTTGAACTTACTTGAACAATGGCACTAGGTCTGGTCAGACTATACTCATGCACTTTCCACCTCCCAGATTCGAATACATGATCAAGAGGAGGAATTGCTTTGGGTCCACTCTAAACGGGGAACTTGTATGCCAAAATATGGTTATTTACAGATCATTGCCTCCAAGAATCCTGAACACATCCCTTGGTGGTGGAAACATTTGTGGAATCTGAAGAGTCCAACAAAATCCAAATTATTCTTCTGGAGTATAATGAAGAATAAATTTCCCTCTGGCGAAAAATTGAAAAAGAGATCCTTTTATGGACCATCTTGGTGCACACTTTGCAAAGAAGCTGAAGAATTATTTATCTGTCAACATTAGATGACATGGTGACAAAGTTTATATGCATGAAAATAATGGCGATATGAGGATTCACCTGTAAAATTAAAAAAAAAACCTCTCCTCACTTGTTGGGGGATTTGGCTCGCTAGGAACCACACGATTTTTTAAGAGTTATCCTCTCTGCCTAACACAATCAATGCACAAATCATTGCAATATATAATATTTTTCTTGATGAGGAACACCCCAGCAAAAAATTCCCATTAAAGAAAAGGTTATTGACCTCTCCATGCCTTGGGCATATTTTGACAAAGCTTCACAACATAATCAGTGTGGCAAGGGAACTATGCTTCATAAAATTAATACAGCTCTTTGAAATAAAAGTGGGATTAGGGCCAGACACAAACAACTATGAAAAATTGGCCAGTTTAAAACTACTATTATTATTCTCTATTGAAAAAGGTTGTCAAAAATTACAGGTCTTTCGAAATTCAAAGGTGGTAGTGGATTGGTTTAATCATAACACATCATGTCACAAACACACTCTCATTTCTCATAATAAAATCCCATTTTGAATACATTTCTTATCATCACATTTATAGGGAAAGGAATGTGATTTCCGACAGGTTATCCAAAGAAGCCATGCAACAAGATTTTGGTACTTGGCATGTGATAGATAAAAATGGACAAGATCATTATCAGTTTTATCGTAGACCATTTAAAAAACCTATTGTGGATATTGATATATCACAATGACACTTCACATATGACTTTATTTATCAGTAGCTCTTTTTGAATTTTTGGACAATGATGTTTATATAGTTTTTGTATGAATGATCATATATTTATGGACCTACGAACTTCATGTTTTTATTATTTTGGTGTAAAAAATATGCATATAAGACATAGATGATGACAACCTATACTTTCCAGCTGTCTCTATTGCAACATGATATATCAGTAGATACAACATGTAATTTTATGTCTTTTGGATAATGAAAACTATGATTTTTACTTGGGGAAAAAAATATTGACCATGGTAACTAATATTTATTGGTGAATTATGATTTTATGACACTGTTGTTTGAGAGTGGGATGCACTAAATTTAGACATTTCAAATAATATTGATTGAAAGAAGCCATGGATTTAAATGTTGAACTTTGCAACAAGAAACAATGAAATTGGCATCTAGAAACAACATCCAGAAATGGCACCCAGAAATGGCTACCATGCCATGATTTTGATTTAATTATTTCTTAATTAAATTAGAAGAAATGTGTGTCAAATTTATTTATCCCTTACATAAATTGGACAATAAATTGTAATCTTATCTCATAATCACTCGTAATAGTTAAGTGAGTGTGATAGACTCAGTTAGCTCATGAAATTCGAGTTGAGGGTGGTTGGTGAGGCATTTAGAGTGATTCTATTTGTTTTAGAGTTCAATTTGCAGTTAGTGTATTAGTTTAATGCATGAGAAATCAGTTAACTCAATTAAGTGAGTTAAAGCCAGTCTAACTAGTTGTAGTTGATTGTTGCACCAGTGAGAGGTCAAGTGAATTAAATCAGATTTAATTCACATGCAGTGATCTGTCAAGTGACTGATGATTTACTATTAATAGCTGCATGAATGTCAGTTCTGATGAAGACCCAGTTGAGATAGAGGTTAAAGGGATTTTATCTATCAGTTGTATTATCAGTAAATTGCTAGCGCACAATTAGACAACCATAGGATTTCCCATGATGTATTGCGCAATTTTGGAAGGTTGAATTTCCTAATTAATAGGGATCGATTGTTCTTAGAATTTATTAAGAAAGGTAGGCTAAGAATAGGTAGGAAATTGGCTAAGTTTTGGTCGTTTTTTATTTTTTATTTTTTTTTTCCCGGATGAGTGTGAGACAACTGGTAGAGTGCAACAAACTCTTGTGAGAAGAGTGCATTGTATTGTTTCATGATTCCTTAGTTGTTTATACAATAAATATAGAGGGTTTTTGAGCAGCAAGCTTTCCACAGGAAAAATATCTATGTTGTGTGATTGATTTGCTTCTTTCTCTTACTTAGTGTGATTTTGAAATCGTGTTTAATTTCCAAAAATTAATTGTAGAAGGATTCAATATATTTCTCTAGAATATTTCATGATCGGATTGAATCCATTGGTGTAATTTCTACATGGTATCAGAGCACTAGAAATAACTATAGTGGATAATAAATTGAGTTTGTGCTAAACAACATTTGAACTTGCAAAAATATTCTTTGGTGCGACAGACGGATCAAGATGGCTTTCAATGGATTAAGATTGGAATATGAAATTGAGGGCAGTTCTAATTATATTGCATGGAAAGACAGAATGAAGGTAGTTCTGGAGGACAACGGGTTGAAAGAATCCATTGATAATGATATTCCCAAGCCCGAAGACACTGCTCTTCTTGATGCTTGGCAAAAGAAGGTAGCAAGGGTGAGGAGGATATTATTAGAGGGAGTTCGAGATCACATTGTATCGAGTCTTCATGAAAGGTGACTCCATATTATATGTGGAAGGCCTTGATAGATCTATTTCATAACAACAATGACCAAAGGAAGTTGGCACTGAAGGACAAGCTCAGGAAAATCAAGAAGGAGGAGGGCGAGACAGTACCAACATACTTGGCGAAATTCACTCAATGTGGATATGAGCTTCGAAGTGTTGGTGTTACCGTAGAAGATGATGACTTGGTGAGCCTAGCACTTGTAGGCCTTCCCAAGAGCTGGCATAGTTACCAGGACTCGGTGAATGGGAGGGAGAAGTTACCATATTGGGAGTGACTTTGGTCAGATTTGGTATAAGAAGAATTTAGGTGGAATACTAGAGATGGATCCTCATCCAAGACTAATGATGAGGAAAATTGTGCCTTGGCCAATAAGGAAAAGAATTCCAAGGGAAATGAATCCCAAGGCAAAGCAGGCAAGAAAGTCTTGTCCAAGATCAGATGTTTTCACTGTCATGAGCATGGGCACTATGCTTCGAATTGTCCACAAAAGAAGGCAAGCAAGAAGGATCCTGTAGTTACAATGAGTGAAGCATTGGCTTCACAATTCGAGCTTGATTTTACTCTCATTGCATGCATGGAAAACAATGTAATGGGATGCATGTGGTATTTATAAAACAGTGCCTCATTCCATATGACGGGGGATAGAGATATCTTCAGTGACTTGGAGGAGAAGTACCTCTAGCATAACATATAGTTTGGAGATGACGGGAGCTATAGCGCGACCGAAATAGGTACAATTACCTTTTAGAGGGAGAATGGCTCTCGTCTCATACTAGCAGATGTTTTGTATTTTCTAGGCGTAAGTAATAATCTTGCCTTCGTAGCGGTATTGGAAAACCGTGGTTATGAGGTGATGTTTAGAAAAGAAAAGGTGTTCCTTAAACACATAGCCACGGGATAGGTGAAGCAGATCGGTTCAAGAGTCAAGAACTTGTATTCTCTTGAGGTTGAGGATGCATGTAAGGATTTGAGGAGAAAATTAGTGGTTAATGACTCGGTGGTTGAGAGGGAGAAATTATCTCTTAACATGCAGCCTCAGAAGTAGTCTCAGAAGGTTGTGGAGCAACCACAATTGGAGAAGTAGAGACGAGATTGAGTGGAAGAGTCCACTCAAGAAAAGACCTCCAAGAGGGGGGAATTTTGATCTATAAAGGAAGAGCGAGTACATGAAGCTCTACCTCTAGGTGTGAGGTGGGGCAATGTGCAGATACGATCCCAAGAAGAAATTTGGGTAGGGTCCATTGATATGGTGTGTCTCATGGATTGAACCTGGCTATGAAGAGCCCATAGTACAACAGTAGCAGGAAGGATTAGTTAGATTAATGCAGTCAGATTTCAGGAGGAAAAAAATAAGAGTGACAGATGTCGGATACTGGAGCGCGGATCATAGTTGGAAGCAGTGTAGAGTTAATGGATGTAGATGTCAACAACAACGCAGGGAGCCCAATAGACATGTGTAGTAGCTAGCAACAGTCAGAAGAATATGATGAAAGATGCATTATACTAATTCAGTTGTTTAGAGGCTATTCAATTTCAGGAGAGTTTCATGTGTGAACAACACTAGAGAAGTGTTGCATGCAATAACATTCCAAAGGTACCGGATCATAACATATTGATTCCTTTCTTGTTGAGATGGAGTGTTGAAATTTGCGACAAGAAACAGTGAAATTGGCATCTAGAAAAAACATCTAGAAAATGGCACCCACAAATGGCTATCATGCCAGGCTTTTGATTTAATTATTTCTTAGTTAAATTAGAAGAAATGTGTGTCAAATTTATTTATCCCTTAATTATATTGAACAATAAATTGTAATTTTATCTCATAATTACTTGTAATAGTTAAATGAGTGTGATAGACTCAGTTAGCTCATGAGATTCGAGTTGAGGGTGGTTGGTGAGGCATGTAGAGCGATTCTAATTGTTTTAGAGTCCAAGTTGCAGTTAGTGTATTATTTTGATGCTAGAGAAATCAGTTAACTCAATTAAGTGAGTTAAATTCAGTCTAACTAGTTGTAACTGATTGTTGCGCTAGTGAGAGGTCAAGTGAATTAAATCAGATTTATTTCACATGCAGTGATCTGTCAAGTGACTGATGATTTACTATTAATAGCTGCATGTGTGTCAGTTCTGATGAAGACCCAGTTGAGACAGAGGTTAAAGGGATGTTATCTATCATTTGTATTATTAGTAAATTGACGACACACAATTATAAAATCATAGGATTACCCATGATGTATTTCATAGTTTTGGAAGGTTTAATTTCCTAATTAATAGGGATCAATTGTTCTTATAATTGTGCAAGCAAGGTAGACTGAGAAGAGGCAGGAAATTGGCTAAGTGTTGGTTGATTTTTTTCAGATCAATGTGAGACAGATGTTAGAGTGCAATAGACTCTTGTGAGAAGAGTGCATTTTATTGTTTCATGTCTCCTTAGTTGATTATACAATAAATACAGAGGGGTTTTGAGCAAAAATCTTTCCCCAAGAAAAAGATATGTGTTGTGCGATTGGTTTACTTCTTTCACTTACTTGGTGTGATTGTGCGATCGTGTTTAATTTCTGCAAATTAGTTATAGAAGGATTCAATATCTTGCTCTAGAATATTTCATGATTGGATTGAATCCTTTCGTGTAATTTCTACATGAAATATGTGAAAAATTTTATGGTACATTCTCATGAGGAGGTGTGTGTGCATTGGTTAGAGAATCTCATCGTGCTCGAGATACCAATCTTAAAAAAGAGGGAAATTGATTTAGAAAATGGTTTGAAAGATAAAAAAAACAAGCATGCATTTTCACCCTACAATATTTTATTAAGTTATTTGATATAAATATTATTAATGTGAATGCATGTGTGTGTGTGTGTGTGTGTGTTTCAGATTCTTTCCAAGTTATACGAATATGTTTATTAATTGAAAATGCATTTTTTATGTGTTTGGCATATTGCAATTGAAAGACCACAAGGCTATGTGGTACAATGGCCATAATTTTCACATCGAAAAGTTGGATAAAAGAAGAAATTTTTTTATTGTGGGATAACTGCAGTCTTCCAGGTCACTAATGTTTCCTCTAGAAGTGACACATGAACAAGTCCCTGAAATCGATACTATGGGTATTTGGATGACATACTTGAGTGTGATTTTGATTTTTTCAAATTGATTTTTTTTTCAATGTGAAATGGTATAGGCTATGAAGGAATGGGCATGATCCTGATAGAACTGTTATTCAACATGATAATGGATTTACCATGGTTAATAAAAGGTCATTTGAGCTAGGATTAGATTGCTATGTTCTTCCAAGCCAAGGCAAACATGTCTTTTACTCAGAGGTTCCAGGTAGAGTGGGTTGCTCGTATGTTGTTAGATATAATCCAAGAGAAAGGCACGTATAATATAATGTAGCAGAAGAAGATGACAACGTTGAAGAGGATGATGATATAGAGGAGCAGTTAGTTGTTCATGTGTTATATCACAAATATGTTCAAGATTCTTCAGATAATTTTCTCGATGAAGATCGAATGGTTGATGTACTCTTAGATCAAGAAGTTGAATGAGTTGAACCAAATGTAGGAGATGGTGTTTTTCATGATGATATTGATGATGATATGATTATAGGAAATGATGACGTTGATGATGATGCTAAAATGGTTGATCGTTTCAACGTCATTTTCGAATTGGATGACATAAATGTTGAGTTGGATGAAGAAGGAGACTAATGATATTGAAATGTTGAAATGTTTGAGGTATGTATTTATATGTTTTCATTTGATTTGTTCTCTTTCATTTAACTTAAATTTAGTTTTCTTAGTAATTTCTATATATGCTTGATTCTTACTATGTTTCTTTCAAATATTTTATAGTAGATAAATTGGGTATTGGGAATATTGAGAGTGATGTGTTTAGGGGGGGATATGAGCTTCCACATTCGTGTGGTTGGCCTTGTTCAATGGAGAATATTATATTATTCTTGAAACCAAGAGAAGTTCATTATTTGCATCGATCTCAAGCTTGCTTTCATGACCAATACATGACATAATTTATATTTTCTCTCTGATGATCCTAATTCCAATATCAAAGTATACGAGTCCCCATGAATGAAAAAATGATGGCTAGGATAAAATTATATGCACCTACCTAAATATTATTGTTACCAATTTTCAGACTACCCTGGCTAAGGACTAATGCACCCCTTAAATTTTACTAATAATTAGTCGCTGAAATGATGTTCTAATTAATTACCCCACACATAGTGACCTGTGAATGGGGCCAACTTTGAAATTTTTTCAATTTGTGCTCGTACACACTAAAATTTGACTTGGATATAGTAGATGCATGCATTAACGGTTTGGGAGGGTTTTGAGACTCAAATACGACTAAAAAAAAGAATTTGACAATCAAGCACGATCACCCATATTTCGCCATTGTGCTTCACTGTGACTCAAGGAATAAAGGTATTTGCATAGATTTTTCAAATCTGAAAGTGTTGTCAGTTGATTGTATATTTAATTATTTTTCTTTCTCTCTATTCTCTACAAGTTTCAATGAATTTATTTCTAGAGGGCCACAAAAGTATCTTGAACTGTCTGTGGTGTGACCTATGAATGGGGCCATTGTTAATTTTTTTTTAGTTTGTGCTTGTACACACTGAAATTTGACATGGTTATGGTAGATGCATGCATTGATGGTATGGGAGGGTTTAGAGACTCAAATATGACTCACAGAAAGAATTCGACAATCAAACGACAAAATTTTAACATAAATTTAAAGGAGATAAAATTATTTATCACTATTTACTAGTTTCAGGCCTACCTTAGATAAGGACCAATCCACCACTTAAAATTTAGTAATAGTTAGTGGCCAAAATTATGCTCTAACTAATTGACCTCACACATAGTGACATATGAATGGGGCCAACATTATAATTTTTTCACTTTGTGCTCGTACACACTGAAATTTGACATGGATATAGTATATGCATGCATTAACGGTGTGGGAGGGTTTCAAGACTCAAATATGACACATAAAGAATTCGACAATAAAGCGAGATCGCCCAGATTTTGCAATTGTGCTTAGCCGTGAACAAGGATAAAGATGTATTTTCAAATATTTTTGAAATATGAAAGTGTTATAAGTTGATTATATACTTAAATGTTTTGAATTCTCTCTATACTCTACAAGTTTTAGTTAATATATTTGTAGAGGGCCTAAAAAATCTCTTGATCTCACCTCAGTGTGACTTGTGAATGGGACCAATGCTGAATTTTTTTCAGTTTGTGCTCGTATGCACTGAAATTTGACATGGTTATTCTAGATGCATGCATTAATTCTATGGGAGGGTTCGAGAGTCAAATACAACTCACATAAATATTTTGATAATAAAATGAAAAAATTATAACATAAATGTCAAGGATATGAAATTATTTATTATTATTTACTAGTTGCTAACCTACCCAACCTGAGAACCAATTCACCACTTAAAATTTACCAATAATTAGTGGCCAAAATTATTCTCTAATTAATTGACCACACACATAATGACCTGTGAATGGGGCCAGTGTTGATTTTTTTTCAATTTGTGCTCATATCCACTGAAATTTAACATTGCTATAGTAGATGCATGCATTGACGGTGTGGGAGGGATTTGAGACTCAAATACGAATCTCAAAAAGAATTCGACAATCAAGTGAGATCACCCAAATTTCTACATTGTGCTTCACCGTGACCAAGGAGAAATAGGTATTTGCAGAGATTTGTCAGATAGGAAAGTGTTATAAGTTTATTATATACTTTATTTTTTTCCATTCTGCCTATTCTCTGCAAGTTTCATTGAATCGATTTCCATAGGCCTGCAAAAGTATCTCGAGTTGGCTGCGATGTGACCTGTGAATGGGGCTAACGTTGAAATTTGGAATGGTTATGGTAGGCACATTCATTGATAGTATGGGAGGGTTTTGATACTCAAATAAAACTTAGAGAAAGAATTCAACAATCAATTGACAAAATTATAACATAAATGTCAAGGAGATGAAATTATTTATTACTATTTAATAGTTGTAGGCCTACCTCGACTAAGGACCAATCCACCGCTTAAAATTTACAAATAATTAGTGGACTAAATTATGCTCTAATTAATTGAACCCACATATAGTGACCTATGAATGGGGCCAATGTTGAAATTTTTCAATTTGTGCTCCTATGCACTGAAATTTGACATTGCTATAGTAGATGTTGTATTGACGATGTGGAAGGGTTTCGAGACTCAAATACGAATCAAAAAAAGAATTTGAAAATCAAGCGAGATCACCATATTTCTTCGTCGTGCTTCAACATGAACAAGGAGAAAGAGGTATTTGCAGATATTTGTCAAATTTGAAAGTGTTATCAATTGATTGTATACATTATTGCTTTGCATTCTCTTTATTCTCTACAAATTTTAGTGAATCTATTCTGGAGGGCCACAAAAGTATTTTGAGATGGCTATGGTGTGACCTGTGAAAGGGGCAAATGTTGATTTTTAAAATTTGTGCTAGTATGCATTGAAATTTGAAATGATTATGGTAGATGCATGCATTGTTGGCATATGAGGGTTTTAAGACTCACTGATACGACTCACAGAAATAATTCAATAATAAAACAATAAAATTATAAGATAAATGTCAAGGATATGAAATTATTTATTACTATTTACCGGTTGTGGGCCTACCTTGGCTAAGGACCAATCCACTGCATAAATTTTGCTAAGACTTAGTGGCTGAAATTATGCTCTAATTAATTGATCCCGCATATAATGACTTGTGAATGGGGCCAGCGTTGAAATTTTTTCAATTTTTGTTCGTACACACTAAAATGTGACATGAATATAGTAGATGTAAGAATTGATAGTGTGGGAGGGTTTCAAGACTCAAATACAATTCACAGAAAGAATTCAAAAATCAAGTGAGATCACCCAGATTTCACCATTATGTTTCACTGTGAACAAGGAGAAATAGGTATTTGCAAATATTTGTAAAATATGAAAGTGTTATCAATTGATTGTATACTTTATTTTTTTTCATTTTCTCTATTCTATACAAGTTTTAGTGAATCAATTTCTAGAGGGCCACAAAAGTCTCTTGAGCTAGCAGTAGTGTGACTTGTGAATGCGACCAATGTTGATTTTTTTTTCATTTTGTGCTCATACGCACTGAAATTTGACATGGTTATGGTAGATGCATGCATTGATGGTATGGGAGTGTTTCGAGACTCAATACAAATCACAAAAAGAATTCGATATTAAACTAACAAAATTATAACCTAAATGTCAAGGAGATTAAATTATTTATTATTATTTACTAGTTGCGTGCCTACCTTGGCTAAGAACCAATCCACCACTTAAAAATTACGAGTAATTAGTGGCCAAAATTATGCTCTAATTAATTGAACCCACTCATGGTGACTTGTGAATGGGGCCAAAGTTGAAATTTATTCAATTTGTGCTTGTACGCACTGTAGTTTTAACCCTATACAAAAATTATCTGCAAATGAATTCTTAAAAACATAAAATAAACAATAGCGAGAGCATAAAACATAAAACAAATATACACAAGTATTTTCCCCTAGATCCAAAACTGATACTGCCAACTTGATTTTTAATTTTATTCCTTCAATATTACAACACATATATATACATGCCAAAGCATTCATAAACCCCAATCCATTAATCCTGAATTAGTACATATCCATAGTTCCCTTGACCGGATCTACAAAATACCATGAGCAGAAAACCATCATGCCCAAAACCTTGTGCAAATACATGCACCAAACCATAGGTGGATCTGCCCACCTAATATAGGGTCTGAATTGTTTTTTCGAAGGCGCTGCCCTGGACCCTATGCAGGGGAGCTACCACCCCCTCCAAACCCCCTAACAGGGTGAGCGTAATCCCCCCTCTTGTTCCCTCCATAAGCATAGGGGGGATTCTGCCCCCATCTTTTCTTGGAAAGAATATAGCACACACCCAACACACACTACAATTTGACATGCCTATAGTAGATGCATGCATTAATGGCATGGGAGTGTTTTGAGACTCAAATATGAATCACAAAATTAATTCAATAATCAAGCAAGATCAACCAAATTTCGCCATTATGCTTCACTGTGAACAAGGAGAAAGATGTATTTGTAGAGATTTGTCAAAATTTTAAGTGTTATTAGTTGATTGTATGCTTTATTGTTTTGAATTATCTTTATCCTCTAAAAGTTTCAATGAATCAATTTTTATAGGGCCGCAAAATTATCTTGATCTGGTCATGGTGTGACGAGTGAATGGGGACAACGTTGATTTTTTTTTAGTTTTTGCTCGTACACATTGAAATTATACATGGTTATGGTAAAAGCATGCATTGATGACATGGGAGGGTTTCGATACTCAAAGATGACTCACATAACGAATTTGACAATCAAACAAAAAAATTATAACATAAATGTAAAGGAGATGAAATTATTTATTACTATTTACAAGTTGCGGGCCTACAATGACTAAGGACTAATCCAATGCTTAAAATTTACTAATAATTAGTGGCCAAAATTATGCTCTAATTAATTGACCCCACACATAGTGACATTTTAATTAGGCTAATGTTGATTTTTTTTTTCAATTTGTGCTTGTATGCACTGAAATTTGACATTGCTATATTAGATGCATTTATTGAAAATGTGGGAGATTTTTGAGACTCAAATACAAATCACAAAAAAATTCAAAAATAAAGAAAAATCAACCATATTTCGCCATTGTGCTCATTGTGAACAAGGAGAAATAGGTATTTGCAGAGATTTGTAAAATGTGAAATTGTTATTAGTTCAATCTATACTTTATTGTTTTGCATTCTCTCTATTATATGCAAGTTTCAATGAATCGATTTCCAGAGGCCTGCAAAAGTATCTTGATATGGTCATGGTGTGACCTATGAATGCTGCCAACATTTTGTTTTTATTTTTATTTTGTGCTTGTATGCATTGAAAGTTGACATTTTTATGGTAGATTCCATGCATTGATGGTATGGGAGGGTTTTAAGACTCAAAGACTACTCAAAAAAAGAATTCCACAATCAAAAGACAAAATCATAACATAAATGTTGAGATATGAAATTATTTATTACTATTTACCAGTTTTTGGCCTACCTTGGCTAAGAACCAATCCACCGCATAAAATTAACTAATAATTAGTGGCCAAAATTATGCTCTAATTAATTTACCCTGAACATAGTGACTTGTGAATGGGGCCAACATTGAAATTTTTTCAATTTGTGCTCATACACACTGAAATTTGACATGGCTATATTAGATGCATGCATTGACGATGTGGGAGGGTTTCAAGACTCAAATAAAACTCACAAAAAGAATTCAACAATCAAGTGAGATCGCCCATATTTCACCATTATACTTCATCGTGAACAAGGAGAAAGAGGTATTTGCAGAGATTTTTCAAATCTAAAAGTGTTATTAGTTGACTTTATACTTTATTATTTTGTATTGTCTCTATTATCTACAAGTTTCAGTGAATAAATATCTATAGGTCCAAACAAGTCTCTTGAGCTCGCCACAATGTGACTTGTGAATGAGACCAACATTGAATTTTTTTCAGTTTATGCTTGTACATGTTGAAATTTGACAAGATTATGGTAGATGCATGCATTGACTATATGGGAGAGTTTTGAGACTCAAATACGACTCACAAAAAGAATATGATAATAAAACAACAAAATTATAACACAAGTGTCACGGAGATGAAATTATTTATTACTATTTACTAGTTGTGAGCCTATCTCGGCTAAGAGCCAACCCACGCTTAAAATTTACCAATAATTAGTGGCCAAAATTATGCTCTAATTAATTGAACCCACACATAATGACTTGTGAATGGGGCTGATGTTGAAATTTTTTCAAAATTTTCTTGTACGCACTAAAATTTGACATGGATATAGTAGATGTGTGGATTTACAGTGTGGGAAGGTTTCAAGACCCAAATAAAAATCATAGGAATAAGTAGACAATCAAGCGAGATAACCCAAATTTTTACATTGTGCTTCATTGTGAACAAGGAGAAAGAAGTATTTGCAGAGATTTGTCAAATCTAAAAGTGTTATCAGTTGATTGTATACTTTATTATTTTACATTATCTCTATTCTTTGCAAGTTTTAGTGAATCGATTTCCATAGGGCCGTAAAAGAATCTCTAACTGACGGTGGTGTGACATGTAAATGGGGCTAACGCTGAATTCTTTTCAGTTTGTGCTCGTACACATTGAAATTTGACATGGTTATCATAGATGCATGCATTGATGGTATGGAATGGTTTTGATACTCAAATAAGGCTCACATAAATAACTTGACAATCAAATGAAAAATTATAATATAAATGTAAAGTAGATGAAATTATTTATTACTATTTACCAGTTGCGGGCCTAACCTGAATAAGGACCAATCCACTGCTTAAAATTTACTAATAATTAGTGGCCAAAATTATGCTCTAATTAATTTAACTTGCACATAGTGACCTGTGAATGGGGCCAACGTTGATTTTTTTCAATTTGTGCTCATATACACTGAAACTTGACATGGCTATAGTAGATGCATGCATTAATGGTGTGGGGGTTTCAAGAATCAAATACGAATCATGAAAATAATTCAACAATCAAGTGAGATCGCCCATATTTTTCCATTGTGCTTCAATGTGATTAAGGAGAAAGAGGTAATTGCAGATATTTGTCAAATCTGAAAGTGTTATCAATTGATTTTATACTTTATTGTTTTGAATTCTCTATATTCTTTGCAATTTTCAATGAATAAATTTACAAAGGGCTGCAAAAGTCTCTTGAGCTAGCCGTGTGACTTGCGAATTTAGTTTGTCCTTGTACGCACTAAAATTTAACATTGTTATGGTATATGCATGCGTTAATGGTATGGGAGGGTTTCAAGACTCAAATATGACTCACAGAAATAATTTGATAATCAAATGAAAAAATTATAACATAAATGTCGAGGAGATGAAATTATTTATTACTATTTACCAATTGCGGGCCTACCTCGGCTAAGGACCAAAACACCACTTAAGGTTTGCCAATAATTGGTGGAAATGATGCTCTAATTAATTAACCACCCACATAGTCACCTGTGAATGGGGCCAACATTGATTTTTTTTTATTTTATGCTTGTACGTGCTAAAATTTGACATGGTTATAGTAGATGCATTTATTGAAAGTGTGGGAGGGTTTTGATACTTGTTAAAGAGAATTAGGCTCCTATGGTTTTTCAATAATTTTAGTATACTGATGCAGTAGGTATTCATGTCAACTAAAGTAATGGAATCTTCAAGTTCAACTTAACGGGTGGTGTCAAGAATTGTGTAATATTCACATAGGACGAAAATCCTATAGTTATTCATATTTTGTCATTAATGCACTTTGATAGGCATTGATTATAGCTAAATCCATCATCTATTGTAATATTAAGCTATGTATAAGGCTGACCTAGTTAAATTTGATATGTAGGCTCAACAAACCTCTTGGGAAATGTGCCTAATTATATGGGCCCAATAACACCTAATGGGAGGACACCATACTTTGAGTTGTGATCTCTTTAATTTATGAAAAACACTCTTTTATTCCAAGGATTAAGTCCACAATGACTATATTTTTGGCAATTCCACATTTTATGGTTTTGTCTTTCTCTTTCTAGTGTGTCTCTTACATCGTTCCAATGTGGTTTTTAGTGTTTTTTTCTCTTTTTTTTTCTTTTTAAGGTTTTCAGTTGTTTATTTATTTCTATTTGATCCCCTCATTTTTTTTTTGATATCAGTGAACAATGCTACAAGTCAATTTTTCAACTTTCAGAACAAATCAAATACAATCTTAAATATTTTTGAAATTTATTAAATATTTAAAATTTTTCTATGCAAGTCATCATATATACTACTTGATCAAATATCATATGTTGAACCCTAGTGTGAAAATATTGAATTTTCTGTGTAACCTAGTCATTATCATGCTTACAATAATCTTTTGTACAACTCAAAGTTATTGAGTTTAGGTCCTTCCTTATAGTCATCTGACCTAAAAGTAACTCCTTTTAACTTCAACCATGTGTTCCTCCTTTCTAATACCCTCTGAGAGTTATAAATATCATCAACATTATCAAATTGACTGTATTAAATAAATAGCTAATCCCATTACCCCAAAACTCAACTAGTTGTTACACCTCATTTGTAATGTCATCTGACGTTATCACGTGACTTTGTGATTATTATTTAACCTATGTTACATGTTAGTTTATTTGGTTCTTTTATGAGCATAAAATTATTTTTTTGTTAGTATTTTTTGAGTAGTGTGTCGATGAGCCCATTTATCATTCTATTATGAACAATGTACCTTAAAATAGATAAGAAACTAATAATTATAGTCCACTTCAAGGGGTAAATGTCCTTTTACAATGAATACAATGTATAAAACATGATGAGATGATACTAAGAAGACAAACGATACAATGAAATATTCACATAACAATAGAAATGTAATAACTCAGTATATAGGGCTTAATAAGGGGTTTTAGGATTAACATTAGCTTTTTCTAGGGCTTAACATGCCCCTCCCTTAACAAGTGTTGTACTCAACACTTAAATAAATACAAGTGTTTATGCAAGCATAAATCATATTCCCATGTCACCACTTTCAAAGGTAGGCTATTCCATTTGATGAGGTACTCAATAAGTGCTCTATTTATGATCCCCTTAACCCTTGTTTAAAGGATTAGTTATAATATGATTTTCCTTCTTCATTAATATTTGGTAAAATAGTTTGGAATGGTATCTTGTCATTGATTACCTTGTTTAACCAATAAAAGTGGAAGATTGGATGTACATGTGAAGATGGAGACAACTCCAATTTGGAACCCATACTTCTAATCCTCTGCAACACTTTATAGGGGCCATACTACCTTAGTTCTAATTTATCGTACTAAGATTCCCTTAATTAGTAAACTACACTAAAAACCACTAATTAATCTACTTAAAACACATAAATAAAAGAATAAGCATTAACCACCTGTCTAGTCTATTTGGAAGGCTCTAGAGTGTGGTATAACAAGTTTAATCTTGGAAAAAAGGGATAAGGTAAATTAGGCAAAATTTGACCAAAAGGGTTGTTGAGGATGTTATTTTTGAGGTTGAACAATTACATCTTCGCTAAGATTTAAACTAGAATTTGTTTTTTGCGCTCTAAATTACTATCAACTAGTGGTTCACATTAACACTCTTTTATAATGTAGGCTTCCAATTGTTTTCCCTTTTGGCTAGGGGTTCAACATAATTCTCTTCCACTGGGTCATGAATAAGTTTGAGATTAGGGGAAAAAATGATTATGTTCCAAATTGTGTGATAAGATCCACATTGGAAATTCATGTGGTCATATTCTAGATTCTGTTTCCAAATTTATTCATCTGCATCTAGCTAGATATCTTTAAGAAGGACTTTTTATATCCATTTCAATATAAATCCTCATAAAGGTCATGTGTTGTGTTTCCAATGTTTCAAGACTATAATAATTAAATTTGTGGACACAATTTCCCATATCAATCAGTGCCTTTAGTGACAATAATTGTAGGGGAAGGTTGAAGTTGAACGATACACAATGGGTTGAAAGGTAAGGTAATAGGGATTCACGCAAAGTCCATCAAATCCCTAAAAATAAAAATCAAAATGGAGAATAATTTTCATATTGGGAGATTCATCAAATTGTAAAATGAAGAAAGTTGATGTATAAAAATAGATATAACCCTCCTTCAGTAAAAGGAGATTTTAGTTCAAGAAACTTAGTTGTGTAAATCCACCAATCTCAACCACATAACATCAAAATGATGAATAAACCAATAACTTTGGTAGAATTTTGGGTGATACTTGAGTTTCTTGGACACATTAATAGTGGAAAAAATACATCATTTTCCACATAAACTTGGAAAGTAGGATGATTTTTAAAACCGTGTAAGCCTAAACATGGTATAAATGCATCAAGTGAATTTTCTAAATATATAATGTCACACAAGGGTTGTGAGTGAATGACGAAGAGGTGATTTAGTCTAGGTTTGATGAGATTAGATATCAACAGGGTGATCCAAATATATGGGAGTCTAGGCTTGGACTTGCAAGGGTGTAATTATCACTAGAGAGTATTTCTACGACAAATAAGAAATAAAACTTCAATATGGAGGTGAGTAGATGAAATCACATCTATTTTTCCTTTCAATTTTTAACTTTGATTTAGTTCCTTGGAATTTCATCCTTGATTTATTTTGAAATATTATTAAATATTAAATATCAATTATTTTTTTAAAATTAATTAATTTGATTGATTGATTATTCTTTAATAATAACTAATGAAATACAATGGGGGCACATTAAGGAGGCATTTGGAGAATGAAAGCAAGGGGAAAGGTTTTAGTGGTAGGTAGGGTGTTTTTGGTGGAGTCTTAGACAATGGGACTGAGCAGGGGTTGGATGGTTTCAAGGAGCTCAAGAAATATGAGGGTTCATGGATTAGGAAAAAGACGAAGTGTATCCATATTTTCATCAGTGAAAGGAAGATTTTTTTGCATCACAATTGGATCCTGTAAGGATTAGGGATGTTGTGTGAATGAGCTATATGCATATATTTCCATGGAAAGAGTCATTTGGAATATAAATTGTTCCTTGGATAGGGGAGTCCTAGAGTAAGAATATCTCTAGTAAGATCAAAATATATCCTCTCAATTAAGGTATTGTCTTCATTTATTTGATAATTTAGAGGATAAAGGTATGATTTTGCAAGGAGGTCCTTCACTTTGGGGAATTTCTGATTTGTTGTATTTCCATTAGATAAATTTTGAGGTCTAAAATGGGAATCCTAAAGAATATTATAAAATAATAGTGGAAATAATAAATTAATATTAGATTACCTCATCGAGTTTTGGAAGGAAAAAAGAAAAAAATTGTTTTTTTCAACTCGTATTTTAAACTTATCTCCCTGTGATTTTACCCAAATTTTGAGTGGAAGCACTCATTGGATGAAAAATTCAATTTTCCACCTAAAGAGAAGCCACGTTGCATACTTTTGATAAACCTACTACATGATATATCTATATATATATATTGGTCTAACCCACGGGGATTTGAACTTTGAATCTCATGCTTTACAGATTACTTCATAAAAATAAAATCACCAATTGAGATACATCCCATGGCCTATAATATATGTATTATTATATATATAATATAATAATATATATATTATATGTTATAATTTTATAGACACACAATTTTATTATATATATATATATATATATTATAAAAATACATTCTATAGAGACACTAACAGTGTGTATGCACTTTTTCAGTCCATAAATTCCAACAAAAAATAATGAGGTCCGGGAAAATTTCAAAAGTTCACCAAAGCATCCATACAATTTCTTATCGTTCATCCATACATAACATAAAGAAAAATAATATAATTTATATCCTTATATTGTTGGTCCTTCAATCCATATATAAAAACTTAAATAAAACATATAAAGAGTTTTTTAACTGAAAACCATCGAGGAAAACTATCAAGTCACCCTAGCAGCCAGGAGATGTCCCGAAGATCGAATAAAAGATGAGGTCATTGAAATACCATTGTAAAACTAAAAAACCTGCCATAAATATTTATCCATTGTGATCATCGCCTTTGAAAGATCATTTTAAAACTGATTCAATTCCCTATATATGTGTTGAAAATGACACAATGACAACATATCTTTTAACTTCATTGAATCAAGAAAAATAGGTTGCAAAATATAATTCATACATGATTGAGAGCCATTCATCTAGTTAATAAATAGATTTGAGTCACCAAATATCTATATATGAGACATGCCTTGGTCCATGGAAAACGCTAAAAGGAACTAGCATGCAAGAATTTCTACATAGTTGTTTGAGCTCGACCCCAATCCAATGGAGATGTGAAACGATTGGTCAGAGGATAGATGGAGGATGAATCAAACACCATAGTTCACACCCAATTCCGATGAGGTACCATAAAAAAACTTCCCAAGGGAATGGTTTTTTGGGACATACTTCCGTGAGCAATAGAGAACAAATATGTTCAATATCTTGAGGGAAATGACATAGAGTTGCCATCACCTCAAAAAAAACATGAATGGGATTAGGAATAAGGCCCTGAAAAATTTCTCGGTTACGTGCAATATAAATTCCCCTCAATTTAATAAGAGGAAATTCCATGAAATTGCGTGAGGATGGGAGAGTGGACTACAGATGGTAAGACAAGTCCACAAATTGCACGTTCCAAACACAAACCTCTGAATTAATAATACGATTCTAACCCAAAATAGTTTTTCTGAAAGGGTGATGTAAAAATAAGTCATTCGATTCCCCTTTCTTATGATAGAGTACACATCATCCAGGTCCATATGGATTTTTTTTTTGTAAGATATCCTAGGTAGGGATCTTATCACACAATATGCACCACATTAAAATTTTTGCCTTGGGTGGGATTTTGAATTTCCACACCAGAGACCACCACCATTTTGGATCTGGTTGTTGATGAGAATAAAAAATATATTGATGCCTTGAATTTGGAGAATAAACCTTGCATTTCCCCCCTGACCATATAAGTTCATCCTCTTTATAAGATATTTTTATGTGCCCCCGAGTGTAGAGCATTAATGAAGGAGTTCCAATGCCTAATGTAATTTTTAGGTATGTCCAAATCAGTCAGAGATTTCCAACCATGAAACCAAAGAGTAGAAGTAATGGGATCCAAAATATGGGTGATATAGGGAGAGGATTTATGATAATTAATTATCGTCCCAAAATCCTTACCAAATACATTTTTCAGAATCACCACCCCACACAGATCCCCATTACAAAAGATGATGATGTCATCCACGAATAATAGAGGAGAGATGGCCAACATGTGAGAAACCTGATAACCATGAAAAGAACCATTGGATTTTCCCTCTTCTAGAAGATGACTTAGGCCTTCCACAACCAGAAGAAATAATAGAGGTGATAGTGGGAATCCATGCATTCCTTTGTGCAAGAAAAAAATAAGAAGATGCACCATTTATAAGTACAACAAAAGAGTTAGTTTTAATGCAACTCATAACCTAGTTGATGAACTCAAGGAAAAATCCCACGTGATTTAATAATATAAAAATATATATCCAATTGATTTGATCATAGGCCTTTGATAAGTCAAGCTTGAAAATGGACCCTTTAAGTTGCATAGTCTTAAGACTATGAAGACTTTCTCGAGCCACCTTTATGGCTTCGTGAATCTAACGACCCTCCATAAAACCAAATTGTTCCATCGATATGGATGCCGAGAGGATAGGATTGATGCGAAGTGAAATCACTTTTTAGATCACTTTATAAAAAAATTACAGAGTGATATCGGTCTAAAATCATCAAATGAGATAAGGGAATCCACCTTGGGGATTAGGGAAATAAATGTAGAATTTAAGGTCGGTATAACATATTCATTCTTTCTTGATTCCTATACCACCTCAAGAAAATATTTCCCCAAAATTTCATAAAGGACTATAAAAAATTCAATGCCCCAGCCATGCATCCCGAGGCTTTTGTCCTTTTGGAGGCTTTGTAGGACTGCTTTGAGCTCCTCCCTAGAAAATTATTCCATAATGTCCAAATTTCCCCCCTCATCAAGGAAACGAGGGAAAGGAAGAGTATTTTTTATGATCTCAACAATGGTAATCTCATCCTGAGGTCAAAAAATGATTTACTCCCATAGATGTCAGCTTCGTAAAAAAGGAGACATCACTCCCTTATGAATATTATAGAGACAAAATATTATTCACCATGTTATGACCTTTAGATAAAGCATGAAATTTTTGGTATTATTATCTCCACTGTCAAGCCAAACATCCTCGCTCTTTAAATGCCACTCAACCTCTCTGAGTTCCAAGATACACTGATTTTTTTTTCCCAGTTGAAATAGATGGTCTCTAGACTCAGCAGAGGAAAATACATCTTCCTCAAACAAGGAAAATGACTGAATTTCTTCCTCAATGATCTTGAGGTCTTCTGATTCAGCTAACCAATTATCATATTCCCATTCTTTAATTTTTTTCTTAATGTGCATAATGTTCTTCATGAAATGTTTCCCTGCAAAAAGGCCACCAATAAGAGAATAGTGATCCCACTACTCCTTAACCATATCAATGAAAGATGAATACTTCAACCATGAGGATTTTAATTTGAAAGGAGAGGTAGATTTGTGAACATAACCTTTTAATTCTAAGAAGATACGTGAGTGATCAGAAATGCCACCAGCTCCGATCCATTTTTTAATGTTTTGTAAAATCCCCATAAAACCCTCTATGACAAGGAACCAAACTAACTGTATGGCGATCCTCGCCAAACCTTTCCTCTTGTTTTGCCATGTAGGCTAAATTTTTAATGGATTAATATTAATCAATGATTGGGAGATCAAATAATCATGGAAAAAAACAACCATAGGATCATAATTAGGACATTCCCCCAAGGATTCTAAGGCACCCAGCGAGACATTGAAATCTCCACCGATAATTATATGAGGCAACTTGACTAGGGATTTTTTCAAAAAATAATCCCAAAAAGAATGATGATTAAGGTAAGGGCCATATGTATTAATCAGTGTGAAAGGTGATATTTCTTTAGAGAATAATTCCACCCCAAGACCCGCCGGGATGCTGCAAGATTTAATGAATTTGAAAGAGAGATTGATCCAACCCACCACCAAACCCCTCGAGTGACCAATAAGTATATTGAAATTTCCAACCATTTAATAGTTTTCCTAAACTCTGAACAATATTAAGGCCCAAACCAAGAGTCTCTTTAAGAAGGATTATTCTTAGGGATTCAGAATCGATAAGTTGTTTCAACGCGAGGCTTTTTGGTAGAATCTCCAGAACTCTACAACTGAAGGAAATAATATTCATAAATTTATAGTGGAAGGGGTTATAATTGATATAATAACCCTAGAGATTGATGATTGATGACCTATCACCATATCGACCTTAGCTCAATCCTTTTATAAGTTAAAGTGGGAATTTATCGCCTACCCAGAGACTCCGAACAAGAAAATTGGAACTTCCCAAACCCAAGGTTAAGTTGCTTGTAAAAGAAACAATTTCATCTAGGCCAAAGATTATAGGGGGATGATTCATCACCTGATTGGGAAGGGATTGATTTGGGAACGTGGAAAGACATGATAGATCACACAGAGAGATTGACAATTTGTAGAGAGCATGAGCTAATAGGGAAGAGGAAAGGGGCAGGCTTAGGAGATTAGATACATGACTTGCATTATGAAATAACACAAATTCAACATTTTTGACATTTGAAATAACAAAATAGGGAGAGGAGGAGATACCTGGAACATGGGGCTCCTGTGGGGCTACCGACACATCATCGACTGCCAAAGGGTCCAAAATAGGATTAAAAACCATAAAACCAGATCCTCCAGACACTGAAGTGGGATAGACAAGGTGCACCTTGTTTATGGGGGTCCATTGGAAAGACCCACATCCTACCAAAATAGATTTTCTTCATCTATTTGACTATAATGTGACATGGGACAATTATTTATCAAATTTCCATATCAATTACAACGATGAAAGAGAAAAAAGAACCCCTTCATAATTCAATTCATATATTTTCTCCTCTCCATTCCTGAATTCCATTTCCTCGGGTAGACCCTCCCTCAGGTCCACCAAAACCAACACATGAGCCATCGAGATAATACAAAAAATGAGGTATGAAGAATCATGAGTCCAATATGTACCAAAACAATTTTCCAAATCTTAGAAAACCTCTTGCACCCAATAGTCTAGTAGAAGACGAGGAAAAATAACCCAAACCAACACAACATCTAAACACTCCTTCTTTGCATCAAACAAAGGTGTCTAGAAATGAAAGATAACCAATGTGGAGTTGATATGCCAGAATTGACCTGCCATAGCTCATGTTTCCTTATCATTTGCAAACTTCAAATGTATCCACCCCTTATGAAAAATTTATACCTCAGGGAGAGATTGAACAAACAGAGAAACACCTTGTAAATCCCACACATGTGTTGGGTGTGGAGCGTATTTATCTTTCTGACTCAGAGGTTTTGTTTCAGCTGTGTCTATATCCCAGTTCCTAACATGGTAACAACACCACCCATTTAATCACTGTCAGGGGGGTCCAGGGGGGGCGAAGACAAATTTATGAGCCTCCCCCAACATGGGTTTGGGGGAAATGCCCCCAAAGCTAAAAATAGATGAAAATTTTCATTGTAAAATATTGTAAATTCATAGTCAATTTGGGACGTTCATTAGGCGAATGGTATGACGATAGAAGTTATGTTAATTTAGGGTTTTTTTCCATCGAAGGAAAATCTCAGTTTATATGAGGGAATTTTATTATGGATGTGTATTATAATAATTATTATTCTGAGTGAGAGAGAGAGAGAGAGGAGAATGTGTGAGAGCGAATGGGAAATTACAACGGAATTGTTGTAGGTTGTATCTATTCATTTTTTTGAATAATATAAAAGGAAGGACTGCCTATTTCTCTGTGGATGTAACCCAAATTGGGTGAACCACATATTGTGTCTCTCTTTCCATTTCTCTATAATATATAATTTTCTAACAACTGGTATCAAAGCTAAAGGTCTATGTTGGATGATAAACTCGCAAGAAAGAAGGGCTATTGGTTCAAGTGGAAGAAATGGTGGAAGATGGTAGGTTTAGGGTCGAGAAATTTAATGGAAAAATATACCAATTGTGGAATATGAAAATGGAATATTATCTGTATTAGAAGTATTTTTACCTACCATTGAGTGGAAAGGAAAATAACTCGATGAGTATGCCGAACGAAGAATGAGAGATTCTTGACAAAAAAACATTAGGAACAATACGACTGTGCATGGCAGCGTTAATGAAATTAAACATTTAAAAGTAAACAACAACAATGGGTTTAATGACTACATTGGCCAAACTATATGAAAAAACATTGACCTCAAACGAGGTATTTCTTATGAAGTGTTTATTTAATATGAAGATGTCAGAAGGTGGATCTGTTGCTGATCATGTAAAAGAATTTAATATGGTTATCAGTTAGTTAATTTATGTAGGGGTGATTTTTTATGATGAACTTAGGGCTTTGTTATTTTTGTGCTCATTTCCAAAAATTTGGAATGGTTAGTTATGGCCATTAGTAACTCTCTCTTTGTATCTAGTACTTTAAAGTCTCATGATGTCATTGGTGCTATCCTTAGCGAGGAAATGCGACGGAAAATCTCTTGTGAGACATCAGGTAATGCTTTAATGGCAGAGACTAGGAGAATAAAAATGGAAAGAGCCCAAGAAATCACAGTAGGTCAAGAAAAGGTAGATACAAGTTAAGATCAAGGACAGTGTGCAAGAAATGTGGGAAGAAAGAACACCTGAAGAAAGACTGTAAGTATCGGAAGGGAAAAGAAGGGGATACACAAAAAGAGAACAATCATGAAGCGAATGTGATGGTGATGTGATGAAATATGCTTTGATAATTCATTATAAAATATTATTTATTCTTGGGTGGTAGATTTAGGGGCCTCATTCCATGCCACACCTAATAGGAAACATTTTCATAACTATGTTCAAGGAGATTTTGGACAGGTTTGTTTGGGTGATGATAAACCCTGTAAAATTGTTGGAATGGGTAAAGTTTTTATAAAACAACATAATGGAAACCAATGGATACTGAAGGAGAAAGGAATGTTCTGGATCTGAAGAAAAATCTAATTTCAATAGGGCAGTTGGGAGGTAAATGTTGTGTGACTAGTTTTACAGATAAAACCTGGAAGGTCACTAAAGGAGCCCTGGTAATAGAAAAAGGAGAAAAGGTTGGTACATTGTATTTATAATTCAATTAATTCTTTAACCCCCATAGGAGAATATACAATGCTATGGCATCATAGGCTCAGGAACATGAGTGAGAAGTGGATGCAAATTCTTCACTTAAGAAATTTTTTGCTAGGTTTGAAGGATGCTGATTTGGATTTCTGTGAAAATTGTGTTTATGGAAAACATAAGAGAGTTAGATTTATTAGAGTTGGGGAAGAAAATAAGAGAGAAAAATTAGATCTTTTACATATAGATGTATGGGGACCAGCTTAGATATCATCTCTCGGTGGATCTCGCTATTATGTTACTTTTATTGATGATGAAACCAAAAAAAAACTTGCATTTATTGTATTCAGAATAAATATGATGTATTTTCTACTTTCAAGAAATGGAAATATTTGGTCGAGAATGAGATAGGAAAGAAGTTGAAGTGTATGAGATTATAAAATGGAGGCAAATACGACATCAATTATATTGATAATTATTGTTCAGAGCATGGAATTCGCAGAGAGAAGACAGTTCCAGGAACACCACAAGAAAATGGTGTGTCAGAAAGGATGAAGAGGACAATCATGGAGCATGGAAGGTGCATGAGATTGAATGTGAGATTTCCTTTACAATTTTTTTCAGATGATGTAGATATTGTTGTTTATCTAATAAAAAGAGGGTCTTCAAGTTCCTTGGATGGTGGTATTGCAGAGGAGGCATGTACAAGTAAAAAGTTAAACTAATCATTTTTATATACTTCTGGTTGTGAAACCTTTGTCCACATTAATAAATAAAATATAACAAATATTGAGGCAAAATCAAAGAAATGTAACTTTATTGGATATGGTTTTAATGATTTTGGTGATCTCTTATATGATTATGAAAACCATAAAATCATTAGGAGAAAAGATGTCAAATTAAATGAAAAGGTGTTGTATAATGATCATATGTAGGAAAAGAAACATGAAAAATAAAACAAAGAATAAACAATGCTTGATGAGATCATAGGAAAAGTAAATTCAAAGGTGTATGGAAATCATAATGACCAAAAACAAGAACAACCACAACAACAACAGGTGCCTCGAACACTTGAAAATGGTGTTAAAAGATATTTCGAGACAAATAGACCCCCTGAATGATAACGTCCTTAATTATATTATGTATTGTTGATTGATTATGGTGAACCAGAATGTTATGAAGAAGCAATGCAGGTAGAAACCAGGAAGAAGTGGGAGATAGCCATGAAATAAGAGATGGATTCGGTACATAAAAAAACTTGGGACTTAGTCCAGTTTCCTGCAAGTAAAATAAAAACTTGGGACTTGGTCCAGTTTCCTACAAGTAAAATAAAATTGCAGAATAAATGGGTTTATAGGTTGAAGGAAGAATATCATAGGTAGAAAGAGGCACAATTCTTGACTTGTTGTGAAGGGGTTTGCACAAAAGAAAGGTATAGACTTGGATGCATTTTTTTCTCCTGTTATTAAAACGAATTCATTCAGAACTATTTTAAGTCTAGTGGTAGCATAAGGTTTGCATCTTGAGAAATTAGATGTAAAGATGACTTTTTTCCATGGGATTTGGAGGGAGATATCTATATGCAACAACCACATGGGTATGAGGTCAGAGAGGAGAAATTAGTGTGCAGGTTTAAGAAGAGATTTTATGGTCTAAAATAGACTCAAAGGCAGTGGTATCTAAAGTTTGACGGGTTTATATTTGAACAAGGTTATACTAGATGTCACTCTGACCACTGTGTTTATCTTAAAAATAAAAATGATGGTAGCTATATTATATTGTCTTTGTATGTAGATGACATGCTTGTTCTAGGGTCTAACATGCAAGAAATAAATGTGCTCAAAATAAAATTGGTAAATTCATTTGTAATGAAGGATTTAGGTGCTGCAAAACAAATCATTGGTATGAAAATAACTAGAGACAAGAAAAATCACAAATTAAAGTTGTCTCAGAGTGAGTACATACAAAAGGTGTTGGAAATATTTAATATGTAGAATGCAAAACCAATTAGTACACCTTTGATTAGCCATTTCAAAATAAGGAAATGTGTCCCAAGACCCAGGAAGAGATGGATTATATGTGAAAATTTCCATATGCATAAGCAGTTGGACGCTTAATGCATGTAATGGTATGCACAAGGCCTGATATTTCACATGTAGTGGGATTTGTAAGTAGGTACAAGAACAATCTAGGAAAATAAATTTGGATGGTAGTGAAGTGGATTCTCAGGTATTTGAGAGGTAACACAAATCAAGCATTATGCTTTGGTGGTTCAAACATTTCTATACAAAGATATGTTGATGCAGACATGGCAGCTGATAAAGATAACAAGAGGAGCACCACAAGGTATGTGTTTGATACATGCTTATACATGAACTCAATAGAATACAAAATTTATAAAAATAAACAAAGAGATGCAACATAAATAAAACTTCATTTCTTTAATATAAAAGAATTGAAATATGCTTACAAACATAATGGAAATAAACTAGCTCGGGCGATGGTAGCCATGGAAAAGTTTAGGGGCTAATATTCACAGGTGGGCTAATTTTCCATGCTTTTTCCAAAAAAAATATTTGCCAATTTCCATATTTTGAAAAATTATTCGCCAAAGTTTTATAATATAAAATTATTTTTCCCTAAAAATCACTAAAATTCCCTATATACGAATATAAAATAATTAGATACCTAAATAGCTTTACAAAAATATCATCAAAAAGTTTACAATTTACATATTGGGGACAAGTAAGATTCGCCAATATTTTAAACTTTAAGATAAACTTCCATCCTTAAAATTTTCCCTGATGGTAGCTTACCTATGAGAATATATGTGGAAGATACATGCCTCGTAATTGTGTTACAATGATTCTAAAAGGAATATTTATTATTGAGAATCAATGGAAAGCCTTAAACATCCAAAAACCTAACCCTAGGAGATGAATCGCCAAAACTATGGGCCCCGTTGGGGGAAATTGGTATATCAAATTCCTGAGGTTGTAACTTTGGCATACAATCTCCATTTGACGCGCACGAAACCTCATTAGAAAAATTTATCCAAGGAGTTCAAAATTTGTGTAGGGCGTAAAAACGGCTCCAGAAGTTCAAGACCTGAAAACTTCCAAAAATATGAAACTGTGCTATAATTAAGGAAACCGAAAAACTAAAATAAACTATGGTGGGGGTCCAAGTGTTATGAAACCAACTCCAAAAATAGAAGAAAAGAGAGATCAATGCCTTAGAAATAAGCCACTTCAAGGGGGAAACCTCCTTTACATTGCATAAATGAACAATTCTTGGATGATACAAATGACAAAACCTCCTTTCTATATATAAGAGTCCATGGGGTCACAATATAATCCTAGCCGAATTAACTATAATAATGTAATGGCACAATAATAACAATATGGGGGTTACAGGGGTACAGCAATAACAATAAGGGGTCTACACTAACAATAATAAGGGACTACACTAGTATATAGGGACCTAACATGACCCTCTCCTTCAAAAAAGTGTTTTCCTCAACTCTTGAGTAGCTTTGGATGCTTTTGTATAAAATTATCATCCTCCCATGTAGAATATTCAGTGGGTAAGTTCTTCCACTTGATGAGATACTCTGAAATTGATCGATTTCGTAGCTGTCGAGTTCTTGTTTCTGTGAGTATTTCAGGTTCCAATATGATTTTTCCTTCCTCATCAAGTTATGGAAATATTGTTTGAACTGGATATTTTTCACCTATAACCTTCTTTAAGCATGAAACATGGAAAATTGGATGCACTCGAGAAGAAGCAGGAAGCTCCAATTTGTATGCCATAGTACCAATCTTTTGCAATACCTTGTAAGGACCAGAGTGATTTGACGATAATTTATTATCCTTCTTAGCTTGCTTGAGGGACATTTTCTTGTATGGTTGTAGCCGTAAAAATACCCAGTCTCCTACATAAAAACTTCTCTCGATGCGATGTTGATCTGCCTGTTGTTTCATTCGATTTTGTGCCAAATTTAGGGTTATCCTTTAAGAGTTGGAGAACTTGTTGTTGATGCTCGATGTGATATTCCACTGCTTGAACCTTAGAATTTTCTCTTAAATATGATGTGATGGACAGTGGATGATATCCATAAAGTGCCATAAAAGGGTTCATTTTTTCTAAAATATGGAAGGAAGTGTGATGCCACCATTCAGCCAGAGGTAACACTTGACCTATTGTGTTTTTTTATTAGATACAAAACAAAAAAGATATCCTTCCAAACATTTGTTCACTATCTCAGTTTTTCCATCGGATTGAGGATGATAAGATGAGTTATGAGCTAGTTGAGTACCCAAACAAGAAAATAATTTCGTCCAAAAATTTCAAATAAAAATGGGATCTTTGTTGCTTACAATAATCTTTGGGTTTCTATGTAGCTTTCGAATTGTTTCCATAAATGCAGTAGCAACTGTACTTGCATTAAATGGATGAGATAATGCAGAAAAGTGTGCATACTTGGTAAGTCTATAAACTAACACCATGATGACACTCTTTCCTTCGGAATTAGGTAAACCTGTGATAAAATCCATTGAAATCTCCTCCCAATGTTCACTTGGAATGGATAAAGGTTGTAGAAGGCCCAAGTTCTTAATTGTCTCCACTTTATCTTGCTGGAAAAAAAAAAACATTCTGCCACAAACTTTTGAATATCAGATTTAAAGTCCATCCCAAAAAAATTCTTTCTTCACCCTGTGGTAAGTTTTTAAAAATCCTAAGTGCCCTCCTAAGGGAGAAGTGTGCAATTACAAAAGAATATTTTATTTTAGTTTGGAATTCTTACAAATATATAAGCAATCTTTGTACCATAAGGAACCATTTTTCCAACTAAATGTATCATATGTACTAGGATCTTGCTGCAACTTTTGAACGAGTGTCCACACTTCTTCGCCCTTCTTCCATTCATCCTTTGCTTTAGTTATCCAATCTGGTTGGATAATAGAAATGGCACAAAGTAATGCTTCCACCTCTTCATCCTTTCTTGAGAGTGCATCAACAACAAAATTTAGCTTCCCTTTTTTGTAGATGATTTCAAAGTCATAACCCAACATCTTTGTGACCCATTTTTTCTACTCTTCTGAACTTTGTTCCAAAAATTATTTAAGACTATCATGATCAGTTTTTACCTTGAAGTGTCTTCCCATTAGGTAAGGTCGCCATTTCTTTAGTGAATGTAGTATTTCCAACATTTCCTTCTCATAAATAACTTTCTGTAAATACTTTCCTTTGATTGGACGACTTTAAAAAGAAATGGGTCTTCCTCCTTGCATTAAAACAACACCAATTCCATTTCCCGAGGCATCACGTTCCACAATAAAGGTTTTTGTGTAGTCTGGTGTAGCTAAGACCGGTGCTAAGCATATTTCCTCTTTAAGATGTTCAAAGGCCTAGTTGCTTTAGGAGTCCATGAAAATGCATCTTTCTTCAATAATTTTGTTATAGGTGCTTCTATTCTCCCATAATTCTTAACAAAGTTGCGATAATACCCTGTTAACCTGAGAAATCCTCGTAACTGCTTTATTTTTGTGGGGAATTTTCATTCCTTAATGGATTTAATTTTGTTAGGTTCTACCTTAACACCCTCTTGAGATACAATATGACCCAAATATTCCACCTCTTGCACTCCAAAGAAACATTTGGAGGTTTTTGAATATAATTATTTCTCCTCCAATAGTTTGAACACCCTGTCAACATGTTGAACATGATCCTTCCAAGACCTGTTGTAGATTAGTATATCATCAAAAAATAATAACAAAAATTTTCTAAGGAAGGGTTTGAAAGTGGAATTCATCAACCCTTCAAATGTAGAAGGTGCATTGGTAAGGCCAAAAGGCATGAGAAAAAATTCATAATGACCTTCATGACTTCGAAATGTTGTTTTCGGAATATCTTCAGTCTTCATTCTAATTTGATGATATCATGAACAAAGATCCAACTTGGTAAAATAAATTTCTCCATGTAATTCATCCAATAATTCATCAATCGCAGGACTAGGAAATTTATCTTTAATAGTGAGATTATTAAGCTCCCTATAATCTGGACACACGCGCCATGATCCATCCTTCTTGTGCACCAATACCAACCTCTAACATATATGCAATCATACATTCAATTTTTCTCTTTTGGATATAAGGATATTTGAAAGGCCTAATGTTTGGAGGAACACTTCCTGGAATCAAATGAATAGCATGATCATGATCACGAATAGGTGGGAGGCCTTTGGTAGTTTCAAACACTTTGGAATGATTTTCCAAGAATTTTTGGAGATCTGGAGAAAAAGATGATTTTGATGTTGGAACTTCTAGTGAGCATAATTGTGCAGTTAAACCTCGTTGTTCTTTCTTCAGAAACTTTTTCATGAAATTATAGCCTATTATATTTCCCAGCTTCCCTTTGATACCCCGTAATTCAAATTCCTTTCCTTTTGAAAAAAAAATTCAAGAAAAGTTCTTGAAAATTAAAAGCTACCCTCCACAAAGATTGTAACCATTGTACTCCTAGTATAACATCAGCACCTCCCATTGGAATGAAAAGCATTGGACTATTCAATACATATTCCCCCATGGTTAGCTTGATATTATGGCCTTTTCCATAGCAATTTTTATTTCCTCCATTTACAACCATCACTTGACATTTTGGCGCAAGGTATAGGAAGCAATTCAATTCCTTGGCTACCTTACAATGAACAAAATTATGGGTACTACCCGAATAAATCAGCACTATTGCATTTTTCTTCTTGATATGTACTTATATCTTGAGAGTTTGAGGAGTGGTAATTCCTGCCAATGCATTACACGATATGGTCAGACTCATTTCTTCTTTCTCTAGGGTTGGTTCCTGGTGTATATCCTCTTCTTTTGAAGTTTCTTGTTCATTTTCTTCCTCCTCTTCACAATCTATGTAAAATAATTTATTCTCAACTCACTTATGACCTTTAGTGTATTTTCTATCACAACTGTAACAAAGCCCTTTTGCTCTTTTTTCTTCCAATTTTTGTGATGTCAACCTTGTAGGTTGTGGAAGTCTAGGAGTAGCAACACTTCCATCTTTATAGATGTGAGTTGTAGGCTTACTTGTCACCATAATTTTACATTCAATTTTTCTTGCCAACGTAAATGCCTTCTCCAACGAATCAAATTCCCAAAGGTGAACCTCATGTTGGATGTTATCCTTTAAAGTCCCTAGGAAGATATCAATCATGTGTTCCTCTGGAATATCAGTTACCCTTATATTCAATTTTTGGAAGTCCTCAATATGCTCCACCACTGAACCCTTTTGTCTGAGATTTATCAATTGGCTAAAGAAGTTCTTTCTCTTTGTATCCTCATAATGTGCTATTATTTCCTCCGTAAAAATTGACCAAGTGACAATTTTTTTACGAGATCGAAGCCATCGATACCATACAAATGTATTTTGTTCTAAATGTAAATTTGCAATGCGTACCTTTTGTGTGTTTTGAACATTATTGAGATAAAAATATTGATCCATCTATAGTATCCATGTTACGAGATCCTTGCCATCAAAATTCCTCATATCCATCTTTGGAATATGGTGGTTCTTCCATCCAACATTAGAGTTTATGAAATCATGATTAACATTTATTTTGTTCTCGTCATGAGTTTCATGTACTACCTTTTCACCATTAGGAATCATTTCCTGTATCAACTTTGTCAAACCTTCCTTCAAACCTTCCATGTATGCTTTTAAATCATTCTTCATGTCTTCCATGTTAGATTCCATTTGATCTATATTAGCTTCCATGCCATCCATCTTAGATTCCACACCATCCATCTTAGATTCCATGTCATTCTTCAAACCATCCATCTTATCTTCCACGTCTTTCTTAAAACCATCCATATAAGCTTCCATGCCCTTATTCAACCCATCTGTATGAGCTTCCATGCCTTTCTTCAAACCATCCATCTTAGCTTCCACGCCTTTCTTCAAAACTTCCATTTCATTTTTTTTTTCTCTTTGCGAGAGCTAATTTTGATGCACTTGCTCTTGTAATTTTGATATATCATGTTTAACTTCTTCCTCTTCATGAGTCATAGTAGAGCCTTATGAGGGCTTGATGGGTATTGAATTCTTTTTAGGGGGTATTTTAGAACCCAATACTTATATCTCGTCTTCAATATGCACTTGGAATCACTTCAAACTGATTTTTCAAACAAGACTTATGCAATTTGAAAAAAACACACACACACTTTTCTTAATTTTGAGGAGCTCGATATTGAAACTGAATTATCTCTGTGATTTCAAATCTTCAATATCTAAAAGTAGGTCCTATAGTATCCCTCTAAATCTTCTTTCGAATTCCATAGGTTTGCCCTAATTTTCATTCTTCAATGGAAAGTTATGCCCAATCTCCCACAATGTCCTAATTATAGCCTGGTTCAGTAAAGAAAACTTTTACGACGTGCCACATGTCATTTCTTCCTCCTTAGGCTCTGAAATTTGATACAAAGGAAATTACAGTCTGTGTAATTTTGACCACTTTTTACAAAATCCGAACCTAATGCTCAGAGAGAGAGTAATAATGTTTTTCCCACGGTCACCTCTTTGAGATGAAATTCAGGAGCCTGAAAAAACCCTAACTTCCATAGATCCAATCTCTAAAAATATTGTTAACCAAGATTTGAAATTTTTACACGACATTCCTTAGGATTTCGGCTTCTCGTGGTACAAATTTCAGCTTTTGAACCTTCGTAGAAAAAACATTATAGTGAAAATTCCACAATGACCTATTTGGAGCAGCAAAACCCTATAATCCAAAGCTCTAATACCAAATGTTATGAAACCAGCTCCAAAAATAGAAAAAAAGAGAGGTCAATGCCTTAGAAATAATACACTTCGAGGGATCAACCTTCTTTAGATTACATAAATGAACAATTATTGGATGATACAAATTACAAAACCTCTTTTCTACATATAGGAGTCCATGGGGTCACAAAATAATCCTAGCCAACCTAACAATAATAATGTAAGGGCACAATAATAAAAATATGGGGGTTACAGGGATACAACAATAACAATAAGTGGGATACACTAACAATAATAAGAGACTACACTAGTAATATAGGGACCTAACACCAAGTGGAATAGCTGGATGGCCACCAATATCCACCTTGATCAATCCTCCCCCCTTAGGAAGTAATGGTCCCCATTGCGTTGAGTGCCTCCATGATATGGGGAAACTTCTGTTGAACTTACTCCTTGGTGAGCCACTTGTCTTGGTGCAGGAGTTGGTCATCTTTGACAACTTGATATAGTTGGATCTTATGTTGGTGAGTGTTCTTGATCTACATGTCCATGATCTGATCAGTTGTGTACTATTCCATGTAGTTGGGCTTTAGCTATATTGGTGTGAGTACTTCTGTAATGCCTGACGTGCCTAGTAATGGTGGAAAGTATGGACTAAGGTGGTCCACATTGAACACTAGGTGTAGGCCAAGGAATGGGGGAATGATGAGCTTAAAATAACTGTCTCCTACAATCTTAGTGATGGTTTAATGCCCATATCAGAGTGGTATGACCTTCTGATGGGTGGGAAAGTAAGGCGTTCTTTCTGAAAACGTAACCAAATTTGTCACCCACCTGAAACTTGTGTGGAACTGGATGTTGATCATGTCGTTGATTGTACACTGCATTGGACTTATCCAAGGTATCATGAACTTGCTGGTGGATGTGCTATATTTTTTCAATAAATTTTGTTTCTTTATCAACCTAGGATATTACATGTGTTGAGTCTTTATATGTAATTGGATGAGGCATGGAAACATCAATCAGACACAATGGTTGAAATCATAGACCCACTTGAAAGGGTATATGACCAGTTGACTATGGATATCTTTGTTATAACTTTGTTTCACATAGGGAAGGATCTCATCCCAGGTTCATGGATGCTTGGAGTTGTACATGCGAAGTATGTGCAGTATCATCCTTTTGACAACCTTTTTCTGGCCATCAGTATGGGGATGGAATGTAGTCGAATTGGTGAGCGTGGTGTCCAATAGTGTCTAGAGGCTTGACCAGAATGTGCTCAAGAACCTGCTATCCCAATTTTTTATAATGGTCTGTTGGATCTCAAAATGTACCCATATTCATTCAAAGAAGAGTTTGGCAGTGTCCTCTAATGTGATACCCTTCTTGTAGGTAGCCAATATAGCATTCTTAGAAAATCTGTCCACGACCACAAATACATAGTCATTACCATGCTTGATAGAAGGGAGGCTAGACATATAGTATATGGAGATGGATTCCTAAGGCTAGATGAGAGTAGGTAGAGGAGTGTACATGCCTTTCTTCTTAATGGTTGGCATGGCAATGGCGTAAGTAGTGCAGTATTTGGCCAATAAAAGTGCTATTTTAGTACGGCCATAGTTTTCTCCACACCAAAGTGTCATGTGACCTGACTGTGGTGCGCCTACCAAATAGGCTTTGCACACTCGCTTGAAGGAATACAAACGTGGCCTAGGTAGCATAATAATTCATCATAGAGGTGGAAATCATGAACTTTCTTGCCATATAATAGCATATGGTATGTGGAGGCAAAATTTGGATCATATTTGTATAGTTTCATCCATCCATAGTTTTCGTGGCCACAAGAGTTGAGAACAATAATAATTTCTATAACTGGGGGACGATTGAGGCAATATAAAACATGATTGGTGCTGCCCTTTTTGTATTTAATTTTGAAGTGGAATTGTTGCACTTATGTATACCACTTATGATGGTGATCATTCTACAACTTCCCTTGTGTCTATATAAATGGGAGAGGTCAGTGACCGGTGTTGATGACTATCTCCTTCCCAAGAATGTAATGCTTCCATTGCCGGAAATCCTGCACAATGGAATACATCTCTTTATCATAAGTGAGGTACTTCTGAATTGTATCAGAAATTGTCTCACTATTAAAGGCCACAGGATGCCCATGTTGGGTGAGGAATATACTAATAGCATAGTTGTAGGCGTCTGTCTCAATCTCAAATGGATGTTGCAATTCTGGAAATGTGAGTACCAGTGCAGACCATATGCGACACTTCAAATTAATGAATTCATTATGTTGGGAATCAGACCAAGAAAAATTTGATTTCACTCCACCTTTGGTAATCTGACTCAAGGGCCAAGTGACATGGGGAAATCCCAACATGAACCACTGATAAAAATTTGCAAGGCCCAAAAAGTTGCAAAGCTTTTTTAGAGTGGTCAGGGCTGGCCAATCCCAAATGACTTGGATATTAGTCTGGTCTACATTCATTTCTTTCTCATATATGATGTAACCTAGATATTCAACATGGATCATGCTAAAGGTACATTTATCCAAGTTGGCACATAGTTTGTGCTGACGTAGGGTTTGAAGGACATGTTGAATGTGTTACAAGTGTTCTTCCCAACTCTTGTTGAAGATGAAGATGTCGTCCAAATAAATAATCACGAATGAGATGGTGAAGGGCCACAAGATGTCATCCATTAGCCTCATAAAATTACCAGGGGAATTTTTCAACCCGAAGGGCATAACCAACCATTCAAAAACTCCTTCCTTGGATTTGAAGGCAATATTCCATACGTATGTGGGCTCTATTGGAACCTGGTGATATCCAAACTTCAGATCGATCTTGATGAAATATTTCCCCCCCTTGAGTTGGTCCAAAAGGTCATCAATCTGTGGTATTGGATACATGATCCTGACAATGATTTTGTTTAGTGCCTAAAAATCAATGTAGAGCCTCCAAGTCCCATTATTCTTCTGTACAAGTACAATTGGGCTCCCACAAGGAGAGGAACTTGGTGGGATGTTCCCTTTTTGCAAAAACTCTTGGATTTTCCATTTGATCTCTTCATTTTTCAGAATGGAGTAGCAATATATCGTCCCATTGGGTAGAGGTGATCTGGGAGTCAAATTGATCAAATGCTTGACCCAAAAGTGGAAGGGTACCCTTGTGGGTGAGGAGAACATGTCCCTGTATTCTTCCATGACCTTATCCACCTGCTTCTGCTGCGTGGAGGGACCCTTCCCTGGGGCTGCGGATCTGGCCACAAACTCCCCCTTACTTTGATATTTAATTACAATGAAAAAAAATTTCCCGGTCTGGGAGATGATCTTATTGCATTTCTTAGTAGAGATCAAAGAGATGGCGGTAGATGGGGCCACCTCTATTATCCTATATAACTTATTACCCAAAGAAATAATAATAGTGCAAGGCCTCAAATGATACATGACATGACGCTTCCACAAGTATGGTTGTCATAATAATATATCACAAAATTCAAGAGAAGCAACATCACACAATACCTCATCCATGAAGGGCTTGATGTTACAGGGAAGGAAACGCTACTAGCTGATGCGAATATCTTGTCCTTGGTGAAGCCACCCGATGGTGTATGACTGTAGGTGTGGTGTGGTTGGTAGTAAAAACCGCTTCAAGACTTATACTAAAATGAGGTTCTTTTGGCTCTAGTTATTGACAACGAATTGTAGCAGCGAACCCTTCACCCTCATCTATGAGTGAAACAGGCACTCCCCATCCTCTGGATCTTCGAGTTCTGCCTTTTGGAGCTTGGTGGTAGCTACCATTGCAGTGGGTTAAGCGTTAGTGACCTTCTTACCCTTTTTGGTTCCCTTGTCAAGTTCTAACTCAAAATCATAGCATGCATCCTTCTATGAGTCTTTCAACTTGATCACTAGTTCCTGCTTTGTGCAACATTCATTTTTGTTGTGAGTGGGAGTTTTATGGAACTCACACCACTTTCCAGTGTCATTATTTGCCTTCCCAACACCCTTGGCCTGCAGATTCAAGGAGTTTCCTTGGGGGGTCCTTGTCGGGCTCTGTCCTTTTCTTTGTGGCTTGGGGCCACCTTTGATCTGCTTTGGGTTCGCAGATCCAACTTCTCGCTTATTCTGCTTGAATTTATGCTCAATATTAGCAGCATATCGGTATGTTGCACCAAGCGAGGAAAATTCTAGGAACTCCATCTCCTCTTGAATGTATTTGTTCAAAATACCATGGTACTTGAGCACCAAATGTTTCTCAGAATATTTGATACCTAATTTTTTGCACAAGGTATGGAAAATATTTGTCAGTTCATGCACATCTTCATCCCTCCTCTGCTGCAACATATTCCATTGTATGTACATGTCTTCATAATTACTGAAAAGGTAGTACTCTTCCTTGATGGCATCTCAGAAATAATTCCAAGTGGGTGATACTGAGAACAATGAGGTTTCCCCCTCGTCCTTCTGTTCATAATAGGCTTCCCACCAGTCCTTGACAGGGGGAGAAGGTTGCAAGAATGAAAAAGTAATATTTTTCCTATAGGAAAAATCATGAACCGAAAAATATCCTTCCAACTGATTTAACCATTTAAATATGACATCTGCATCTATCTGGTATTCAAATATGGGAATGTCAAATTTGACTTGTATATTAAAGGGAGTGGCGCCTCTAGAGTGGTTTATGGATGAATATGCATCGCCTATGGGCATCCACCAAAGGATCTGGAAAAATTTGTCCATCATCACGTTCCTTTGTCGCTCGAGGGCTTATTCGAGAAATATTTTAAAAGGATCTCCTTCTCCCTCATCTTTCTTTCCTTCCAACATGGTAGGTCGTCGGGTTTGTGAGGATGGTCTTGCAAAGGTTCAAACAGTTCAAGCCCTAAATCCTTATACCTTGACCTCGTTGGGGACATGCAAATAAAAACAGAGAAAGAGCGAACCTGACTCTCATATCACTAATATGGAATTATACAAGAACTCACTAGAATAGAGATATAAAAATAAACACAGAGATCCAGTAGAAATAAAACTTCATTTCATTAATATCAAATAACTGAAATATGTTGACATACAGAATGGAAATAAACTAGCTCAGGCAACGATAGCTTATCTCTGGGAAGAAATGTAGTGGCTAAATGCCTCTCAACTGTGTCACAATGAGGCTCAAAGGCATATTTATTATTGATAAATAATGGAAAACCCTAAACATCCAAAAATCTAACCCTAGGAGATGAATCACCATAGTTGTGGGCCCTGTTGGGGTAAATTGGTACATAAACTTCCAGGGTCGTAACTTTGGCATACGATCTCCATTTGATGTGAAATATACCTTGTTAGAAATATCTATTTGAGGAATACAAATTTTTACTAAAAATGTATATCAAATACTCCTGTTTGTCTATTTTCCAAAAAAAAAGTTTATGACCTCAAAACATCTCTGGAAGTTCAGGACCTGAAAAAATTCCAAAAATAGTAAACTGTGCTACAATTAAGGAAACTAAAAAACTGAAAGAAATGATGTTGGGGGTCCAAGTGGAATAGATGGGTGGCCACCAATATCCACCTGGATCAACCTTTAATGTAGGTCAAACAATTTTCAGTTGGTTTTTAAAAATTCAAAGTGTTGTTGCACTTTCAACAACGGAAATAGAGTATGTTGTTGCTACAGAAGCTAGTAAAGAAATAATTTGGTTACAAAGGTTTATGGATGAATTGGGTAAGAAGCAATAGATGTGAAAGTTAAACAGTCACATACAGAGTGTCATTCATCTTGAAAAAAACTCAAAGTTTCATCCCAAGACTAAACATATACAACTCAAGTACCATTTCACACTACCAGTGTTGGAAGATGGACAACTGAAGCAGGAAAATATACACACTAGCTAGAATCCTGCAAATATGTTAACAAAAGTTGTAACCAAGGAGAAAATGAGATTCTTATTAGTTTCAATTGGTCTTCAAGTATGATGGTGAATATGAGAAACAACCAGGTCCAAGTGGATTCATTTTCCAACAAGTGAAGCAACAATGGATTTTATATAATCAGTCTCCAAGTAGGAGATTATTGGGTGTGGAGCCTAGTTATATTATTGACTTAGAGGTATAGATCCTAGTTCCTAACAACATGGAAACATTTCCCGTTTAATTTATGTCAGGAGGGGCTACGATTAATTTTATGAGCGCGCCCCCCCCCTTGGCAGGGGTTTGGGGGTAGTGCCCTTGAAGCTAAAAATAGATGAAAATTTGGCTTGTAAAATATTGTAATTTCAAAGTAAATATAGGTCGTTAATTACATGAATGATATGTTAGTAGTCGTTATGTTAATTTATGTTTTTTTCCCCTAGAAGTCAACCCTTAGTTTATATGAGTGAATTATTTTGTGTTTGTGTATTATTATTATTTTGAGAGAGAGAGAGAGAGAGAGAGAGAGAGAGAGGAGATTGTGTGAGAGTGAAGAGGAAGTCACAACTGATTTGTTGTGGGTTGTATCTTTTCATTTTTTCGGATAATATATAAGGAAGGAATGGTTTTTTCCCCATGGAGGTATCCAAAATTGGGTGAACCACGTATATCTATCTCTCTTGTCTTATGTGTTTTCCGTGTTTGTGTTTTATCAATATTTTATGTGTTTCATTGCTTTGTAATATATGATTTTGTAACAAAATGAAGGGTTTGAATTGAAAAATTGCAACCCTGAACACGACCCATCGACGATGACAAGGCCAAAACCCCTCCTCTCTCCATAAGGACATCACCACCTAGAACCAGAGCCATCCGAAGGCAAAGTTTTTTGAGGATACACCTTGCCTTTTTGTTGCCTGACCTAACAAAATTTGAACTTTTTCTTGGCATAAACCTAGAGCAATTTTTCATTGGAAAACCTTGAGAATGTTCATAAAAAATGTTTTTGACACAAATATGAGAGTACAAGGGCTGGGAGTGACTTGGATCAGATGAGAAAGTAGACTAAATAAGGTTAATTTCTAACAATGAGATACTGGCCTGGCTGGGAAAAATTGGTTGTGAGCCTCCATTGTAACCCAAATCAAAAGTCACACTCTCTAAAACCTGATAGTTTTGGCTGAGAAACTACTAACTGTTTTAAATAATATCCACCATGGAATGAAATATGGGGGTACCCGAACCCCATATCTGGTGAATTGAATCAAGGCTCCAACCCTGAGAGCCCTGATGGTTGTCCAAATTCCACCGAGGGATCGACATAAATGGGGAAATTGGGGGAGAAGTAGGATTATGAGGGGAATCATGAACCATAAATAAAACCAGGCAAATGAGAGAGTGACTGGGAGAAGGGAATAATGGGGACACAAAGTGGAACAGAGAGGCCAGGTGTCTGCAAAAGGTAACAAAGATGTCGGTTACAAGAGAAAATCATGGTGTTAGTCTATGAGATCTAACTCGGCCATATAAACACTAAAAACTTTGACTTACCACAAGAAAAACCTGTAATATGAATGTGCTACCCAGAAAAATAGTCACATATCTAGAAATGTACTTTTACAATGAAAAAAATTACCATGACCATGACAATGGAGTTCCATATACAAGCATAAGAAAATGATGTGGCTATTAAAAAAATAAATATGAACCCTGGGAGGATTCAATAAGAGATGAAACCCTGGTTCCACCATTTTTGATTGCCAAAGAGCTCTCAAATCTCAAGAACTCCATCCCATATTATTATATTATAATATATAATATATTAAAGATATAATATATTATATTATTTTCCACCGAAGCTTCTATTGCTCCGTAGGAAACCTTGCAGTTCCCCCTGTTCAATCCCCGTGTGTGCCATCCGAACAATTTATCTCTCTGCACGAAACCTCGTAGTTGCCCCTCATTTGATCCCCAATCATGCCATCTAAACCATTTATTAGAAAGCACCAAAAGAGCCTGCAAGACCTTGTTTCACCCTCCCATTCGAGTGCCAAGACATTGATATGCTAGGCTTGTATCTGAGGATACATCGGTCTTATGGGGTCGCGTCAGAGGAGACATTGATCTACTAGAGCCACAACAAAAGGCTGAGAAATAAAGTAGAAAAATGGTAATGTGGTTTCTTCATGCTTTGAAATTGTTCAATTTGGTTTTCAAACACTTCCTTCTCGCATAATTATATCATTTTGTTTACATTTTTGAAAAACCATCAATCTACACCATTTTTAAATCAAGATCTGAAACCCTAGAGTTGAGGTTCAATTCATCCCTGAAACCCTTTCTATGTCTCTTTTTTCTTCATTTTTGTGATTATTTTAACTATTGTAATAACACCCATTCAAATAAATCATTGGATCACACTATGAAACCCTTGAAGATATGGCAATGATTTTCATCCCTAAAATTATTTTATTTTGTTATATTCTTATTCAGTTTGGAAAATTCAGATATATATATATATATATATATATATATATATATATATATATATATATATATATATATATATATATATATATATATAACCTTGTTTTAATCTTCCACCAAAGCTTCTATCGCTCCGCATGAAACTTCACAGTTGCCCCCATTTTGATCCCCAAGCATGCCATCTGAACCATTTGTTAGAAATCACTAGAAGAGGATGGAAGACCTTATTGCACTCACCCATTTGGGTGTCGAGACATTGATCTTCTAGGGTTTCATTGGAGGATAAATTGATCTGATAGAACCACGTCATAGGAGACATTGATTTTCTAGGGCCACAACGAAAGACTGGGAAATAAAGTAGCAAAATGGTGATGTGGTCTCTTCATGCTTTGAAATTTTTCAGTTTGGTTTTGAAATTGTTTTGCAGGTCCTTCTCACATAATTAGATCAATTTATTTCCATGTGTGAAAACCCATCAAACTACACCCTTTTTAAATTAGGATATGAAAACCTATAATTGAGGTTCAATCCTCAACCCCAAAACCATTTTTTTGTGTCTCATTTTTGTGATTATTTTAATTACTTTAATAATTCCCATTCAAATAAATCATTGGATCACACTCTGAAACCCTTGAAGCTATGGGAATATTTTTCAATCGTAAAATGATTTTAGTTTGTTATCATTCTTATTCAGTTTGGAAAATTCAAATAAATTTGATGATAGTTTGCTAATTTCATTGATATTCTCATACCATGACAGAGTTGAAATACTATGCGGCTTCAGTGAATCGAACCTCCAATGATCAAACCTTCTGAATACTACAAATAATTTTTGAATGCACTCAGTGCTATATATCTTCTTCTTCTTGTGCACATTCATTATTTTTCAAGATAACATGCACACCTGATACCTTTCTCCTGGCACTGTTGCAGAGTGCTCAGTAATTCTCCATATGTTAATGCCTGATTAGATGTGCTAGGAGCACTGTTAGAATTGAAACTTAAGTCCATGCCAATAAAATATTTTGGTCGAGAGAAAATATCCACTCAACTTCTCTACAAATATCACCAGTTGTAGCTCTTAATGATTTTTGAGCAACACTTGCTTCAAATCCAAATCCAACAATACATATCACCATATTTTGTAAGATATAGGTGCAGAAAATTTCCATATATGATAGATAATAAGTAATTATCATTAAATTCAATTTTTGTTTGTTCCATGATCTTCAACATGAATTTGCTTTGGTGCATTATGCATCTATTTTCATGGCATTTTTAAATTCCCATTGCCCCAACCCTCCCTATTTTTTATTGTATTTTCACTCTCAAAGGCTCTTTTAGCCAAGGGATATACTATGCATAGAGAGACAATAATTGAATTATAAATCAAATATTTCTAAAATGAAAATGGAGCAACCATTAGATGTTATTTTTTTTCCCTAATGTTTCCCTAGGTGAAATTGCATGTCTTTTTGTGTTGAAAGTTTCTCAATGGTTGGGCTATAATTCCATGTAAGAGATTTATATTATATTAATAATGTTTAGTATGATTCTTGTAGATGAATTAATGGTTAAAATGAAGAATCCACAATCTATTTCTTTTAGCATCACTAAAAAACTCATTTTCCCATGTTGTGTCAAATTCGAGATCAACAATTATCATTATATGGTTGTTGCATTTAATTATTTGTTTCTAATTTCATTCATAAACAATAGATGATTGATATTTTGAGGTCATTAGAAAGTAGATATAGGATTTTACATAGAAAATGAACCTTCTCTAATGTCTCCACTGCATTTGAGCTATCTTTGGGATCGTATACAAGCCATATAGGCTATACACAAGTCATACATACACAATACATGTTCTGGTAGACCACCTTGCATTTCCTATAGGACATGTGTTGGATAATTTTTTTAATTACCTATTTCATTCATATGTTAATTAATTTGAACTCTAACTATTGGTTTTCTTAAAATCCAACTGTATTAAAAAAACACCGCTACAACATTGCATGGGCTATATGTGGTTCATGATTATTACATGAAACATTCTCTTCATCAAATCATTAAATTGACACTCTAACACATTTTTTTGTAAATTGGATTGGATTTAATATATATTATGGCCTCCTAGGTAAGTCCCCGTACCTCTTTAAATGGTTAAGTAGTGTTAAGTATAGCTCACCCTCAAGCCTATTAATGTGAACATTTTCTATGACAGCTCTAAGCACACATATATTTTTATTTGGTTCTAAATTAGGCATTTTTCCTTTTCATATTATGCATGATGGAGTTTGTTTAACAATTTTTAGATAGAGTTTCCACCTATAATGATGCATCAAGTGAATAAAAGGAATGGATAAATGTATGTATGGGTAAGGTGAATATACCTTAGTGAGACAAGACAATAAGTTTGGTTAATTGGACCTACCCATAATTTACACAAGACCATCCTCGGTGTAAAATGCTACTTGGATGTCACCCCATCCTCGTTGGGAGTATTGCTTCAATGAGATTGGGATAGAAAAACAAAAAGAGATGAATGAGTCTTAGTTTCCATTATTTGGACTTACCTAATATTCATGTTGGATTTGGATCTATTAAGAAATATTTATGAGACAATTATGACAAACTAAAAGTTAGTTATTTAGGTTGAAGTTTTATGTAGAAATTATATAACTAATGCGTTATACATCCAAGATTCTCCTAATCACACACTATTTGACTTCATGCACAATACAAAATCTCTTCTAGTATTGATCATTACTTGCGGAAATTAAATCAATTGCATGCACACATTGAAACCATAAAAATTCACACATATGAACACAGTGTTTTAACGGGAAAGCTTGAAGCTAAAAACCCCAACTATCTGTATTAATATATGTCATAGAGATCATGTAACAATCCTCAGACAAAGCTGATCATGTCAAGCTCTCAGTACAATACAATCACTCACACTAATCAGGCCTGATCTAGTAAATCCATGCACCGATCTTTGCCACCTGCTAGCCTGCCTCTACTGCACAATCCCTGCTGAAGAATGGCTCTAAATGAACTAAATTGGTCCAGCCTTGCTCACGCAATCCTAATTGGCATCTCCAATCACTGGTTGTTGCAAATCATGCAACACTATAGTCACAACTGATAGTCAACCTTCTCTTTCACCTGCCTCTCCACTAGTCTCCACTGAAACTGTCCATGCACTGTAGTTAAATGATGTATTATTCAGTTGATTAATGAGTTAATAATTAGTGAATTAATTAATAATTAATTCACACCACTCTCACTAGTGTATCAATCAGTTAGAATATATACAACTAGCTCAATTGTGTCTAACTGAGTTAAACTGAACACAACTCCACCAACTACCTCAATAACTCCACCAAACTCTGTCACATGAGTTCTAACTAAAGTATCCATGAAATAGCTCCACTTAACCCTCAGGAATAGTGTAATTCCTTCTGTCAGCTCCTGTGCCACATCTGTGCACTTAACTGAAGTGCTCCAAGAGAATAAGATAATGTTTATAGTCCAAATATTATTAAGAGCTAATAATATTCGACATATCTATTTTTAGACTCGCAATCTAAAAATAGATTCCGCCCAATATGTCTAAAAATAGAAGTCCATCTATTTTTCCAACTTGACCAACCATCCACAAATAGCATCCTGCAACTCATAGAATATGATCGACATGTCTAAAAATAGACATAGTCTAAAAATAGACTTGCGCCAAAAATAGCCTGCGGGCCCACTTAGTGAAGGCGACTCTTTTCACTAAGCTCATCATCTTGTTGCAATCTCAACACTCCCTCTCAACAAGATAGGCATTATCTGCCACCCTGATCCTGCCTCTATGGTATTCGAATTTTCTCCTGGTGAGCGCCTTCGTCAAGATATCAGCATCCTGATCCTCCATAGGAATGTAATAAAGTAACATGATCTTCCGCTGCACACAATCTCTGATATGATGATACCAGATGTCAATGTGTTTAGATCTATCATGAAATACTGGATTAACTGATAGTTTAATGCAACTCTGATTATCACAATATATCATAGTAGGATCTAACTGTGAACTGAACAACCCGACCAAGATCTTCCTCATCCATATAGCCTCACATGCAGTCAAACTTTCTGCCATGTACTCGGCCTCCACTGAATTGAGTGCCACAGATCTCTACTTCCTGTTGTACCAAGAAACTGCTGTCGATCCGATACTGAAAATCCCTCCAGATGTGGTCTTTCTGTCCATTGGACTCCCTGCCCAATCTGCATCCATGAAGCCATGTAGCTTCACCTCATTCGACTGTCTGTACCATAATCCATATCCTGATTTGCCTCTGATATATCTCAATACATGCTTCCCCACCTTCCAAAAGAGCTTGGTAGGCTTAACCATAGCTTGTGAAAGCTGGTTAACAACATAGCATATGCCAGGTCGTGTATTGACTAGATACATAAGCGACCCCACCAACTGTCGGTAAACAGTGGCATCCACTACCTCTGTCGATGTAGCATCCTCTTTCCTCCAACCACCAGGAAGAGGAGTGTCGATAGGCTTGCAGCCATGCATGTTGAACTTCTCCAGTATCTCCCTGGCATACTTGCCTTGAGACACAAACAATCCATCACTGCGCTACCAAATTTCCAATCCCAGGAAATAATGAAGGAGGCCCACGTCCTTCATCTCAAACTATTTTACAAGATCAACCTTACATGAGAGTATCAACTATTCATCACCCATCAAAATAAAATAATCTACATAAAGTACAATGATCAGCAACTTACCCTCCACCACAATCTGGTATAGGTTCGGATCCGCCTCACTCTTGGTGAATCCAAGACCGGTGAAATAACTGTCTATCCATGTGTACCAAGCACGAGGTGCTTGTTTCAACCCATACAACGCTCTTTTGAGCCTGCACACATGCGACTCGTTTTTGAAGATCTCGAAACCTTCGGGCTGCTCTATGTACACCTCCTCCTCAATGACTCCATTGAGGAACACAGTCTTCACATCCATCTGATGAATGTGCCATCCCATCTGTGCTGAGAGATCTAGGATGCTCCGTATGGTAGAATACCTTGTGACAAGTGCAAAGTTTTCCTCATAGTTGATCCCCTCAATCCGTGAGAAGCCCTGGGCAACAAATCTTGCCTTGTACTTCTTGACGCTCCCGTCAGCTGCTTGCTTCAATTTGTAGATCCATCTCGAACCTACCACTGATTTCCCTTCCGGCCTTGGGACAATCTCCCATGCATTATTTCTAAAAATCGAATCATACGCTTCCACCATGGCATCTACCCATGCAGGGTCCTCCACAGCTTCCTCGAAAGAGGATGGTTCTGTCAAAATACACTTTCTCATCAGAGCCATGTATCTAGTATATCGGTCAGGTGACTTTCTCTGTCTGTGATGTGATGTAGGTGCTCCTACAATCTTCTCTGCATCAAGATTCAGTCGCTTAGCTTCTGTAGTGCGCTTCCACCCTCTGATGTTTGGTGTTTCATGAGTGGTTTCTTCCACTCCATGAACCTCCTCTTGTGGTTGATCCACATCCTGAGGCTCATCCTTAGGAAATAATAGCTCCTCATCTGCATGCAAGTGTGGCTCCCTCTCAAGCAAACACTTCGTGGCTTTCTCCTCATGAAATTTGATATCCCGTCGCACAACAGTCTTCCGATTGTCTGGAAAATACACATGATAGTTGTGGGGTGTATCAGTGTACCCCACAAATATCCCAACCTCTGTAGTTGGCTCCAGCTTCTTCCTGGCATCCTTCGTCACATGAATGTAAACAGGTGAACCAAAAATCCTCAAATGGGAAATATCAGGCTTCTTACCAGAAAATGCCTCCTCGGGTGTACTCATGCCAAGTATCCTGTGAGGACAAAGGTTTTGCACATAAACCGCAGTATTGCATGCCTCAGCCCATAAGTGTATGGGAAGGCCCTGATCATGCAGCATCGCCCATGCAGCACCCACGATCGTTTTGTTCTTTCGCTCAGCAACCCCATTCTACTGTGGGTTATGAGGCGCTATGAGCTCTCTTTGAATTCCTTCTGCACTGCAAAAGTCCTTGAATTCGCCAAAGATGAATTCACCACCATTGTCGCTCCTAAGAGCCTTCACCTGCTTCCCCAATTCTTTCTCAACCAGTGCCTTGAACTCACAGAACTTTGAGTATGTCTCGCTCTTCTTCTGCATGAAGAATATCCAACACTTACGAGAAAAAATCATCAACAAATATCACATAATACCTGTGCTTTGCTGTTGAAGCTGCTGAGAAAGGTCCACACACGTCTGTGTGAATTCTCTCGCTGATCGTCGTGGCACGACTATCCTTCTCATGAAAGGTGGCTTTCACAAATTTTCCAAATTACATCCCCTTGCACCGATATGATCGCACAAGTACCTTGTGGGAAGCTCGTAGAAACATGTCGTAAAATTTTAAAGCACCATGGTGAAGATGGCCCAATCTCCGTGCCATAATCCGCCATCATCCCGGCTCACCACTCCTTCCACCTTGCATGCCATTGCTGCACAGCCATCTACTTGCAACTGATAAAGGTTCTTGACTCAAACCCCTATCTTCCAAGTTTCTCTAGTTGCCTTACTGCGCAGGAAAGACTTTCCCTCGCTAAAGACAACATCATACCCCTTGTCTTCCAACATCGCCACAGAGATCAAATTCTTCATTAATCCTGGAACATGCAACACTTCCTTCAATACGAAGTGTTTACTAGACTCCCTCTCAAAGGAAATAGTACCGATACCAGTCGCACTGTATCTACCATCATCGCCCATCTCGATGTGCACTCCAAGATCTTTCTCATCCAGATCAGTAAACAAATCTTTGTCTCCGGTCATATGAAAAGACACACCACTGTCAAGAAACCACACTGAACCCATCATACTTGATACCAAGCATGCGATCAACGAAAAATCCAGCTTAAACTACAAGGCTAAGGCCTCTCCAGCTGCAGATCCAACAGCCTGCTAATTTTTCTTCTTCTGTGGAAAATTAGTGGCGTAATTTCCGTGTTGGTGACAGTGAAAGCACTTCACCTTGGACATGTCCTGCTTCTTGCCTTTCGCACCGGATTGAGAAGCATTATTCTTGCTCTTCCCCTTCCTTGATTTGGTAGCCAAAGTGCAATTTTCTTCATCTGAGTTCTTTGATGAAGATCTGTCCCTAGTACTTCGCCTTATCTCCTCTTGCACAAGATCCGACCAAAGTCGCTCCCATCCTGGCAATTTCTCCCGACCATTGACAGAGTCCTCATAGGAATGCCAACTCTTCAGAAGCCCAAGGAGAGCCAAGCTCACCAAGTCCTCTTCATCTACAGTAACCCCCACACTTCCCAGCTCATCCCTGCACTGGACAAACTTCGTGAGGTACTTGGGTATACTGTCACCTTTCTCCATTTTTATCTTCCTGAGTTTATCCTTGAGCGCTAACTTCCTCTGGTCACTCTTGCTTTGGAACAAGTCTATCAAAGCTTTCCACATCAAGAATGGAGAAGCTTTACCATGAATTCCGGACACTATGTGATCCTTCACACCTTCCAACAAAATCCTTCGACATTTTGATGTCTTCTTTTTCCATGCGTCAAGTGCGGCAGCATCGTTAGAAGCAAGTTTTGGAATTTCTGCATCTATGAACTCCTTCAACCCATTATCCTCCAGCAGTGCCTCCATCCTGTACTTCCATGCATGATTCAGCTGCTCTCAAGGGCATACTCCAATCGTAACTGCTGAAAGAGGTATCCACAACTTTGACACCAAGAAAACACTACTACAAATTCAAACCACCAAGACAAAACTCAACCGCTTCAATGCTTTGCAATTGCTCCAATGATCAATATAGCTTTGATACCATGACAATTAATACAACAATGTGCTATACATCACAGCTCTGATCACACACTATTTGAATTCGCTGCGTTATTTAATCTCTTCATCACTTGATGATTACTATGTGAAATTAAATCAATTGCAAAGCACACATGAAACCATAAAAATTCACACACATTAACACAATGTTTTAACGGGAAAGCCTGAAGCTAAAAACCCCAACTATCTATATATAATATATTTCATAGAGATCATGTAACAATCCTCATACAAAGCTAATCATATCAAGCTCTCAGTACAATACAATCGCTACACACTAATCAGGCCCTGATCTAGCAAATCCATGCACTGATCTCTGCCACCTGCTAGCATGCCTCTACTGCACAATCCCTGTTGAAGAATGGCTTTGAATGAAATCGAATCCACCTGGCTTGCACTGCGCAATCCTCATTGGCATCTCTACTGAGTGTTGGATGCAATCAATGCATCACTATAGTCACAACTAATAGTCATCTTGCCCTTTCACCTATCTCTCCACTGGTCTCCACTGAAACTGTCCATGCACTATAGTTAACTGATGTATTCTTCAATTGATTAATGAGTTAATATTTAGTGAATTAATTATTAATTAATTCACACCACTCTCCCTAGTGTATCAATAAGTTAGACTAGATACAACTAGCTCAACTGTGTCTAACTGAGTTAAACCGAACACAACTCCACCAACTACTTCTATAACTCCACCAAACTCTGTCACATGAGTTCTAACTGAAGTCCTCCATGCAATAGCTCCATTAAACCCTCAGGAATAGCGTAATTCCTTCTGTCAGCTCCTGTGCCACATCTGTGCACTTAACTGAAGTGCTCCAAGAGAATAAGATAATGTTTAGAGTCCAAATATTATTAAGAGCTAAAAATATTCGACATATCTATTTTTAGACTGGCAATCTAAAAATAGATTCCGCCCAATATGTCTAAAAATAGAAGTCCATCTATTTTTCCAACTTGACCAACCATCCACAAATGGCATCCTGCAACTCATAGAATATGATCGACATGTCTAAAAATAGACATAGTCTAAAAATAGACTTGCGCCAAAAATAGCCTACGAGCCCACTTAGTGAAGGCGACTCTTTTCACTAAGCTCATCATCTTGTTGCAATCTCAACATGTTATGTGTTCTCAAATTGATTTGGAGTTGATGACCAACACTCTAAAGTATTTTCTTGTAATCATGTCGCATTCCTGGGACACCTTGAGGTTTTGGAAACATAGTCAGGCATCAATTTGAGGGTATATTTTGCTTCCATACCAACCTATCAACCCTAGATAATATAACAGAATATAATTTTAGTAATGTCCAATGAATGATGAAAATGGTTGGTTAATGGAACTAAAAATTAAAACTAGTGTAAGTATGATAGTGACATTGCAAAAATATTTCTTAACACACAAAAAAGAAATGAGATAAAAATTTTGACGATAGTAAATAAAAAATAAGACAAATATAAAACCCATATTGAACATAAAATGCTGGTGTTGAAGCACATTAGGTCTAGAAGTAGAAGCAAAATAAGGGGAGGAAAAAGAAGATGATTCCTCAACAAGGGAATTATCACCATGAAATGACCAATATATTATCTGCAAATATATTTTAGATAAAAAATTACCTTGAGGGGATCGAAATGTGAAATCTTAGGTAGAAGCTAACCACCCATTACAACACATTGAAGGCCATGGAAAAGTATGTGGTAGTGGAGCTTAAAATACTTGAGGTAGCAAGGGGGATTAGTTTAATTATATTGTAAGTGAAGCCTCCCCAAGGCTATGGTTGGAACTGGTATGCTATTTGTAGATATAGAAGAATTTTTGGATTTGATTTATATGGAAAATGATGTCACATGGGAATCTAGATGACATATACATTCATTTATTAATGATATTGAGGGAAAAAATGGTACAATAAACCTAATAGGTTTTGCATTGGGTAGACTCAATAAAATTTACCCATTAAAACTTAGTACATTTCTCATGAAAAGTGCTAGAAATGTATGGTTTAAGTTTTTAAGAATTACCATGAGCGAGAGAAGACAAGCAGTGTGGAAAAAAAGGCTCGAAGCCCATTTTCTATGTTGTATTGATATTAATGTCTAAGTTTATAATACAACAATGACCATTCTAGATCTTATATATGTAGATCTAAATCAAAATAACAACTAATCAATGGATCATCATGACACCTTGTCAAAATAATAATGAAAATTGTATTCTTGGACTTTGTGATTGTCTAGGGATTCACAATCTAACATTTCCCCCCTTAATCACAAGTTTGAATAATTATACCAATATCCTTCATTATCTTCAATCTGAAACTGTTGAAATGAGTTTCGATGAAGATATGCATAAAAAACCCCAATATATGAATGTTTGGAAGTGAATAAATGCTATGTTTGAACATTTCCGTTGAAATTATTTTCGATTAAGGAGACTAGTTGTTATGTTGGTATTCAAAATTGTTAACCGAATGCTAATTGATTTGACTAATAATAATTTGAAACTTGAAGCATGATATCTGATATACTCCCTTTCAGGTGCAAAGTGAGAATTTTTTCAATAGTTTATTTTTGTAAGGATCCAATTTGGGGCTTTGGATTATCTAGGTGGTGATTTTTCTGCTTGACCTCTAATCTGTGAAAATTTCTAAATGTTACTATTATGCATAAATCTATTGTTAGATATGGTTATGCTCCTCTTATGTAATTAAGTTATTAACTGAATAATTCATATCAATATCGAAGCAAAACACATAAAAGACTTTCACCAATTCAGATCTAGAAAAAAGTACATGCACACATAGACAAAGTGACACAGTGATTTTCTGGGAAAATAGTCCCCGGAAAAAACCAATGCGGGAAAACCAATTTGCTGGTTGCTGGAGGGTTTTATAATTAAGAATTTTTTTAATACAAAAAATCTGGGTTCTAGATTGGAAAACTCGACAGAGAAAATATAGATCTGCAACTCATTGGCTGTTTTGAAGCCAAAATATTAACTGATCCACACCCTTAAACGATATTTTTAGGACTCAGCCAAAATTAGGCCCTAAAAACCCTAGTGCTTCCCTTGAAGCCCCTGCGTCAATTTCTGCAGCCCCTGCATCCCTCAGCGCTGGCCTGGAAAGGGTTGAGTTACCCCAGACTGTGTGACGCAGTCCCTACGCTGCCCCTAAGGGTCTTTGCTTAACCTATGAGGGTTTCGAGTTGCCTTACGCTACCCTGGGAGTGACTGTGTAGCACCTGCGTAGCTAAAGCTTCCCCTGTGTGGTGCAGCTACTGCCCTCTTGCTGTTGATGCCCCTGCTTCTCTACATTTCCTTTCTAAAGTTGCTCTCTGTCTCTTATTTATTCTAGAGATTGGGATCATATAATACCCTTTGTCTAAACTCCCCTCTTGGTAGCTGAAACACTTATAAGAATTCTTAGCAAACCCTGCCCTAGAATCTCAGCTTAGCTTCAATGCTTTACCTCTGTGTGTCTTTACAAATGACCCCAAGCCTTTCCTTTATAATTTTCTCGTTGGGAAACCAATGGCCATGATCAGATATTGATTCAATGACTAAGATTAAAGGAAAGCTTGATCTGTGTAATTTAAGACAATTTCATCACATGTTTAATTTAATTAACTTTAATTATTTAATTTTCCTAAGTTTAGACTTAGGAAATACATTAAAATAATTAATTAATTAAATGTCTCCTAAACCAGATGAAATTTCCCAAATCCATTTCTGGGTCTTGCACATCAAGTGTACTCTAGTCCCTCCACAAAATTTGGGAGCTAGAGCACATCCGATGCTGCCCCAACTACAAAAAATATCAACACTCCCTCTTAGCACAGAGTGTGCTCTATCAATACATGACACCATGCATTACAAGATTTTGGGCACTGGTTTCTGTTTTGTTGACACTTGGCTTTCTGCCACTCAACTCTACACTACTGCTGCCATTTTGTACTGCTGCCCATGACGCTTTCACTGCCACCGCCACATCTGTACTGCAGCTCCCTCTCAATTTTCTACATACTTTTTGCCCATAGCACTGCCACTACTAACGGTTGCACTGCAACTTTACTTGTTGAGAGAAACAACTGAATCTCCTGCCCAATCTTTGACAGACAAGTAATTTGGGTTGCATCCTTATCACTGAAGCTCCATAGGCTACTGATATGTGTTGACATATGAAAGATGATGCACAACAACAGCTTTTCACTACGTAAGCATACTTCCTTTGCACTTTCGAAGTCACATTAGTCCCTTGTGCTGAAATCTCTCACGCTACTGCTGCCCTGCACTGTCCTCCTGAAGCCTTCAACGTTGTTGTAGCTATGCTATGCGTAAGCAACTCCGCTCTGCGTTGTTGAATTCACATCAAACCATATGCTGTTGTTGCCTCTATGATGTTGTTGCATCTGCATTGTGCTGCTCCTTCCAGCCTTCAAATCTGCCTCTGCTTCATCATGATCTATGCCCCCACTGCTCAACTTGTCCCGCTATTGTCTTAAGGTTCCCGTAGCTCGGATGTGATCCAAGAGATGAGCTGCTCAGGGACCCTGCCATCATTCTGTAGCTCCTCTATAGATCCATGTCACCCCACTTTCATGGTTCATGAGAACTCATGGCTGCATCATCTTCTAACCCATCATCCACCACAACAGCCTTCGAAGAAGAAGCTTCCTTGTCCTTTTTTCTTCTTAGGGAAATTGCCGGCAAAGTGTCCTAATTCACCACACTAGAAGAACTTGATCTTTGATAGATCCTTCTTCTTCTTTCCCTGCTACCTCTTTGATGCCAAGGTTTCATATTCTTTAGATTCCTTCTTCACTTTTCTCGATCCAGAGCTGTACTGCTTCTTGGTGATTCAGCGGAGTTCTTCTTAATGCAAAATTTCCCACAAGTTGTCCCAATCTGGGAGGTCCGCTTTGCCCAAGATAATTTGGACAAAGGTTTCCCACTCATCTGTGACTGCATTAAGAGTGTAGAAATTATATGCACTAAGCATGCATATGTCCAATATCCACCTGATCTCACACTATTTAACTTTATGTAAGATACTAAATCTATTCCACTTGTTAATATTTTGTGGAAAAATTAATTGCACACACATGTGAAGCATAAACAAAAATATTCAATCGCACATAACACAGTTTTTAACCGGGAAAGCCTGAAGCTGAAAACCCCAACTATATATTATGTAACATGGAGATCATATGACAATCTCATACAAACATACAAAGCTTATCACAAGCCCTCAGTACAGTACAATCGTCATACACTAATCAGGCCCAACCTTGCAAATCCATGCACCGATCTATGCAACCTGCTAGACTGCCTCCACTGCCCAATCTCTAATGAAGAATAGCTCTGAATGAATTCAAATTACTCCATCCTTGACTGTGCAATCCTCATTGGCATCTCCATTGAGTGTTGGATGCAATCAATGCATCACTAATAGTCACAACATATATTCTATCTTTCCCTTTCACCTATCTCTCCACTGGTCTCCATTGTAACTTCCATGCATTGTAGTTAACTGTTGTATTGTTCAGTTGATTAATGAGTTATTATTTGTGAATTAATTAACTAATTAATTCACTCCACTCTCACTAGTGTATCAATCAGTTAGACTAGATACAACTAGCTCAACTGATTCTAACTGAGTTAAACTAAATACAACTCCATAACTACTTCTTCCAACTATGTCATAACTCTGCCAATTGAGTTCTAACTGAGTCCTCCATGCATTAGCTCCAATAAACCCTTAGGAATAGCGTAATTCCTTCTGTCGGCTATTGTGCCACATCTGTGCACTGAACTGAAGTGCAAGAGAATAAGTTGTTGTTTAGAGTCTGATTACTATTAAGAGATAATAATAATCGACATGCATCTATTTTTAGAATGACGATCTATAAATAGACTTCGCCCAATATTCTAAAAATAGAATTTTATCTATTTTTCCAACTTGATCAACCATTCACAAATAGCATCCTGCAACTTTTGAAATATGATCAACATGTCTAAAAATAGACATAGTCTAAAAATAGACTTGCGCCAAAAATAGCCTAAGGGCCCACTTATTGAAGGCGACTCTTTTCACTAAGCTCATCATCTTGTTGAATCTCAACACTCCCTCTCAACAAGATAGGGATTATCCTTCACCCCGATCCTACCTCTATGGTATTCGAATTTTCTCCTGGTGAGCGCCTTCATCAGAATATTTGCATCCTGATCCTCCGTGGGAATGTACTGAAGCAACATGATCTTCCGCTGCACAAAATATCTGATATGATGATACCGGATATCAATATGTTTATATCTATCATGAAACACGAGATTAACCGAGAGTTTAATGCAACTCTAATTATCACAATGAATCACCGTGGGATCTAAATGTGAATTGAACAAACCAACCAGAATCTTCCTCATTTAGATAGCCTCACATGTAGCTAAACTTGATGCCATGTATTTCGCTTCCACTAAAATAAGTGCCACAGATCTTTGTTTCCTACTGTACCAAGAAACTGTCGTAGATCCGATACTGAAAATCCCTCCTGATGTGCTCTTTCTGTCTGTTGGGCTTCCTGCCGAATCTGCATCCGTGAAGCCATGCAACTTCACCTCATCCGTCTGTCTGTACCATAAACCATACTCAGATGTGCCCCTGAGATATCTCAGTACATGCTTGCCCGCCTTCCAAAAGAGCTTGGTAGGCTTAACAATCGCTTGTGAAAGCTGGTTCACTGCATAGCATATGTCTGGTCTTGTATTGACTAAATACATGAGCGAACCCACCAACTGTCGATAAACAATGGCATCCAGTACCTCTGCCGATGTAGCATCTTCTTTCTTCAAATTTCCTGGAAGAGGAGTGTCGATAGGCTTGCAGCCTTGCATGTGAAACTTCTCCAGTATCTATCAGGCATACTTTCCTTGAGACACAAACAGTTCACCTTCCCGCTGCCATATTTCCAATCCAAGGAAATAATGAAGGAGGCCCAAATCCTTCATCTCAAACTCCTTTGCAAGATCAGCCTTTCATGAGTGTATCAACTGCTCATCACCTGTTAGTATCAAATCATCAACATAAAGTACAATGATCAAAAGCTTACCATCAACCACAATCTGGTACAGGTTTGCATCCGCCTCACTCTTGGTGAAGCCAAGTCCAGTGAAATAGTTGTCGATCCGAGTGTACCAAGCACGGGGTGCTTGTTTTAGCCCATACAGCGCTCTTTTGAGTCTGCACACATGCGACTCACTGCTGAAGATCTAAAATACTTCAGGCTACTCAATGTACACCTCTTCCTCAATGATCACATTAAGGAACGCAGTCTTCACATCCATCTGATGAATGTGCCAACCCATCTGCGCTGAGAGAGCAAGGATGGTCCGTATGGAAGAATATCATGTGACAGGTGCAAAGGTTTCTTCATATTCAATCCCCTCAATCTGTGAGAGCCCTGGGAAAAAAATATTGCCTTATACTTCTCAACACTCCCATTAGTAGCGTGCTTTACCTTGTAGATCCATCTTGATCCTACAACTGATTTTCCCATCGGCCTTGGAACAATCTCCCAAGCACTGTTTCTGACAATGGAGTCATACTCCTCCACCATGGCATCTAGCCATGTGGGCTCCTGCACTTCTTCTTCAAAAGAAGATGGCTCTGTCACAATACACTTGCTCATAAGAGCCATGTATCCAGAATATCGGTTAGGTGACTGTCTCTGTCTGCGCTGTGATGTAGGAACGCCTACATTCTGTGTTGCATCCACCTTCAGTCTCTCAGCTTCTATGGTACACTCCCTGCCTTGTCTGATGTTTGTCTCTGCATGAGTGGACTCCTCCACTCCATGAATCTCCTCCTATGGATGATCCACATCCAGAGGCTCATCTTTGGGAACAAGAAGTTACTCTTCCGCATGCAAGTGTAGCTCCCTCTCAAGCAACAACTTCATGGCTTTCACCTCATTGAATTTTATATCTCGTCGCATAACAGTCATCCAACTGTTTGGAAAATACACATGATAGTTTTGGGGTGTTCTGTGTACCCCACAAATATCCCAACTTATGCAATCGGCTCCAGCTTCTTCCTGGCTTCCTTCGTCACATGAATGTAAACAGGTGAGCCAAAAATATTCAAATGAGAAATATCAGGCTTCTTACCAATAAAAGCTTCCTCGGGTGTACTCATGCCAATTATTGTATGAGGACAACAGTTTTGCACATAAACCACAGTGTTGCATGCTTCCGCCCACAAGTGCATCGGTAGGCCTTGGTCATACAGCATCACTCGTGCAGCACCCATGATCATTCTGTTCTTTCTCTCCACGACCTTATTCTGTTGTGGGTTATGAGGCACTATGAGTTCTCTTCAAATTCCTTCTTTGTTGCAGAAGTCTTTCAATTAACCAGAGATGTATTCACCAAAATTATCGCTCCTTAGAGCTTTCACTTGCTTCCTCGACTCCTTCTCCACCAATGCCTTGAACTCACAGAACTTTGAGAACGTTTCACTCTTCTTCTACATGAAGAAGATCCAGCATCTACGAGAAAATTCATCAACAAATATCACATAATACCTGTGTTTCGTTGTTGAAACAACCGAGAATGGTCCACACACGTCTGTGTGAATTCTCTCTAGGATCACCGAAGCACAGTTCTCCTTCTCATGAAAGGTGGTCTTCACAAACTTACCCATTGTACATCCTTTGCACTGATCTGACTGCGCAAGAGTACCCTTGGGAAGTCCAGTAGAAATTTGCTGCAAAATTTTCAAAGCACCATGGTGAAGATGGCCCAATCTCCTGTGCAATAACTCATCCTCATCTCGGCTCACCACTTCTTCTGCTTTTCCCACCATTGGAGCGTAGCCATCTACCTCCAGCTTGTAGAGGTTCTTAATTCGAACCCCTATCTTCTTGGTTTGAATCATTGTTTTATGTCGAAGGAAATCTTTTCCCTCACTGAAAACAACATCATAACCCCTGTCTTCCAGCATTGTGACTGAGATCAAGTTCTTCTTCAGACCTGGAACATGCATGACATTCTTCAACAAGAATGGATTATCGGACTCCCTCTCAAAGGTAATGGTCCCAATGCCAGTCGCACTATACCGACCATCATCGCCCATCTCTATATGCATCTAGAGTTCCTTCTCCTCCAAGTCACTGAACAACTCTTTGTCTCCCGTCATATGGAAAGACGCACCACTCTCAAGATACCACACCGATCCCATGCAACTTGAAACCAAGCATGCGATCAAAGAAAAATCCAGCTCAAATTGCGAGGCTAAGGCCTCTCCAGCTGTAGATCCAGCAGTTTGCTTATTCTTCTTCTTCTGTGGACAGTTAGTGGCGAAATTTCCATGCTCGTGACAGTGAAAAAACTTCACTTTGGACAAATCCTACTTCTTTCCTTTCGCAACGGATTTAGAAGGATTTTTCTTCCCCTTCCCTTTCGTTACTTTGGTAGCCAAAGCAAAATTCTCTTCATCTTCATTCTTCAATGAATATCCATCCCTGGTACCCCGCCTTATCTCCTCCTGCACAAGATCCGACCAAAGTCACTCCCATCCTGGCACTTTCTCCTGTCCATTGACAGAGTCTTTGTAGCTATGCCAACTCTTTGGAAGCCCAAGGAGAGCCAAGCTCACCAAGTCTTCTTCATCAACAATAACCCCCACACTTCCCAGTTCATCCTTGCAATGGAAAAACTTCGTGAGGTATTTTGGAATACTGTTGCCTTTCTCCATTTTTATTTTTCTGAGCTTGTATTTAAGCGCCAACTTCCTCTGGTCACTTCTGCTTTGGAAAAAGTCTGTCAAAGCCTTCCACATTAAGAATGGAGTGGCTTTCCCATGAAGGCTAGACACAATATGGTCCTTCACACCTTCCAACAGAATCCTCCTCGTCTTTGCAGTCTTCTTTTTCCATGCATCAAGTAATGCAACATCGCTATATCTCGGCTTAGGAACATCGTTATCGAGAACTCCTTCAGCCCATTATCCTCCAGCACCGCCTCCATCCTGTCCTTCCAGGCTATGTAATTCAAGCTCCCATCAAGGGCATACTCCAATCTCAACCCGTTGAAATACATTTCAATGTATACTTGATTTCTGCACCAAGAATCTTCTGTAGCAAATTCGAATTGTCCACCAGCGCAAACTCACTTCACAATTGCAATCTTCAATCAACAATGCTCCGATACCATGTAGAAATTAAATGCACTAAGCATGCATATGTCCAAGGTCCACCTGATCTCACACTATTTAAATTTATGCAAGATACTGAATCTATTCCACTTGTTAATCTTTTGCGAAAAAATTAATTGCACACACATGTGAAGCATAAACAAAAATATTCAATCGCACATAACACAGTTTTTAACCGGGAAAGCCTGAAGCTGAAAACCCCAACTATATATTATGTAACATGGAGATCATATGAAAATATCATACAAACATACAAAGCTTATCACAAGCTCTCAGTACAGTACAATCGTCATACACTATACAGGCCTAATCTTGCAAATCCATGCACCGATCTATGCCACCTACTAGCCTGCCTCCACTGCACAATCTCTGCTGAAGAATAGCTCTGAATGAATTCGAATTACTCCATCCTTGACTGTGCAATCCTCATTGGCATCTCCACTGAGTGTGTGATGCAATCAATGCATCACTATAGTCACAACAGATAGTCTATCTTGCCCTTTCACCTATCTCTCCACTGGTCTCCACTGAAACTGCCATGCACTGTAGTTAACTATTGTATTGTTCAGTTGATTAATGAGTTATTATTTGTGAATTAATTCACTCCACTCTCACTAGTGTATCAATCAGTTAGACTAGATACAACTAGCTCAACTGAGTCTAACTGAGTTAAACTAAATACAACTCCATAACTACTTCTTCCAATTGTGTCATAACTCTGCCACTTGAGTTCTAATTGATTCCTCCATGCATTATCTCCAGTAAACCCTTAGGAATAGCGTATTCCTTCTGTCAGTTGTTGTGCCACTTCTATGCGCTGAACTAAAGTGCTCCAAGAGAATAAGTTGTTGTTTAGAGTTTGATTATTATTAAGAGCTAATAATAATCAACATGCATCTATTTTTAGATTGACGATCTATAAATAGACTTCGCCCAATATTATAAAAATAGAATTTCATCTATTTTTCCAACTTGATCAACCATTCACAAATAGCATCCTGCAACTTCTGAAATATGATCAACATGTCTAAATATAGACATAGTCTAAAAATATACTTGCGCCAAAAATAGCCTGCAGGCCCACTTAGTGAAGGCGACTTTTTTCACTAAGCCCATCATATTGTTGAATCTCAACAAAGAGAAGTCCTGACCATTACATCATCTTCCACCTTAGCACCCATTGCAATCAACTGATCTCTGATCAACAGTAATCTGAAGAGGAAATGTTCCATGTCTTCTCCCTTGGCCATCATGAATAACCACATTTGAGTCTCCAACGACATATTCCTTTGGATGGAATTTCCCTCATATAGGGATGTTAAGTCCTTCCACATCTCATTATCTATCCTATTTTCAACTATATGTGGGAAAATATGTTCCTTAATTTCATCTATGATCAACTTCTTGGCATGTCTAGCAGCTTCATTATGCTTCCTTAGGATATTTGCATTGGTTGGCGTGGCCAGAACTTGTTATGCATGGTCCCTTAGATGATATGCCTCTAGGACTATCATGATCCTAGCCTTCCAAACTGAGAAGTTTGATAGGCCATCCAATCTATCCTAATCACGCAGTCCAGGAGGAGCCATCTGCTCAGAAATTTGTCGGAGCTTCACTTCTCTCTGCTAGAGATCTGGATCTAAGGTCCTTGGTGAAACAGACACCTTCTGCTCCCTCTAACAATTTATTCCCTTCTTGGAAATCTACCAAATCAACAATGATTCATCTCTCTTCGATCCTCTAATCGATATGCAAGTTTCTTTGGTTGGAAACTCTCTGAGAAGTTGATCTCCTCTCGTTCTTTGTCACTAGTGCTTAGGCTAAAAATCTGAAAAATTCAGAAATTTAACCTTTTGAAGTTCTATAGCTCTGGTTTAGGAACTTCTAGATTTGAAAACTTCATATCTGTGTCACACTGTCTGGCTTCAGACAATCCCAACATTTCCTCTGCGATGCCTCTGTGCAGTAAGTGTGTGAGCCTGCTGGGAGATAGTGTAAGATTACTTCACCCTGCCCTCTGCGTAACTTCTCTTCTCTGAAAACTGTGTTGTCCCTTCAGATCTTCCCTTCTGCTACTACTGCTATATTTCTTGTTGCTTTCTGTAGCAAGATCCTTCAGTCTTCTACTAATGACCCTCCTAGATCTACAATTTCTCTAATACCATGTGAAAATTTTAGAATGTTACTATTATGCAGAAATCTACTGTTAGATCTAGTTATGATCCTCCTACTTAATTAAGTTATTAACTGAATAATTAAGATTAATATCGAAGAAAAGCACATAACAGACTTTCACAAATTCAGATCTAGAAAAAAGTACATGCACACATAGACAAAGTGACACAGTGATTTTCTAGACAAATAGTCCTCGGAAAAACCCAATGCGGGAAAACCTATCTGCTGGCTTCTGGAGGATTTTATTATTAATATTTTTCTTAATACAACAAATATGGGTTCCAGATATGGAAAAGATGATAGATAAAATATAGACATGCAGCTCACCGGCTATTCTGAAGCCAAAATATTAACTGATCCACACCCTCAGATGATATTTATAGGACTCGACCAAAATTAGGCCCTAGAAACGCCAGCGCTGCCCCTTAAGCCCTTGTGTCAACTTCTGCAGCCCCTGCATCCCTCGGCACTGGCTTGGAAAGGGTTGCATTACCCCAGACTGGGTTATGAAGTCCATACACTTCCCCTAATGGTGTCTGCGTAACCTCAGAGGGTTTTCAGCTGCTTTCGCTACCCTTGGAGTGACTGTGCAACACCTACATAACGGATGTTTCCCCTGCGCTACACAGCCGATGCCCCTGCTTCTCTGCGCTGCCTTTCTGAAGCTTCTCTTTGTCTCTTACTGATTCTAGACACTAGGATCATATCATCCCCTTTGTCTAAACTCCCCTCTCTGCATTTGAAACACTTCTGATAATTCTTAGCAAACCCTGCCCTAGAATCTCAGCTTAGCTTCAGTGCTCTGCCTCTGTGTGTCTTTACAAATGACCCCAAGCCTTTCCTTTATACTTTTCTCATTGGGAAACCAAAAACCATGATCAGATCTTGAATCAATGGCTAATATTAAAGGAAATCCTGATCCGTGTGACTTAAGACAATTTCATCACATGTTTAATTTAATTGACTTTAATTATTTAATTTTCCTAATTTTAGACTTAGGAAATACATTAAAATAATTAACTAATTAAATATCTCCTAAACCAGATGAAATTTCCCAAATCCCTTTTTGGGTCTTGTAGATCAAGTGTACTCTAGTCCCTCCACAAAATTTGGGAGCTAGAGCACATCCGATGCTACCCCAACTACAAAAAATCTCAACATAATCATCTTCCATGGAAACTAGTGGTTTAAGGTTTACGACTAACCAGTCTACTTTGAATAATGTGGCGACTTCTAGATGACCACTAACCGATCCAACTTGATTTAATCAATTTACTCTCCCCCTTAAAGGTGTAAGAGAGTTTATTTTATCATTATGTTCCCCCCTTTAGGTGTGGAGGATGCCATATTTTGTCTCTTGTTCCTTTACCTCTGTTTGATTAGGCGGTAAGACTTGTGTATTTTATTCACTTCTTGATTCCATCTCTAGGAATTAATACATCCAAAATGGATTGTTTTCTTAACTTTCTTCTTCTTTCAACATATTTTTGATAGATGATTTATATTCCAACAATGAAGAAAAGCATGGATATAAGAACATACCATGTGACCATTTCTCTGACAGTGTTGTCACTTTTTATCAATATTTTAACTCCGTCAAGAAATACCTAATTCAGAAAAAAAAAAAAAAATTGGAGTAATATGGAATATAAAATCTATCATATTTGGTGTATCCCAATACATACTAAGTTTTGTTGAATGATATTTCTTCCCAATGTTTAATAATCATATTGGAAATACCATTTTCTTGTTCTTTTTCTTCTTCAAAATTTCTACTGTTGTTGATATTTTGTACTCGATTCATTGATTCTATTAAGTCACTTATATCACATTGTCCATCAATAAAATGTATTATGTATTGGGTATCACAAGCTACATCGTTTTTCCCATTATTTCAACTATATTATTCCTTGGGTATCACAAGTTACATCAACTTTTTCCATTATTTCAACGGAATCACACACTGCATCAAAATTTTGAATAAGGTCCTTTGTATCACATATTGCATCACTTTTCTTTATTATCTCTTTTGTGCCACAACTTGCATCAGTTGCTTGATTGAATTCATGTGTATCACAAGATGTATTAGCAATTTCTATTAGATCTTCCATATCACAAATTCCATCTACCTTCACTATAGATGCTGCATCAATCATATCATCAATATGATCTTGTTTTTCTCTCAATTTAGTTTGAAGAGCATCAATAAATTGATCCTTCAGATCTATTTCTCTTTCAATATCTTTTGTAGCTACTGGTGTATCAACCATTTGATCAATTATGGCTTGGTTATGTTGCGATTTCCACTCAAGTACTTTAATTTTATCATGCCATTCATATTTTCACTCTTGAAAATCTTTAATTCCTTAAGAGTAAATTCCTTCTCCTTTAAACCGTTTCACTCTTTTCTGTAAAAAGAATTATTTCCAACTATTTTAAAAGGTTTCAACTTGACTTTAAAAAAGCCACCAACCCTTTTTTTATAAACACCTTCAACTTACTTTGAACAAACTTTTGGGAAAAAAGAAATTGATTTTTTTTAAACTATTAGAAACTTTATCGAGTGACCAATTACAAAGCACAATTAATTTTCCTCATTACACTTGGAATATAAAATCTAAAATCTAAACATTTGAATGTTTTCCTTTTTCCATTTATTTTATTACTTTTATAATGATATGGTTAATCAAGTGATGATGGGTTTCCCTTTTCAAATATGAGGAGGCTTACATTCTCTAATCAATAGTAGTAGATGTTTGAAACCAACCCTATCATACTCCTCTAGACACAATGCTTTTTCTCCTTGCCCTAGGCCGATCTGATTTGATCCAATAAATAGTCTCTAATCCAAGCTGATCTAATAAATAATATTTTTCTTGCCATTGACTGATCTTATCAACAACACATCATCATTCATGTGGTCCCTAAATAAGCATGTGTTTTCTAATGAATATTATTGATCAAAGGTCGAACTGTTGGTGCATAATCTATTTGGAAGGGGGGGGAGAAAAATGGAGGAAGAGAACAATGGTGGGTTGAGAGAGCTATGCTGAATTGTTGGTGTTGTTTTCTGCTCATGCGAATAATTTTAGGAACATTGTTATAAATATATATACTATAGAGTAATGAAACACATAAAATATTGCAGAAACACAAATAAAAAAATGAAAAAAATAAGAGAGACATGAATATATGTGGTTCACCCAATTTGGGCTACGTCAACAGAGAAAAATATAGTCCTTCCTTTTATATCATCTAGAAAAATGAAGAGATAAAACCTACAACAGATCTACTGTAATTTCCTCTTCTCTCTTACACATTCCCCCTCTCTCTTTCTCGCTCAGAATAATAATAATACGTAGTTGCAATACAATTCTCTCATATAAACCTAGGGTTTCCTTCTAGGGAAAAAAAACCCTAATTTAACATAACTTCTACCATCAGATCATTTGCCTAATGAACGACCCAGATTGAATACGAAATTACAATATTTTACAAGGAAAATTTTCATATATTTTTAGCTTCGGGGGTGTTTCCCATGAACCCCTCCCGGGGGGGGGGCTCTTTAAAAGTAGTCGTCACCCCCCCTAGACGCCCCTGACAACTATCATATGGATGGTGTTTCCGCCCTGTTTAGGAACTGGGGTCCAACACAACTGATACCTTTGAATCAAGAAGATAATCAAGCTCCACACCCAACACATAGGATATTATTAAAGATGAAAAGAAGAACAAAAAGTGTGACATGATTTCTTGGTTCAAGATGCATTGGTTAGGAGTGTAGTGGTGTGCCCAAATAATGAGAATTTCCCAAACAAATCTCCTAATTTTTTGGTTGGTCTCTCAACGCATCAGACTTGGTGAACGAATTTAAGAGTGTTTACAAAAAATATTCAAATAAAAGAATGGATGACTTATATCCAGTCATTGATTCATTTCATGGGCATCGTTCATTTTTCTTGGAATATTTCAGTATGCATAGAGAAAAAAGTAACCGATCAAATGAAAACTGTAACCTAAAAATAAGAACTCTAGCAAAAAAAACCTCCAAAAAAAATGAAAAACAACACAAAAACGAAAAGTGTGTATGTTGGAACTACATTTTTTATGGGGGTAATTTTCAACATTTTTAAAAAATGACATTAAAAACCAATTTTTTTTGCACAAAAAATCCCCTGAAATAAAAAAGTGTTGATGGTGACATCAATTTTTTATTTATTTATTTTTGTTTTTTCGCTAAAACTCCAATAATTTTTAGCAATAAAATTAAAAATAAAATACCATGACTTCAAAAATCATTAAAACTATAATAGTTTTCAACAATACGTTGAATATAAAATATCACAACTCCAAAAATCCTAAAATTTCCAACAATTTTAAACCATGGCGTTAATATAAAATATTATGACTCTAAAATACCTTAAAATTTCAACAACTGTCAGCAATGGAATTAAAAACAAATATCATGACTATAACAAACTTTAGATTTTCAACATATTTGAAGATCAAATATCATGACTAAATTAAACCTTAAAAATAAATGCCTAAATAAAAAAGTCATTATACTAAATGCTAAAAATATAGTTCTTTTAAAATCTTAGCCTAAAACAACTTGGCGCATTGCAACGAAAACTTAAAAATCAACCATCAAATTGACACATAGTGGGGGGTGTGCTTGATCCATTGCAATAGAAACTTAAAAATCAACCATCAAATTAACACAGAGGAGGTAAACTTGATTTATTCTAATGATAACTAAAAATCAACTATCAATTTGACACATATTAGGACCGGGTTGCTAGTTGAACATTGACACAACCCCTACAACAATAAATAAAATAATAATAATAATATAAATAAAATTAAACATTGAAAAAAGAAAAAAAATGACAAAAAAAATCAAAAGAAATATTAAATATATATATATATATATATATATATATATATATTGTATAAAAAACCAAAGAAAAATAAACATTAAAAAAAACGAAAAATAACCCATAAACCAATGAAAATTCAAACACAAAAAAGAAAGAAAAAACAAAAATTATTTAGAAAGACAAAAAATCTAAAAAAAAAAGAAATAAATAAATAAATAAAACAAAACAAAAATTCAATATATATATATATATATATATATATATATATATATATATATATATATATCTTGCCACTATTAGCATGCCTTGCTTGCCCAACCACCAAGGGATCGCGGGCCAGGGTAGGCGCCTTGGCCCGCGACCCGTTGGCCATCTGGTGGAAGTGGCAGGCTGATTCTCAGAATCACCCTCCCCAGTGTTGAGGGTGAGAAGGTGATTCCAATAATCACCCTCCACCGTGTTGGGGCCAATGCCAGAGGGTGATCCGAGAATCACCCTCCACCATGTCGGGGCCAGGGGGTGATTCTGAGAATCACCCTTCACCATTTTGGTGGCAAGGGCACCATTGGTGATTATGATGGGTGTTGTGAAAATTTCATTTTCAGATTTAAAATTTATTTTTTGATCCTATGCTTGATGTACATAGGTTTCCTTGAATTTTATGCCTGTCAAATAGGTAAATTAACTGAGTTTTATGAGTGAATTCAAGAGAATAAAGTATGAAAATGAAATGTTGAACAACAAAAACAAAAAACAAAACAAACCATCACAATTGATCCATCAACACAAAGTTTTAATGAATGATTTCACCCCTCCTAGGCTACATCTCCTTGGCCCAGCTTCCATGACTTGGGCCTATGTATTAGCTCAAAAGTGAAAAAAAATCTACTTACATTCACCTACAGCTCTCAAAACATACTCCAATGAGTCCAGAATGTCAAAATCTATCAGAAATGACTATTCATTCTTTCAATTTAGCCTTCAGCTGATCTAGGCATGGTCTTCCCTCGTAGTGGCCCTGGGCTTCCTTTTTCTTCAAAGTGACAAAAACACCTTTAGAATTTCTCCTCTACCTTTGCAACCTATACCAATGGATTCAAAGCATTCTAATCTCCTATGAATGACTCTTTTTTATCCAAAATTAGTTGAAAATTGCTCAAGATATGGTCAATTTAATTTTTCCCTAGAATCCTCCTCCAAAACTAGAGAAGACTCTAGTTAAGGGCACCAAATCTGGAGACAACTCCTAATTTAGCGGAACCACCAAAAAACCCTCCAAGTTAAACTTCGCTTAATTAATGTTAAACTGCAGATTAAATGTCGGATAAGCTTTCTTAGCACATAAAGCACGTTTAATACAAATCCAAGTTAAAAAAATGCTTAGCGCATAATCCTTGGTTTAGTTAGGGTCTAATAACCCCATGTTAACATGTTAATCCTGGGCATTATTGTTGGCTCCACCTATAGTTCTATGGTTTGGTCTCATGGGGCGGGGGCTGGCCCCCTCCATACCCCCAATGTCATATCCATATTATTTCAAATAAATTTCAAGCGCTATACCTTTCAAGGACTAAAGGTATGGCTCATTGTTAAATAGGAGCATTGCTGTGGGGGAGGTCGTGGGGTCGAGACCCGACCTCCGCCCATTCCATCTATATTTTGACCCATGATAATATGTGCCAATACATATTCAAACCTTTGGCATATTAAAATTCCACCATATGTTAAACTTCTATCTTAGTAATATTTTGACCATCGGACTTGTTGTATGCGCCATAAATATATGTAATGCGGAACTTTGTAATATATGAATAATACACTCCATAATATATAAACCTTGGCATATATTAAACCAACCTTTGGAAATGTATAACCACCATGTTAAAAATGAAATTTTAACCTTGGAGTTGGAGAGGGTCCACCAGAGGGGGCACGTGGTGGCCCTTGTTGCACCACATGTCATCCTCTCGTTGGGTTGTCCCTCCGTTGAGGAGGTAAATCCCCTCTGCGGACAGAGGCGATCCCTACTAGCCCAGCAGGGGTCTAGCAACAATAAAAAAATGTTACGACGCAAGTTCCTAGTTACGAATGAAAAGACTAAAGATGGAAGCCTACCTGGAATCCAATGCTATGATCTGAAGAAGAAAGCGTTCCCGTTCCTCAGCCTCGGTAGATCACGATCCCCCACGATCTCCGCGGATGGACACCTGCACATGCAAGAAACAAACAGATACAAGCATAAAATCTGGCATACGTAACTAAATATTAGTCAGAAAGGATATTACTCATATTAACATAATGGAAAACAGAGTGGAACCATAATCGTAATCATTCATTAAATAACAATCGAAGAAAGATTACAACCAATGTTCTGACGTCGTGGTCTCGTTCGGATGGGTCTCCAGTCGTTCACGTCTCGCAAAGCTCACTAGGGAAAGGGAAAACCTCTCCTGAGTCTCTCGACGATAGTCTCCTTACTTGAGTCGGCCTTAAGGGAAGAAAGAGGGCTCTTACAGCACAAAGGCTCTTGGGAATATCGAGATTCAAAGCTTAGGCACTTCAAGACTAGCTTGCTATGGAATTGAGCAGGCTTTTATAGATGGGGAAGGAGGGAGTTGGGATCCCTATTATTGTGGGATTGGCCCTATCAACAAGGAAGGTTCCATGGGAGGTGGCAAACCACTTCCCTTCCATAGAACTCCCACAGCCAAACCTCCCAACTCAAGATAGGAAATGGTTTCTGAGTTTGTTGAAACACAACTTCCGCCATCTTTATTTAAAAAACACTCCTTAAATTGGCTGGCGCGACTACTGCTCTGGGACAGAACGCCAGTTGGCACGGCCTCTTTGTAGGATTTTCCCCATTGGCGTGAGTGATGAACTGTCTGCCCGCGCCAATGCAAAAGGAGATGTTTTTCATGATTTTTGCAAGGAGATGTCTTAAGGGCAATTGAAGCTCATGCTTAGAGGAATGCATTGATGATGTTTTCAAGGCATGACAATGTTCACAGGTCACAAAATGGGTCCTCCATTGTGCGGGACGGGGAATGGTAGGGACGGTGACAAATTACTGTGTAACAGATGCCCCCTAAAGTATGAGGCCCGAGAGAGAGAGGGGTGAAATGCTTTACGAGAACATGTTCAGCTGAAGCCTAAGCGAGTTGGAAAACACAACGCGGGAAAATACAACTGATATCTCAAGTACACGATGTATATGTTGTATGGGTGCAGCCATCTGAAACAGAGTATGCTATAATCTAGATCCAGGGTATGGGCGCAGCCATCCAGCTAGGATCAAATAAATAGACTCAGGTATGGTCGCAGCCATCCAATCAGTGAGTCATGTACATAATGATAATAATCCACAATCGCAACCTGGATTACAACAGACACAATCCAGGGTCTTGCGCTCCATCTCGACCCAAACAAAGTACAAGTTCAAGCATGCGAATATGTGAGTTGAAGTCGAACATGCATGAACATCGTCTGATTACCAGCCAATGATGAAAGCTGTTAACAGACGTGAGAGAAACCACCAATAATGACAATGGTCCTCAAGGTACTACAGGTACAATCTACGGCGTGCGAATAAATGAGTTGGCGTCGAACACCCGCTGAATCACTCGATCGGAGGCCAATGATGAAAACGTCACGTCGAATGTGACGAACCTGCCATTGAGGCATGTGGGCTCCAAGGTACCATGAAGGAGTCTCTAGACCAACTTCCCGGATAATGAACTGAATTCGACAGGAAGTGATCTTGATCGAAGGTGGGCCATAATGTTTCCCACATCATCGATGCGAGACAGAGGAACATGATGTTTTGTTGTGAATCAAGATCGTATGAGAATCAGAGGAAGGTTGATATTTGTAGAGGCCGACTTCTCTTGAACATATAAACGACACGACAATGGACTTGGCAGTATTTGACATCAACGGATCAGAGGTCATGGCGACGAGGCAATGAGCAGATGAGAGGTCAAAGGGATTATCCAAACCCACGGAGGCAAAGTGAAGAAACGAGATGAGATGTCCCCAACCCGACACGAATGCAGACAAGTGCCATGTTCAAGAGCGACATACTGCCGACGACAACGACGATGGTTCCATTTTTCCCCCACCATTCCTGGCGAGTACCCCAATTATTTTTGATAACAAGCTTGAAGGGGATAGCATATGCTTGTGATATAAGTCCGCCCTTCGGGCGAATCCATCCTAGTGCATTTAACGAGTCCTAGGAAGGAGAAACTCGGAGAAACGTCATTTCGACGGAATCCAATGTCATCAGGGTTTAACGAGTCTGACAAAGGAAGAACTCGGCGACTTTTCATGTTTAGAGAGTTTGAAAAGACAGCGGAAAAGAAAACTCCACAGGTCCCTTTTCGTAAATAGTTTCCCAGATCCGAAAAGGTAGAAAACAATATCCGGGAAAACCTCCTAGTCGCGATAGGCTAGGGTATTCCTTTTTCGTAATCAATCCATCCCAGCCTGAAAAAGGGTTAAACTTATACTGGGTGAATGTCGATTCGTGTCCATTTTAACGAGATCGAAACGACAAGGGCCTCGGCAATCTTTTCATGTTTAGAGAGTCAGAAAAGAGCTGAAAGATGACTCCAGAGTGACTTTTTCGTGTATTTACCGAGTTCGAAAAAGTATAAAATACAACTCGTCTCCATCGTTAAAGTCGCAAAAACCTGCTGCTGCACATACCAAGGAAGCGTAAAACCCATTTTTGACATAACATATTCAAATATTTGATAAAAATAACTTTTAAAACTCATTTAAAGTCGAAAAAGCTATAAATATGTCAAAATGGTAAAAACAAAATTACATTTACTATTTACCTTGGTAAAAAGCAACAGTGATCCATTTGGAGCAGAAACTTCTGACGGCGATTGCGACAGATCCAGTTGACCATTCAGTTTCTCGTCTGCTACAGGTAAGAGGCGCTTCCCTGCTCTACATTTTCATCCATTTTTTAATAGTTTCCCCTTGTAAATCAGTTCTATGTGGCCACTTTTGAAATTTTAGGGCCGCGCTCATTGGCGCGGGTATCGGGCACGGACCCGCGCCAATGGGCTCTTTTATACAAAGGGCTCACACCACGTGGCGCGACTGTTCACAAAACAGCCGCGCCAGCGGCCGAACCTAAAATTCCGCCTAAAAAATCGATATTTAAACCAAATTGCATGGAATTTGAGGCCTACCAGAGATCTAACTAAGGGTTTATGACCATATGGATGCAGGTAATCAAGCAAAATGGTGATTGAATGGAAAGAATGAGAGCATGGAGAAGAGGATGAACAGGCCATCCAAAGAGAAGCTTGCATGAATGCCCTCTGGTACTGTGGGCTGAAAAAGTTCTTCCTCACACCCTGTCTACGAGCTCAGCCCGAGCTCCTCCAGTATTTGATCAGCATCTGGGATGAACATGAACAGGTGTTCAGGCTACGAGATCAAGTATTAGAGCTGGAGGTTTCTGATGTTTATTTTATTACCGGATTGTCCCGCAGAGGTCCGATCCCTGTCTTGACTGGAAGCAGACCATCTGGGGAGAAGATGGAAGAAGTGATGGTGCGAGTGTGCCGAGGAGCACAAATGGGATCAGGAAGCAAGAAGGTGGATATCCACACTATCCCTGATATGGCATTGAGAGTTGTCCTACACACCATCACGCGGGCTGCAGGGTCGCAGGCACCGCACGAGGCCACAAAGGCCCAACTCCTGCTGGCCTCAGAATGCATGAGTCCCCTACTGTTCGACTGGGCAACAGCAATAACAATCAACATGAAAAGGCAGCTCACAAAATGCAAACAAGCTAAACTGAAACAGTTTGGCTATGGTTCCATCCTGGTATCGTTCATTCTGGAACGTTTACCAATCTTCCAGGGCCAAGGGGCCTCAGTAGCAGATCCGATACCACGAGAGCCAAGAATGGCTCGGCCAGGGCGGCAGTAATACCCCCGGGCGGCGGCGGCCAACGGATGTCTGGAAGTAGGAGTTCTTTGGGTGGTTACGGCGCCGGCCGGTGTAGTGGAAGGCGGCTATGCGAGGTGACCTCACCGGAGACCCAGATCTCCCACTGCCAGAAGGAGACGACTGGGACGAGGAGTTGGGTAGGACCTCATATTTTTGATTTTATGTTTTATGTTTTTTTTTTTTCTAATACACATTCGTCCTAACACATTTCATATATGCATGCAGATGAAAATCACACACCTATGTACACACAAGACGGGCATGCCCCCCAGCATGGTGTCTCAATTCGAGGTGCATGCCCCCCAAGCTTCAGTCCATAGGAAATGGAGTGAAGGTTGAAAACAAAAGAGATTTGAACTAAATCTATCAAAACTCGAATTGAATATGCTCATGTTTCATTATTTTAACGAGGTTGACACACTTAAAAGAACTATCCTCGTAGCATCTTGTTCGTTATTCGAAGAGCTTGGCACAAGAGAAAGAACCGTGTTCTAACGAGCTTCCAGGAGGAGGCTCAGGGGGTGGTGCGGGGAAGATACCCATGAGGATTGGGTCTTTTAAGAGACCAGGTCCTACACTGTCTGGGGGATTTGGAATTTGATCCACGTATGGCATGTTGTTCTCAGAGTTAGAGGTGAAAAATGACAACTGATCCACCGTGACAATCTTGCCCTCGTGAGGGAACTTAATGAATCGAAAGACGATAGACGGCACGCAGAGCGTGGCATGGGTCCAGCTGCGGCCAAGAAGTATATTGTAGTTGAGTTTAGCGTCAACCACTTCCACTTCTACGTTGACAGTTTTTCCCTGTAATGTGATCACGAGACTCTCGAGAACGCCCAGGGGTTTAGATTCCCGACCATCAAATGCCTCAAGGGCATTGGGAGATGACAACAAGGCTGGAGAGCCGATGGCCTTCCAGCAAGCGGAGGACATAACGCAGGTAGATGCACCCTCATCCACGATGGCCCTATGAATGTTTAGACTGTTAATCCTGACTTGAATAGCCAAAGCGATTTGATGTGGAAGCCGGGGAGTGAAATTCTCCAGATCGAAGGTGAGAAGGCTCGATTCGGCGGGATCGATGCCACCGATTGCAGACAATAAAGCCTTCCGTTGTGAAGGACAACTTTGAAGAACCTCAAGTGCAGACATAGCACATGGCGCCTGTGCCAGATCCTCAACAATATTGTAATGTTGAGCAGCACGAGCGTTTGGATTATAAGAAGATCTTCGAAGAACACCTTTGGGAGGTGGCTTCACAACGGGTTCGAGAGTCGGCTTCTCGATTTCCAATGGACCAGAGACAGGTGGGGGAGGCGGCCCATCCGCAACTGCCTTCCCGGATGCCTGCCGTGGTTCGTTGTAGTCCTTCGATCGCGTAGCGACAGAGATGGGTGCAACACTCTTCACCATGAAAACCTGAGACCCAAACGGTGCAGATGGTGATGCCTGTTCGACCATCTGGGTCTGCTGAGATGGAAATGGCTCTTTTAAAACAGCCGGAGTCCCTTTAGGGCCCTTAAGAAGTTGACTAACCTCGGATCGTCATGGACAATCCTTAGTATAATGGTCCCCTTCACAGATGAGGCAAGGGAACTTCGTTTTACGCTGGGAGCCATCCTTAGTTCGAGATTTAGATTTTGGTTTCGGGGCATCAGATTTAGATTTGCCTTTTCCCTTCTTCTTCCCCTTGGAGGATTTGTCCGCAGGATTGGCCTGAACGGCATTCACCTCTGCGGTTTTACCAGAATCGGATGAGGCGGGATTAGCAGAGGTATTGTTGGAAGAATTAGCCTTCTGCTTCCCATTCGAATTTTGAGAGACAGAACCAATGACACCATCCACCGTAGGGGTAGGTGGAGCCTTAGTGGTTCCGGGCCGTGGAGCATCATTCAAGATGTCATAAAGCGTGCCAGACTGAGAATAGACAAGATCCAGGTACTGGGCACGCGCGATGGCTTGCTCCTCTGTCACGCACGCTCCCATCGCGATATCCTGAGCGATTTTATTCACAAAGGAGGTGGTGAACCAGTGAGTCAATATCTGATCAGGTATGTGAAACTTGATCAGTCTACAACGACGCCGCCACTCATGAATGTGATCTGAGATGTGAGTGGCTTTATCTTGCTTCAGGGAAGTCAGGAGGTGCGTCCCAGCTTCATAACGAACCGGTAACTGGAAATGCGTGAGGAAAGCCATGGCCAAAGAGTTGAAATCTTGAAAAATGCCACGGGATAACTCTATGTACCACTTAGCAGCAGCTCTAGTTAAAGTACGCTGGAAGAGACGCAAACGGATTGAATCGTCGACCCAAGAGTTAGATGAACACCAGAGGTGATACGTCATCACATGCGCCTGGGGGTCTTCTCCAGCTTTTCCCTCAAACTTGGGACAATCACCTGGTATCTTGGTGGGAACCGGAGGCCAATACGGATTATGTAAAATCGGATCATTGGTCAATTTTGAAACATCCGGCAGTTCCAAGGTAGCCAAGAATGGCAATGGAGGATTAACTGCCATGCCAGGCCCAGGATGAGGTCTGGTACCCATACTCCACGATGGTTGTGAATATCCTTGCCCCCACGGGTTCTGTCCCGCAGGATTCTGACCGTAGGGGGTGTAGGTCGTATAACCAGACTGATTTGGATGCTGGTAACCATAGTGTGGGGCTTGATAACCAGGGTACGGACCCTGATTAGGCGTCAGCCCTGTATAAGCAGCGTTTGGATTCGGATGCTGGGTGTAGGTAAAACCGGGTGGAGGAGGATAATACTGAGAGCCTCTAGGGTGGTTATAGTTCGGTTGAGAGTGACCATGAGAATAATAACCACCCTGAGGATGAGTAGGCTGCTGAAAAGTGGAACCCTGCGGAGCCTGATATGTAGGGCGCAGCTGTTGATTTGGTTGTGGCATTGAATGAACCGGCTGCTGGGCAGGGTTAATGGAATGGGCGGGCTGCCCTGAATGAACAGGTTGACCCGACTGAGAGGGCTGACCTGAGTGAACAGGTTGACCCGGATAGACAGGCGGCGCCGGTTGCGCAGGTTGACCTGGTTGTAAATGAGCCTCAGGTTGTACCGGATGGGTCGGTTGGCCTGGAGGCGGGACACCGGGTTGTACCGGATGAACCGGTTGGCCCGGTGGTGGAATAGGACCAGGTGCTTGCTAGAAACCGGTTTGACCTGAAGCAGAACCATAGGATGGTCCTGGCTGATATGCAACGTTAGAAACAACAGGATACTGCGGTTGCATCGGTAGAGAAGGCTGGATTTGCCCCCCAGGACCATAGACCGGTCCCGGTTGATACCCCGGCTGAGGCTGAACAGGTTGACCAGGAGGGCTATAATACTATCCTTGCGGACCGTACGATGGCCCTTGTTGGCTGACAGGATAGCCTTGAATGGGCTGCCCCTGCGGATCATAGAAATAGCCAGGTTGGCCTGTAGGTTGGCCTTGGAAAGGCTGTCCTTGCGGGTTATGAGCCTGGTTATACGGTAAACCTTGAGCGTAAAGATAAGCCTCAGGAGCGGGTAGACGCAAAATCTCCCCGTGCTCATCATACTGACCTGGGAAAGCATACACGGGAGTACCATCCTGTGCATAGTGAGAAAAGTAAGATCGGTGGGGATCTTGGTAGGACAGTCCAACCTCGGAGTTCGGCTGTTGCAAAGACAACCGATACTCCTCCGGAGAGATATTCTCCGGTATAGCAGTGGCTAGATAAACATCTTCAGGAGTTGGCCCAGCCCTAGTAGCAGATGCTGAGACAACAGGAGAAGAGGCGGCCACACAGACAGTGGGCCGGACGGGAACAAAAGTGACGGGCGTCTGAGGAGACACCCCGGGTGTAGTAGCAGTTGGTCTCGAAGCAGGAGATGATATTCCCATAGAGGCTGCAGTTGAAATGATCTTACCCAGAGATCTGTATCCCTGTGGTAAAGAAGGACTGGTTGTTGACATGCTAGCCATCTCAGAGTTGTCTCCCTCAAACAATCTACGCGGGAAGAGCTGATAGTCATCACCAGACGTTGGGATTTCCTCACCAGAATCACTCATGGTTGATCCTGCCGTTAAATCTCGCAAGAGACGGCGAGGACTAGGAGAAAAAACAGCAGCAACAAAAGGCGAACCCGATGTAAGAGAAAGGAAATCAGCTCCTAATCTGAATTCAGACACAGGGTCCGAAAAGGGCCAATTGAACTCAACTGGTCCTCCAAAGGGTTGCTCAGCGAGAACCAGTCCCTCGTCAAGAAACTCGGAAACAACAGGCTGCTGTGGTTCAACAAAGGATTGGGAAGCCTCTGACGAATCGTCCGTGTAAGGACTACCAGTAGACGAAACCGAAGGTTCCGCCACTGTGGCAAAAGACCAGAGAAAAAGAAGCAAACACACACACGGGCTGAAAACGAGTTAAGACACACGATCAAACGGTCAACAAGCAATATCTAAGCGGGCGTGTAATCGTGGGCGATTAATTTTTACCACATTGGAAAGCAAGAAATTCTACCGTTTCATGTTTTAAGAGTCGAGAAACGATAAAAAGATGACTCTATCTCTTTCATATTTGACACAAGCGTGAAAGGACAAGCGCTTGACGGTCTTTTCAAGTTTAGGGAGTCAGAAAAGACCAAATGACTGCTCAGGAAATACTAGGCACAAAGGGTGTACCAAATATCCGTGAACTGCAATATACACCTTGGTTTCAATAATGAAACAGAAATCGACCAAGGACTTTCCGTACGTGCAGGTAGTCTCCCCGAATGTTGTGTTTGGTGTATCACGGGTATAGGGCGGCAGACTCGGCTTCCTGTGGATAAAGGATTGAAAACCTAAAGGGGTCTCCCTTTATATACGCGAAGGTACGGGGAGCACAAGTCCATACTAGCGTTGTCTAAAGCCAAAAGGCGAGCGACAGCTGCTAGGTTTAATGACGCCGGAACACGTCTCTAGCCTAGACCTTCTAAATATGTTTCGTTAAATTCCAATGCTGCCTTAGGTTAATTGAAAAAAAAATTGCAGTTGATCTTCAATTAAGTTTCAATTTTCAGGCCCTATCGTATGTAATGTCTTAAAAGACTCTTAAATGCAAAGCTACATGCCACAGTCCAACATTTCGTTCAATGAAAAATAGTTACAGAAGAGTTGAGCTTTTACACAAACAAAATGATCGGAAGACAAACAATGAGACCTCTAATGCAACTAATGAAATTGAAAACTTTTCATTCAAATCACTAATCACTAGCAAAGTTGAAAAGATTACAATTTGCACTAATTACCAAAAAGCAAAAGAGATTTTTTTTTTAATTTCAATTTTCAACGTTTGATAGCTAAATGCACTAAACAGACTGAAAACAAACGGAACAACTTGAGAAACGATATTGAGAGAGCAAAACAAACAAATTTCACTCAATCACACAAGCAATCAGATCCCAAATCGACCAAAGTCTCTCAAAACCAAGAAAAAGACTCAAAGGCTCCAATGGACCGTGTGATCTAGGCCCAAAGAAAGACCAAACGAAATTTGAATGAAGGAATGAAAAATCACCCAAAAATCGCAACAGAACAGTGAAAAACTACTAAGAGGATGCGGAGGAGCAATCAGAAAGTTGACAGGACAAACGACACACCAAAACTCCCAAGGAGGGCTCGATACACTAAGCCACTAGATGCCCTAGGGCTTAAAACGTGAAATCGATAGATAAAAGCAAACAACCAAAGGACAGAGGTGAATTCTCAGTCAAACAGGACTCCAACACACTCAGGTAGTCGGAAAATCAATAAGAAAAACACTGACCAAATCTAGAGAGCTCAAAACTAAGCAAACTCAAAAACCCTACAGGAGTGGCGCGACTGTAAGGCTGCAACTGGCGCCAGAAAGCAATTGGCGCGGGCTAAACAAAAGCAACATGCGCCAATTGGCACGACTATCGGGCTAAAAACCGCGCCAGTCGAGTTTCTCAGCCAAAATTAAAAAAGAACTACTCCAGAAACAGATCAATGTAAACTAAGCAAACCAAGAAGCAAAAAACAGCAAAAGAACCCAGCCCAAAAGGCTCATCAAGCAAGGAAAATCATAAAACAATCAAACGAGAAAATCCAAACAAGACAGTGAAATCTGGACGATCCCCAGCGGAGTCGCCAAATTGTTGAGGAGGTAAATCCCCTCTGCGGACAGAGGCGATCCCTACTAGCCCAGCAGGGGTCTAGCAACAATCAAAAATGTTACAATGCAAGTTCCTAGTTACAAATGAAAAGACTAAAGATGGAAGCCTACCTGGAATCCAATGCTATGATCTGAAGAAGAAAGCGTTCCCGTTCCTCAGCCTCGGCAGATCACGATCCCCCACAATCTCCGCGGATGGACACCTGCACATGCAAGAAACAAACAGATACAAGCATAAAATCTGGCATACGTAACTAAATATCAGTCAGAAAGGATATTACTCATATTAACATAATGGAAAACAGAGTGGAACCATAATCGTAATCATTCATTAAATAACACTCGAAGAAAGATTACAACCAATGTTCTGACGTCGTGGTCTCCTTCGGATGGGTCTCCAGTCGTTCACGTCTCGCAAAGCTCGCCAGGGAAAGGGAAAAACCTCTCCTGAGTCTCTCGACGATAGTCTCCTTACTTGAGTCGGCCTTAAGGGAAGAAAGAGGGCTCTTACAGCACAAAGGCTCTTGGGAATTTGGAGATTCAAAGCTTAGGCACTTCAAGACTAGATTGCCATGGAATTGAGCAGGCTTTTATAGATGGGGAAGGAGGGAGTTGGGATCCCTATTATTGTGGGATTGGCCCTATCAACAAGGAAGGTTCCATGGGAGGTGGCAAACCACTTCCCTTCCATAGAACTCCCGCAGCCAAACCTCCCAACTCAATATAGGCAATGGTTTCTGAGTTTTATGAAACACAACTTCCGCCATATTTATTTAAAAAACACTCCTTAAATTGGCTGGCGCAACTACTGCTCTGGGATAGAGCGCTAGTTGGCACGACCTCTTTGTAGGATTTTCCCCATTGGCACGAGTGATGAAATGTCTGCCCGCGCCAATGTAAAAGGAGATGTTTTCATGATTTTTGCAAGGAGATGTCTTTAGGGCAATTGAAGCTCATGCTTAGAGGAATGCATTGATGATGTTTTCAAGGCATGACAATGTTCACAGGTCACAAAATGGGTCCTCCATTGTGCGGGACGGGGAATGGTAGGGACGGTGACAAATTACTGTGTAACACCCTTATAATATTAAAAAAAAAAAAATCGAATTCAACCTTAGGAGAAAAATCATAAAAAAAATTCACTTTCAAACCAAACTGGCGAACACTTGTCACAATTCCATTGGGAAAAAAATTAAATAATATTCCCTGCATGCTGATTGGGCTACATGTCATCAACCTATCATTGTTCTGCATTTTTTTTAGTTGTTTAGGAAAACGAACATCAGGCTCTATCTTCGTCATCCAAACTTTGTTTTCAATGAAACGAATTGCACCAGATTCCTAGCAACAAGCTCTTCGTTATCATTCAATTTCCAATCAATTCCAAACAATTTCATTTTTTATCTTTACGCTGAGCACCTGATCATTCCTCCTCACTAGAAGCCTTTTGGACCCCAAAATCTCTTTGATTACTGATCATGTGGATGAGGGCACTGTTCCCTCACCCTTCTAGTCTCTATCCACTGAAATTTTCCCATTTTCATCAACTGGAGCTTTTCACAAAAAGTTAAAAATTTCCTTGATTCTTGCGACCTTCTCTTGCTATCATTGATACCGTCATGCAGCAATTTCCATGAATTTGCAGAGCAACAAGTTATTCTTGCATAAACCATCTTGTTCCTACCTATGTCATTAATCAAAGGAAAGTTAAAAATTGTCTCACCTTACACATTGTCGCCATGGTGATTCTTTATTGATCTTGGTTTGTACTTGCGTCGACTCTTGACCAAGTATCTTCACCATTTCCATGTACCCTTTGGAAACCAAAAACAAAGATTTTTGGAATCCATGCCTTCTTTTTCAAGCTACTTTGTCACTTTCTCTTTGACCTTTTCACTCTTTTGCACCGACATCTTGTTTCCTACACTGCTCAACACTGAAGTTGACTGCTACAAATATGCCATATCTTGTTCACCTCCTTTCAAAGTAAACTTGGTAGTCTTGAAACATATCATTACAAGCATAAGAATATTTTTGAAACGTTTTATTCAAAAATATCTTTGTTTGATCATTAACAATGTCAAATTCTGACCTGCATTCACTATGCTCTTCATTTATCATGCATGTATAAGAGACAAACTTGTCTTATTCTTATGTGCTCTAAATATTTACTCAATACCATATTTAAACAAGTGATACTTATTCTAATGGTGATGAAATACTGCTTTCCTATCATATTGATAAGTACTTCCTAATACAATACCTGATATCTCAAGCGACACCACATCAAGTTCAAATTCATCACGAAAATTTGAATTGATGACGAATCTTAGTATGCACTTTCTTGTAACCTGCAAGTTTTCATTCTTGCATATTCACCCTAAAGGATAAGGTCTTGGATGTCTAAAAGTTTCAAGGTCTAGCCGCTTAACCAAGTCTTCCGAAATCAAGTTAGCTTGTGACCCACTATCAAAAAGTGTATCAATATTGGTATGTTTAGAGACAAATCTAATATGGAAAAGTTCTATTCTTGTATCTTCATATTGAGTGACATTTGAACAATTTGAAGAACTAGTGCTTGCTATGTGTTTACCTTTCAAACCCATGGTTGTAATATTTGTCTCATCTCCTGAATCTAACCCTAAGTCATGTTCAACTAGAGCAACAATTTTCTCCTTTTCTTTGGCTTTCAGTTTGTTTGGCTTCAACTCTGGATAAATTTGACAACAATGGTCTTCATCATGGCCAGTCTTTGAATAGTTTTTACATGTGAGTTTTTCCTTCTCTCTTTTGGCAGAGCTATTTCACTTTCCTCTTCTATAAAATTTTCCCTTTCCTTTACCCTCACTATCACTTTTATCATCTATGTTTTGTTTCCCCCTTTCTTCTAAGTGTGTGGCTTGAACACAAACCTCATCCATGTTTATGGGATTAAACATGAGAATAATGTGCCTAAGGTAACTGTGCAAACCCCCAATGTACTTTAACAAAGTTTCTTGAGAATACAAATCAATACCCAAAAGCTTTTCTCCTAAATTCATGAGTATAATCTTGCATTTCCCTTTCAACTATCTAAAAATTTTCCAACCCATAATGGCCTTTTGCATGTAATCTAAGCGATATAATTTCCTTTTAATGGCACCAATAAAACTTGACCAAGGAATAGATATCTTACCATAGTTTTTAATCTCTTCTTGATTCCTTGCTTCCCACCATACAAGTGATGATCCTTCCATCCTCAAAGAAGCCAATTGAATCTTTACGTCATCTTCATGAAGGTTCTGAATTCAGCAATACACCTCCAATTGATGTATCCAATTTTCCAATATTTCTGCATTTACCTTGCAATTATACATTGGAAGCACAAATTTGACATCTAGTTTGGGTAAGGGTGTTTTTCCTCTTGTGGCTTTTGAGTGAGTGAGAGTGGTTTTTGTGGTGGAAGTGGAAGATGATGTTGATGGAGATGATAAGGATGATGAAGATGGTGGATATGGAGGTGGCTTTCCTCCACTACCCTTTGAACTATTCTCTTCATCCTTCTTATCATCTGAAGTTCCTTCTCCCTATGGAGGCTTACAACCTTCTCCTCCCATCCTAGCAGTAAATGTATCAAACATAATTTTAACCATCCTCTTTATGTCATTGAAGTTTCTCTTGACATCATCCTCTTCTGAATGACCTTAAATTTCTCGAACACCTGACGTGATGGCTATGGATTCAAGCTCAACTTCTAATGCTTGTACATCTTCAATCAACTCAACTTCTTGTGCAATTTGTACCTCCTCAATCTCAGCTTATTAAGACAAAACTTGAGGTGCTTCAAGTGTAGCTATGAATGGAAATTTGGGTGAATATGGTGCTCTTGTAGCTCTCCTTCTTCTGGTCCTAATATCAGTACTTGCAACCAACAATTTTCGTCCACCTCTCTACAACTTTAACCTTGTAAGAATCACAAATTTGCAACCATTAAACTTGCACATAGCTCAAGCAACTATCAAGCAAACAACCTTTCCTTTCAAAAAGGCTCTGATACCAACTTGATCTAAGTATGAATGTTAGTTTTTTTGTGCTAATTTCATCTACAGATTTAAAATTTATTTACTGATCTTATGCTTGATGTACATAGGTTTCCTTGTTGTTTATGTGTGTGAAACTGGTAAACTAACTAAGTATTATGAGTGAATTCAAGAGAATAAAGTATTAAAATATAATGTTGAACAACAACAACAAAATACACAGCAAACCATCACAATTTATCCATCAACACAGAGTTTTGATGAAAGAGTTCACCCCTCCTAGGCTACATCTCCTTGGTCCAACTTCCATGACTTGGGCCTCTGTATTAGCTCAAAAGTGAAAAAATTTATGTTTACATTCACCAACAGCTCCTAAAACATACTCGAATGAGTCCAGAATGTAAAAATATATCAGAAATGACTATTCATTCTCTCAATTTGGCCTTCAGCTGACCTAGGGCCTTACCTCTTGGTGGCCCTGGGATTCCTTTTTCTTCAAAGTGACAAAAACATCGTTCGAATTGCTCCTTTGCCTCTGCAACCTGTACCAATGGATTTTGAGCATGCCAATCTCATAGGAATGACTCTTCCTGAGCCAAAATTGGTGGAAATTTTCTCAAGATATGATCAATTTATTTTTTCCCTAGAATCCTCCTCCAAAACTAGAGAATACTCAAGTTAAGGGTGCAAAATCTAGAGACAGCTCCTAATTTAGTAGAACTGACGAAAATCCCGCCAAGTTAAAATCCTCCTAATTAATGTTAAACTGCAGATTAAGTTTTGGATAATCTTTCTTAGAGCATAAAGCGTGTTTAATAGAAATTCGAGTTTAAACAAATGCTTAGTGTAGAATCCTTGGTTTAGGGTCTAATAACCCCATGTTAACACGTTAATCCCATGCATTACTGTTGGCTCCACCTACGGTTCTATGGTTTGGTCTCATGGGGAGGGGATTGGCCCTCTCCATACCCCCAATGTCACATCCATATCAGTTCAAATAAATTTCGAGCGTTATACCTTTCAAGGACTAAAGGTATGGCTCATTGGTAAATAAGAGTGTTGTTGTAGGGGAGGTCGTGGGGTCGAGCCTCGACCTCTGCCCATTCCATATATATTTTTCCCCATGATAAGATGTGCCAATACATATTCAAACCTTTGGCATATTAAACTTCTACCATATGTTAAACTTAATACTTAGTAATATTTCGCCCATCGGACTTGGTGTATGTGCCATAAATATATGTAATGTGGAACTTTGTAATATATGAATAATGTGCTCCATAATATATAAACCTTGGCATATATTAAACCAACCTTTAGAAATGTATAACCACCATGTTAAAAATGAAATTCGAACCTTGGAGTTAGAGAGGGTCCACTAGAGGGGGCACGTGGCAGCCCCTGGTTGCACCACGTGTCAGTTGTAGAAATTTGAATAATAGCTGAATTATTCACTGAGATTATCCTGATTACACACTATTTAAGCTTCATGCATAATACATAACCTCTTCTACAATTGATCATCAATATGCGGAAATAGAAGCAGTCACATGCGCACATTAAAACATAATCAAGCACACATATAACACAGTATGTAATGGGGAAAGCATACAGCTGAAAACCCCCAACTATCTGTATATTATAATGATAGAGAACATGTAACAATACATAGCACAAAGCTCTCACATCTCTCAACACTATCTCACATGCTACACACAAACTAGCACGGAAGATGAACAAGTCACAGGTTCAAATCTCCTCCACAAGTCTGCCTGCCTCTACTGCGCAATCCAAGATGAATAATGATGAGATCCAAGTTCGAATCCATCTAGCTTGTACTGCGCAATCCTCATTGGAAATCTCAATCAATGTGTGTGCAAATCTCATGCACAAGTATAGTCACAACTGATAGCCACACTCACCCTTTCACCCACCTCTAACACCGGTCTCCACTGAACTGTCCATGCATTGCAGTTAACTGATGTATTCTTTAGTTGATTTATGAGTTAATAATTAGTGAATTAATTAATAATTAATTCACACCACTCATCACTAGTGTATTTGTCAGCTAGACTAAATACAACTAGTTCAACTAAGTTAAACCGAACACAACTCCACCAACTGTCTCATCAACTCCACCAAACTCTGCCACATGAGTTCTAACTGAAGTCAACCATGCAATAGCTCAAATAACCCTTAGGAAAATCATATTTCCTTCTTTCAGTTGCATGTGCCACATCCAAGCATCAAACTGAAGTGCTCCAAGAGGATAAGATAATGTTTATATTCTAAATATTATTAAGGGTTAATAATATTTGACTGTTCTATTTTTAGCCCGGCAGTCTAAAAATAGAAACCGCCCAATGTCTAAAAATAGAGGTCCATCTATTTTTACCAACTTGACCAATCATCCATAAATAGCATCCCGCAACTCATAGACCATGATCCATATGTCTAAAAATAGACATAGTCTAAAAATAGACTTTGCGACAAAAATCACCTGTGTGGCCCCCCACCTAGTTTAGGTGATCACTTTCCAACTAGGATCAGGAAAGATGTTTCAGGATGCCTCCTTCACTGTTTCTTGTTGCAATCTTCAACATCAGCCTTTGGTTGGTTTGTCCCTCATAATATAAAATAAAATAAAAAAATCTAATTCAGCCTTAGGAGAAAAATCATAAAAACAAATCACTTTCAAACCAAACTGGCGAATCCTCCAGTGAAACTTGTCACAATACCACTGGGAAAAAACTGAATAATATTCCCTGCATGCTGACTGGGCTGCCATGTCATCAACATGTCACTGTTTTGCAATTTTTTTAGCTGTTAAGGAAAGTGAATAGTAGGCTCTATCTCCTTCATTCAGACTCTTTTTTCGACGAAACGAATTGCGCCAGATTCCTAGCGATGAGCTCTTCGTTGTCGTTCAGTTTCCAACCAATTATAAGCACTTTAATTTTATAGCTTTTACACTAAGTGCCTGATCATATTCCCATAATCACCCTCCACTGTGCTAGGGGCTAGAGAGGAATCATCCTCCATCGTGTTAGGGGCGAGAGGGTGATTCCAATAATTACCCTTCGTAGTTATGGGGGCCATAAGGTGATTCTTGGAATTACCCTCCTTTGTTTTGGGGCCAGAGGTTGATTCCTAGAATCACCCTTCGTCAGACTGGGGCCAGAGCGTGATTATGGGAATCAACCTCCGTCATGTTAGTGGTGAGAGGGCACCGTGGGTGATTCCCAGAATGACCCTCCACCATGATGGTGGATAGAGGGTGATTCTGGGAATTACCCTCTGTCGTGCCAGGGATAGAATCATGCCCTTCCATGTCAGGGCCATAGTGTGATTCCCATAATCACCCTCCACCATGTTGGGAGCGAGAGGGTTATTCCAAGACTGACCCTCCGCCAAGTTGGGGGACAAAGGGTGATTTTGGGAATCACCCTCCGCGGTACTGGGGCTAGAGGATGATTCATAGAATCACCGTCCGTGGTGTCGGGGCCAGATGGTGATTTCAGGAATCACCCTCCACTATGTTGGTGGTGAGAGGGCGTTGTGGGTGATTCCTAGAACCACCCTCCACCGTGTTGAGGGCTAGAGGGTGATTATGGGAATCATTGTTTTTTATGCCTAGGCTAGAGGGTGACTCACAAAATCACCCTCCATCATGCCGAGGGAAAGAGGGCATCGTGGGTGATTCCTAGAATCACCCTCCACTGTTCTGAGGTCTCGAGGGTGATTATGGGAATCACGGCCACCTTGGCCCATGCCCCCTTGGGTGGAAGACCAAGTTTATTTATTATTTTTTAGTGTCTTGTATATATATATATTATTATTTTTATTTATTTTTTGGAGGGGGGGTGGGGGCAGGGGATTTTTTAATATCTATTTGTTTTTCCTTATTTTCTTATGTTTGAATTTTCATCATTTTATGGGTTATTTTTGGTTATTTTTAAATTTTTTTATGTTTTGGATCTTTTTGTTTTTTTTGTTTCCTTTATATATATATATATATATATATATATATATATATATTAAATTCAAATGGTTAAGTAAAAATATTTTAAAAGAAGTGTATACTTAAGATATAAAAAAATTTAAAGTGCCAATGCAAAAAAAAATGTTGATATTTTTCAAAATCCGCATGAAATCCGACAACATTTTAAAAAAATATCCATGCTTAATATATTAGAAAATTTAAAGTGTTAAATATAAGCCTAAAAAAAGGGGTTGATGCTACATAAACACTTTTCAAAATTGGAATGAAAGTCACTAACATTTAAAAACAATGTGCAAAGAAAATTTAAAGTTTAAAAAATATGCTCCTGAAAAAACTTGTGTAATCTGAATCAACATTTTTCAAAATCAGATGATTTTTTGCGACCTCTAAAAATGTGAGAACTTGGTTCAGTTTCATTTTGATTGGTTACTATGTTAAAGTCTTGCATTTCCATCTAGTAAAATATATGAACAATTAATTGACAACTATTTGAATTCAAATTTCGATACTATCACTGAGTAACTTTAGAAATCAATGAAAATGGTGCTTGAAGTTGTGATTTGTGTAATAACAAGCCAACAATGCATCTAACAATTCATCGCTGGTATAATCTAGCCCGAAAAAAATAAAAATAAAAATAATAATAAATAATAAATTAAAATTAAAATTAAAATTAAAAAATTAATTAATTAATTAAATTAAAAATTAAAAAAATAATAAAAAATAAAAAATAAATAAAAATAAAAATAAAAATAAAATAAAATAAAATTTGAAATGTCCATGTAGATCTATGTGTCTACAATTTTATATAAGGTCGAGGATGCATGGATTCACACTTGCAGTAGAATCTAGCATGATTTCAGTGTAATCACATATTTTTGACAAACTCACAATCTAAATATAAAGATGATGAGAGCATGCCACAATTTTCCATTGATATCTAAAAAACAAAACAATAAAAAAATACTAGAGAGGTAATGCATAGGTGGATGCTTCACACTAGATGCAAATGGATGGTGCAAATCATGTGGAAATCCAATTCATGAATTAATGATTTTGTTGCTTGATCTGATCACTCTTTCAACTCACAGATCTTGACATTCAAGAAAATAGGTCTTCCAACTATAGATATGTGATATTATCATCATTTCTTAACCAATTCCTTGATGTTTTCATCATCTCCTATAACCTCGCTCTAATACCATGTTAATAGTTAACATGAATGAGACAATACAAGCAAATTGGTGGAAAAGAATTGAATCCCATTCGTTATGTTGTATTGATATCAATGTCTGAATTTATAATACATTGATGATCATTCTAGATCTTCTAGATCTAGATCACACTGAAAACTCATCAGTGGATCATCATGACACCTCATCAAGATAATAATGAATTTGTATTCTTAGACTTTTTGATATTCTAGGGACTCACAGTCTATAAGAAAAGTATTAAAAAAATCACTAAGCGATCATCCTCACTTTTTGTAGAGACAATGAAACCTCCCTTTGATCTCATAATATGCAAGGAAAAAAAAGATAAGGTGCCCCTTTGACTCAATTTCTTATATATGACAAGACTAATAGATCCTCTCTAATATTGTAATTTGATGATTTGTTTCAACATGGAGGCATATTAAAAACCTTGAATTAACCTAAAAGAATCTTGAGGCTATGCATCTAGTGCTTCTGAGTGTACTCAGGTTATAATAAGTATATACCTCAACTACATGAAATTATAAAAATAGTAATCAACCTTAGGATCAAAGTCCTTGTGAGGGGAAATTCACGTGATTTGTGAACTAACTATAAATGTCTTCTCATACCTAGTTCAACATTTGCGTCGGGGGGGGGGGATTTGATTAGGGGCATCAAGAGAGTATTTGAAATCTGGGAGGCGATCAATATGAATACCAATATATTGGAGTAAAAATGCCTTAGTAAACCAACATTGTCATAATCTAGGGGGAAAGTATGTAGAAGTAGTGATGAACTCATTTAATAAGAAAAGTGGCAAGAAGTGATACTGTGCTCATCTCTAAGCTAAGTCACCTAGATATTGTAACCTATGAAGCAATAATATCCAAAAATAGTCTCAAGTTGTATAATATGTGCACCAAATTGAGCTTGGACAATGCCTTGTGGAATTTTCTACTTAAGAAGAATCATGCATTGTAGCATAATCAATTGGACTCTCTCAACTTTGGCCTAGTTAGTTGGAAAAAATATTGGTTCCAAGATCTTAGAGTCATGTAGCATTTTGGATTTCATAATGGCATAAAAAGGTGTAATTTGGTATAAATATCCCAAGAATACACTTGAAAAACTTGTTGCTAAAAAATGACAACAAATCCATAACAATACTAAGACATCATTATTGCCATCAATTACCAAAGTCAACAATTTTCAAAATGCCTTTTCGGTTGCCCCTTATTGTAATATTTGTGATAACATTGCGATACATATATGATTCCCATCACTCCTCCATACATTCATTGATCATAAACTATCATCTTTAACTATTCAACTAAGCATTAATTTGAATATGTATGATATGAACAATCATTTCTTATGTTATCATACATAGATCTTATTTCTTGTGTGGAATTTACCACCATGTGAAATAGATAATTCTTGTGGATTTTCATGTTGGATCTAGCCATGGTTGTAATCACCTAAGAGGACTATTTACACATGTTTCCATGATATTTATGATAATATCTGTGTAATTAGATATGTTCTTGCAATGTTTTTAAATTCATAGACTATAGATAAATTAGTAAACAATTTAACATCTTCAACTATTGTGGCTTTGTATAATACCATCCTAGATCCATATTAACCTTGGACTATCAAGTGTCGAGAGGGATCAAATCCCTTGAGAAAGAAACCTATTTTTTTAGTGCAAAATTTAGGGAAAAATTTGCACCTCGAGAGATTTGATCCCTCTCAACGCTTGATAGATCCAGGGTTAATATGGATCTAAGCTAGTTTCAATTGTGCACATTCACATAAAATTTGTTGAACATCTAATCATTTTAAATATATTTCTAAGATTAATCTGGTCATTTTAATTTTAAATTTGCTCAGTTACCTCATTTTGTTGAGATGATAGAAACTGCTAATAACTTGGATGATGAAATAAAAAATTTTAATGCGAAGTGACAATGTAACAATGTTGAGTGATAGAAAATGTGAATAATACGAATGTAGTCAATTACAAATAGTCTTCATTGTGATCAATCTGAAACTATTTTATTCTAATGTTCTTATTGTCACACTTGCTAGTTTTTCTATCTTTTCATATTGATCATATGAAATGGGCAATTGAAATCATAGACCATTCAAATATTTAACTTGAACTATTGTAATAAAAACCATGCCTTGTCTCTCCTTTTCTCCAATATTAATAGTAGAATTCTCCAAAGTCAACAATTTTGAATTATGGAGTGTTAAACCCTACGTAAGTTGTAATGGTAGTTGTTTTCTATTACTGCGTTTGAATGTTAAGTGACTAACAATATTGAATAGTGAAAATGGGGAATAATAAGAATGTATTCAATTACAAATAGTTTATAGTTTTAAGAAGCAAACATTTAAGTTAAGTGAACGTTTTATTTAAGATGAAAATTCAAGTATTTTATTTAAGGTTGAATTACTGTAAAACAAAAGTAAATGCACTTTGATAATATTCTTTTTGTACTTACACCAAATCAATGCACACCAATAATCTAATTATTTTAAAATGATTTTACATCATACATATAGTTACTTCAAATCGGAAATCAATATCTATACTGCAATCAATGCATCTAGTGCAAGCAATCAAATAGGATTACAAATCAATATCTACACTGAAATTAATGGATCTAGTCCAAGAAATCAAATAATATTAGAAATCAACATCTACACTGAAATCAACACATCTAGTGAAAGAAATCAAATAAGATTATAAATCAACAACTACACTGAAATCAATGCATCTAGTACAATCAATCAAATAGAATTAGGAATCAACATCTTCACTAAATTAAATGCATCTATTTCAATGAAACACGAAAATATTCATGTATTTCTAAATCCAACTTCTTTTATGATCTCTCTCTCTCTCTCTCTCTCTCTCTCTCTCTCCTTTCTCCCTCACTCTCTCTCCATCTCTCCATGTCATTATCTCTCTCTCTCTACCTTTCTCTCTCCATGTATTTCTTCTTCCCTCCCTCCTTCTCCCCCTCCAGCTCCATCTCTCTCACCCTCCCTCTCTACTTTTCTCTATTCCTTCATCTCTCTCCCTTTCTTTCCCACCTCCCTCTACCTCCCCCTCCCATCACTCACTCTCTCTCCTCCATCCAACTCTATCACTATCTATCTCCCTCTCTAACCCCTCTATTTTTCTCTCCTTTTTCTCTCTATATCACCCCCTAAACCTACACACTCTTTCTCCATCTCTCCCTTGTCACTCCTCTCTCTTTCTCTCCACCTTTTTCTCTCTATGTATTTCATATTCCCTCTATCTCTCTCTCTCCTCTCTCTCAATTATGTTGTCTCCCTTTCTCTCCCACCTCCCTTTGTCTCTTTCCCCATTACTCTCTCTCTCTCTAATGATGGTGTGGAAAATATTGACGTTGTTTCAACGAAGTGAAACAGAGGGGAGGGCACAACCCTCCAATGAGAAATAAACCATTGTGCAAATTTACTACATATATGGTCTCTTGAGGTGCGTTATTCCTGTCATGGAAAATATTGATGTTGTGTCGTTCTTTTATGATATAAATTTGATGCACATTCTTTTCAGTGAAGTAAATTTTTCTACTATACATTTATTTTTAAAATTAAATTTTACATGATGTTTCATATTGTTTTTTATACATTATTTAAATATCTAATATTTATAGAGAATGCATTATATGTGTTTTTGTTTATTTTCTTCGAACGTGTTATATGTACGATATCGGGTTTGGTCGTTTGCAGTTTTGTGTTACTATTACATTGATTTGAAGTCTAATTAGTTTCTCGTCTCCCATTCCTAACATTGCGTCTCCAATTTCAATATCAGAATATATATTATTTTGGAGTGAGCTCCATGTTAGGGAATGACACCAATTCTTTAGCTGTGAACCCAGATAGTATAGAAATCAAAACCAAATTTCTATTTTTGTATTTCAAGCAAGTTGTCTCGTGTTGGAGGGTAGCTCACAAAATGGAAGGAACCCATAGTTAGAATTTTGTATTCATTCCCAGCTAAGAATTCATTCATTTATTTGTCTAAGTTCAATCCCCTCTTTTGGGTTGGTTCAACCTCTAGAGTCCCCTGATAGAGGAAGTGGTGTAGAAATGCATAATTACATTGAGAGGCCATGGTGGGTGGTTGTTTTCTCTAGTAATGGTGGAAAAATCCCTGAACAACGAGTCCTCCAAAAATTCCATTTAATATGTAGACATCCCCAATTTAATGTGCATTGGAAGTTTGGCCAGGGGAATGAAGCTGTAAATTCTCTTCTAGCTTATGGCAAAAAAATATATAGTTGGCATCAAGAAAACTGAATTAAATTTTAGAAACGTGCTGAGCATGTGAAGCTCTATGATCATAGGATGGTGGAAATCATAAAAACCGTCAAGGATTGTGTGATGAGCACCACACTGCCTATAAATTATTTTCAAGTTCAGAGAAACAAGTAGGTTCCCAGGATCAAATGTGTGGATACCATATTTTCTCTATTTGTTGATATAAATTGGTTAATTTGTACTCAAATTCGAGGGATAGGACAATGAATATACGGAGGCTTTCCAACTTGTGATGCATGAAATCTTTTAGAGTGTAAGATGTTACCATTAATGCACTCGTGATTTTCTAGATGCTTTTGTTTACACAAAATTTTTCCTTTGTCTCTCCCCCCAACTTCCTTCATGATGATCGACTAGGTCGGAAATGGGGGAGGACTCAATTTAGAGGAGGGGCCAGAGAGGAATCGATCTATATCTCTCTGCACTATTGAAATTCTATCCTATTAATATTAATACGTTCAATTAATATTAATATTATTTATGTTTTATAAATTTAACATACTGAATCAGAATTTAAAAATCTTGACATACATATATTAGGCCTACACATCTCCCCCTATACTGAGATGTAGAGGGCCTTTCGGTACAATTATTAGAAAACATTTTGAGGCTTTTAAAACTTTTATTTTTAAAAAAATTAATATTTAACTATGTTGTATTATTTTAGCTTTGATTTTTCTAATTCTTGATATAGATGGATTTGAGTTCAACTGTTCTCCAAAAAATGAGTTAGACCTCATCAGTAGTGCAAGTCATATAAAATTATTTTTTATGGATAAATTGTTCAATGATGAATCTCTTATACTTTATGTTGTGAGATATGATAACTCTTGTAACGTGCACTTGATATCCAATGTAGAAAATATGATCTCGGTATCTTCTCAATCGTAGAGGTTAAAATTCTATGAATATGCAAATTTTTTATGTTTTTTTACACACAATTAGTATGTGGCATTCTTTATTATTATTAATTGCTTTTAACCATGTTTTATATGGCTAGATATGCAAACATGGGTAAATATTGAGTGTAAAATTAAGAACAATATAATGTTAATAATCATAAAATGCATAAGAGGTTTTATTTCCTTGGAAATCTTTTACCAGTGACTAACTTTATACATATATATATATATATATATATATATATATATATATATATATATATATATATATTCACCTTGGAACAATGTTACCAACCAAACAAGAATTATAACCTCAAATAAAAACTTTAAACCAAAAAACCCCTATTTTTTCAGACAAAACATGAAAAAATACTCGAAAATAAAAAAAGTAGTGATGTTGTGTCACCATTTTTTAAGGTTAAAATTCCAATATTTTTCATCCATGGATTAAAAGCCAAAATTATTATCATGGAAAACCTTAAAAATCCCACAATTTCAATCATGGTGTTAAAGACCAAATAACATAACTCTGAAAAATCTTAAAATTATGACATTTTTCAACCATGGAATTAAAACGAAGTATCATGAGTACAAAAAACTTAAAATTTCAACATTTTTCAACCATGGCATTATAAACCAGATATCATGACTATAAAAACAATAAAATAAACACCTAAATTAAAGAGTAATTCTACCAAAAATAATGTTTTTAAAGGCTAAAATAATAACTCTTTTGAGATCATAACCTAAAACAACTTAATCCATTTTTTTTTAACAAAATGATAAATTTCTATTATAAAACCTAGATTACATAGCCATAACCATTTACATATAGAATTACAAAACTTTCTTCTATTATCTCTTCTACTCCAATATTCCAATAAATCCATAATAGAGTCTTCTTACCCCTATGGGCTCTCTGTACTATAATTCTGCTTTGGTACTTTCCATATATTTTAAAAAACGGACCCAAAAACAAAATATACTTGCCGCAATACATAGACTTTGAAATATTAAATAGGCTTTGAGGGTCGAGCTTGGTCAACTCCATTTCAAATGACCTCTTTTCCTTTTCTCGCTCTTGCACCTGCTACACCACTGCTAGAGTGTTCATGCCGCTCCTTAGTATCAACATCTGTCTCACAAAACATGAATTCCTGAATGTCTACGAAGAAGTCAAAGCTTGATGCTCAACATTACTAATCATTAACACTAACTCCAAGTTTGTGAATTTCCTTTCCATCATTGCCTCAATCCTTCCAATTTTTCTTCAACCAATATATCCCTCGCTTCAATTCCACCAGAAAGAAGATCAATCCGACCCATTAACAATTTTAACAAGAGCTCCAATATTTTCTTCTGCCTCTCCATTTCAGACTCTATGGGTCATTCTCCTCCTGTCGTCGATGCCAAGTGATCTAGATACACACACATGCAAAGTGAACACCAGGATAACCAAAATGAAGGTGACCAAAGATCCAGAGAATCCTTCTTAAATAGGAATTCCCCGTCCTTTCTGCCAAAATATGTTCTTCTGTCTCCATTAAGACCCAATCTACACCAAACTCCAAATCTGATGCAGAATTTCCCTTCACGAGGAGCCGAACCAACATTCTTCTCAAAAAAAATTATGAATATTTATGGGAGGGGTTGCAATCTTCCTTGCACCATTAAATCACCCAGGATAAATCTGAAAGCACCCATGATCAAATCTATCCAACTATCCATCATCACGATCCTAGAATATTTGGAGAATATCACTCTGTATGAGAAATTACCACGTATCAACCTGATTTTATTAAGGCCTCCAATTGGTCTCTCCTTAATTATCTTGAAAATTCCTTTGTCAAAGCGAGAATTAAATTCCCTTCACCAAATTTTCAAGTGAATGCTAGTTTTTCCGGCTCTTCGATCTAGGATCATTCACATTGGGTCATGGCACATGGGTGAATCCCTTGTCATTTCCATTAATTTCGATGGGCCCACTTTTAAGATCCACCCTGAAGTTAGCAAATATATTTGCCTCTGCATTTAGGTGCGTTAAAACATGTAATAGAGAGATACCTTCAATTTTTTTCAGCTAGAGTGCAATTCTTCTTACAATAGGAGGGAATGGGAATGAAGAATTATTAGTTGATAGAGACCTAGTGATCATTCTAATAACAATCATCGAATCTCCTAGAATTTTAAGCTTTTTTTAGGCCCTTTTTCCTAGCAACATCTAGAAATTTTCATTCGACTCTACTATTTGTGGCTATGCCTAAACCCCAAGTGTAACTTATCTCTTGATATTCCTTGGGGAAATATATCAACCCTCCCTTTCTTGTTGTCCCTACTTGATCCATTTTTAATGGAGAACTAAAATTGCAATTTTTTTTAAACTATAATATATAAAATCATCATGAATATACACAAGATCATGAAAAAGACCCTTTAAAAATATGATGTGACACAAAATTTCTTTATTATATATATATATATATATTAAAAAAATTAAATATTTTCTTTTAAAAGAAACAATTAGGAATTTTTATATTAATATCAAGTTGTTACAAGGGCAGAACCTTTTACAATTTTAGTTGAATCTTCAAATATTGGCTCAAACATGTCCAAAAAATAATTCTTCATACTACCAATCTAAACTGATATTGTATGAAAACCTTCTAGAACATTCCAAAACTAGAACATACTTGAAATACATAATTTAAATAGATAGTTGACTAGCCTACATTGGACAATCCGACTTCAGGGTTAACTTCAACAGTTTCCTTATCAGCTTGCCTTGACTACACTGGAGTAGGGACCTAGGTCTCTTCCATCACCTCAATGTCTCTATTCGGTTGTTCTGAAGCTGTGAACTAGTACACATCCAACGCCTCCTTCTTGTCTTCGCCCAAGCTGACTTATTCTGCACCTTTCCTCCTCAATGATTCAAGTTTTGCAAGAAAAAGATCCAATCGATCGATTTTTCACTTGCAGCATGTAAATTTGGTATGGAGCAAGGAATAATTTTGATTCATAAGTAGCAACTGGACCTAAAAATCCGCAACCATTGTTTTCGCCTTGCCTATTTAGTAAAGAAAAAACATGCTCCATCATTGCACAGAGGTAATGCAATTAACAACTAATTTCCTCCTTCTATGAGACAGGAGATATCTCCATGTCTTCACCTGCAAAATGACCCTCTTTATCTATTATGGCCATGGGTTTCTAGACTCAAACCTCTGTAGAAATAATGAAATCCAGTTGTGACTTATAAATTTGTTCACCGGGTATACTTTCTTGCATCGAGCCATGGATCTATTCACCATCTTCAATGTACTATCCTACCATGTAAATTCTACTGACTTGACATTCATTATTTGAGTTAATATCCCTGCAATTCTCTACCCACGGCATAAAAAAATTGAATCTTAAGTGTTATAGGCCATTTTGTCATATTTAATCAAGTGATCCTCCTAATGGGATCAATCAACATCCTATTCCCCTTGTCATAATCTTGCACAAATCCCTAAGCATGTACCTTTCATCCCTCGGAATTTCAACCCCAAACTACCCTACAGTGAGCCAATTTAAGGACCAATGCTCCCTGCAAGCCTACTTGGATGCGTTCACCTACATTTTTCTCCATTGTGGCCAGCCTTGTTCACCAATAGGTTGTTGTCCTTTGCACCTGCGTTGGTTCTATAATTCCAGGAGAATGATCGGGATTCTAGAAGCTTCACCTTCTAGGAGTTTCCAGAAGTTGTTTCAACTACTCACCTTGGATTGACATTCAGATCCTATCTTACCCTACTTTGGAGTTTTCACCACTTATCTTTTGATCCTATCCCTCCATAAAAGGTGAATCTAAGATCTTAGAATGGTAATTGGATAAGAAATCCCAACTTACCCCACCCTTCTATATATTTACCCTCTCATATGCAAGAGGTAATGGTTGGCTTTGGAGAGTGATTCTGCCCTTATGTTGCTGTAGAAAGTAGTTATCATCTCATTCATAGGGTGACTGGAGGTGCATATTGTGGCAAGGAAATGACGAGTCAACAACTTGGAGGAGCTCTTCTACAAGATCAAGTGCTACTTATGGTTGTAATCTACTTCCATTTATATTAATGTGAATAATTCTCTATTTTCCTATATTTGATGTCATTATTTCACTTATTTCAATACCATGTTGATCTATTGAATAAAGTATTTATATTATATTGCATACAACTTGTAGTTTCTTGGCTTGTGCTATCTGACTGTGCATGATCTAGTTTTGGCGATCAGAGCTGGAATTGGAGCTTCCAAGCTAAAGGAGCAAAGTGAGTGACAATTTCTAGGTAGGCCTCACTCCATCTTCTATTTACTTTAACAAAAAGCATTGAGTTCCTTTTCTCTCTGTTGTTATAGGTTGACCACCAAACTTGGGGGAGACACCTTTGTCCACAATCGTAAATTCTGTATAAAAAATTGGTGACTCCGCTAGGGAAAAAAGTATCCCCTTGTCCTTTGTGTTTGATTACCTCCTTGACAGACCTTTGTTGCATCATCCAACGAAGAACATACCTAGGAAGTGGCTTCACTAAACCTTCTTCGCAATTTTTGTGCAATAATCCTCTTTCCCAGGCCCAACGCTCCCCTAGTTCCTCTGAAAGAGCATTGCACCTCACCCTGGCCCACTCTATCCCAACGTTGAAAAGCACTGGTTCCCTCTCTGCACCAACATTGGTCCTTATTTTTGCACAAGTTCTGCCTTGGTTTTTGAGCCTCTCTTTCATCAACCTACTTCCAACTGAGTTTCCTTGAGTCTTCAGTGTCTTGTGGTCTCTCTAAAACCCCCATTCAGTTTTCATTTATGTTTGTTTTCCTTTTATAAGAATTGGTTTCAATTTTTTTTTGTTCTTATCGTTTGGTCGCTTGAAAACTTGTTTTGTTTAATCGTTAGTCGCTTGGATGAATTTTTTTTTGAGCCCTCGTTTTGAAAAGTGTAATTGAATAAGTAATTGAACGTTTGCATCATAGTTTTATTCATTTTTAAAATTATGTGTGGTGAAAAGAAAGATGTTGCATTTTGAATTTATGGTTTTTCATGTACATTAGATTAGGAACAGTTGCAACGAAAGGGAAATTTCATCCTACATCTTGTTTGTTTCATATTCGGTGTTGCATATTGATTTTTTCTTCCCTTAGCTAGATTTTCATTGAAAGAGAAAATATTCCTATTTTCTCATGCTATATTTCCATTTTAGGGTATTTAGGTGACATTCGTGCTGAGCCCCAAAACTGTAACTTAATCAAAGATAAACAATAAAATTTATGGAATCAACCTAAGGATAATTTGTAACATTAACACAAACATTTAGAGGTATAGGCTAGAGATGTGTTCTGGCATCGTTAAACGTAGGATATTTTGTTGTTTTCAAGTGTTGCATCCCAGGGGTGAAATATTATTCCACCTACGTAAGTGTATAGGATCGTTCTCCATGTACCTTCAGGTATATCAGATGGCTCTCCATGCATGAAAAGTATATGGGAACTTTCTCATCAAACGGTTACACATTAGACAACACTACAACGGACTACACTCCCATGTATCGTCAAGTATCTTTTGGGAGTCCCCAATAAGTTGCTATCCATCCATAGGTAACTGAGACTGCCACCTTGTATATTGTGATACACTAAACACAACATTCAGGGAGATTGGTTGTCGTACGTTAAGTCCTTGGTTCACCAAGGTGTATATTTTAGGTCACGGTTGCTTGGTAATCATTTATGCCTAGATTATCCTATTATTTATTTATTTATTTGTTTGTTAATAAAATTTATTATCCAACGTGGAAGAACAAAATCCCCCTCCCCGTCATTCACATAGAATGAAAAATAAGCCTCCTCTACCTCCAGAGGTTGCTCCTAATTGACGTAAAAGACATAAGAAAACAAAAACTACCAAATCAGGAACTTTAGGCACTACTTCTGGCCCTCCTCCTAATACTGAATTTCCATAATCATCTGTCCCTTTGATTTCTAAACCCGGGATTACATCTACCACTGTTGGTGACACTGGCATAATAGAAAAAAAAGTCCCTGAAACTTTGTTACCTGAGGTCATTGAGCCAGACCTTCTTGAGTCAAACACTTTGTTTCCTGAGGTCATTGAACCCGAGGAGCCTCAAACATCCTCTCCTGATTCAGTGAGACCTTCCTCTTTTCATCCTTTGTCTCAGACATAACCAATATATCTTGGCTTGATGGTGAACATCTTCCATAGAATTTGATTATTGAAGAGACCCCTAAAGAAGAGACTCATACTTATACTCCTTTTCATTAGGAAGGAATTCATTTTTATCAACCTGATCCTTTTCTGTCTCTTCATAGTCCGATACAACCTCGTTTACCTAATTCTTTGGACTTACCGAGGATATTTTGCAACAATATTCATTGGAATTGTCAACCATGAATGGAACTGATTCAAAATCCCAACCTGTGTCCACCACTATGGTTGAGACATAAAGTTTCGCTTCCTTGTGTGTGTTCGCGACATCACCAGAAACTCATTTGTATGGTGGTCCATTCAACCCACCTGGTTATCAGTCATTATCTAGTACCTTTTCTAGTGCGGCTTCTAGTCCTTGGACATCTCTTATGTCATCTAATTCGGGAATAATATCTGGTACTTCTCTTATTAATTCCACATAGTATACTCCTCTTCACCCAGATACAACTACAATAGAGCGGCAGGCTAGTCCTTATATCAGTGGAAAAAAATACCCTCAAAAACCTAACTCTCCTTATGTTGGGTACCATCCATCTAGATTGCAGTTGCATCCATTATCTTCCCCCCCTTATGCATGGGGGAAACATGTTGTTGGTATACCTAAATATGGAAATTTTCCTAATTATGGTCCACCTTATCCTGGAATGGGTGCAAGTGTTTGGAAACCTACTTCACTCGTTCAACCTGGTTCGTTTTGGGATTGATTGCTAAATCCTCAAGCTGTACCATCCTCATCACAAATTCCTATATATCCATCAACACCTCAAAAATATCAAATACGTGTGATCCAACCTTTAAAGCCTATTCCGATGGTATCTGGTTCTTCCTAGGAACCAGTTAGTCAAAATGTACAAGGTGTCTCATCTTCTCAATCACTTGTTGAACCCTTAGTTAAACTGAGAGGGGGGGGTGAATCAGTTTAACACATACATGGACTTTTAAAAACTTTTCTCTTAAAACTTATTTACACCTTTACTTCATGATCAACTTAATATGTGAGCAATCTTTATTAGTGAGCAGCAAGTATCAAACAGATTTGTTAATGTAACAACAGTCTTAATATGTGAGCAACAAGTATTAAGCAGATTAGATAAATCACATCAACACATGCACAAAGACACCAGATATAAGTGGAAACCCATAAAGGGAGAAAACCACATCTTATTATTGTTGTGATGCAAAGGCAAGCTCCAACTCCCTCTCACCACTGATTTTCTGCAGGCACCAACCTACAGGAGGCTCCAACCTCAATTCTGCAAGCTACAACTTGTAAGGAAGCTCCAACTCCCATCTATTTTCTGCAGGCACCAACCTACAGGAGGCTCCTACCTCAGTCAGCTACAACTGACATTTTATCAAGCTACAACTTGATGTGGAAGCACCAACTCCCATCTATTTTCTGCAGGCACCAACCTACAGGAGGCTCCTACCTCAGTCAGCTACAACTGAAATCTATCAAGCTACAACTTGATAGGGAAGCTCCAACTTCCTTACTCTTTCAAAAGAGAAACACTTGCTGATTTACCTTGGATATCAGCTCTGTTCTGTTCCATCTGCTCTGTTGTTCATCTATTCTCATATCTGCCCTGTATCATCTCTGCATCTATTCAGATTCTCTATCAGCTTCTCCTTCTTCTCTACTCAAATCCTCCTTCTTCTCTGCTTCACTGCTTCATTTCTACATTCTCTTCACTCACTCTCTCTAACCTCTAACCCAACTTCCGTTTCTTTTTTTTGCATATCAAGATGATATTACTTATAGAAATTTCTTGATGACTGTTTGTTTTCCTCTAGGAATTCGAAATGGATGGTCATACCCCTTAGTCTTCTGCCTCCTCATTTCTTTATCCAACTCAATTTTAAAATCATAATAATAAGTACAAAATTTCATGCTACAGTGGGATTTTGCCTTTTCCTTAGGATACTTGCCTTTGCATCACAAACAATAAAAATAATTACAACATTTACATTCACATTTTTAATTATATATTTCAATTTTACTCAGCTCCTTTTCTGGATTTTGGCTTTACTGGATTTGTCTTTTCCTGCTACTGTTAAGAACCTGTTCTGCATACTCTTTGTTCACTGTCATCTGCATTTTCCCTATTTTTTGTGCTTATTCTCCTGTCCAACTCATTCCTGTACATATTCCTATCAAACCTGTAATCTTTGTGTATCTCTGCATGCTGTCCTCTTCTTTTCCTTTTTCATAATTGCATTCAAGTTTTATGCCCAATCATTTCCCAAGTCTGGGCAATCTCACAATATTTGCTTTGTTCTACGCTGGCAGTTTCAATGCTTAAATCTGGAGTGTTAATAAATCAACCATATTCCCAGTACTTTTCAATATTTCACTTAACTGTGTGTAAATGCATCCCAAAATTTCATTGCCCAATCATTTTCCCAATCCGGGCACTCTCGCATGTTCTCTTTATTCTACGCTGGAAATTTATATAAACAAGTCTGAAGTGTTAATATCTCAAATCCCTGAGATTTGAAACATTAGTTCCAAACCCTTAGGTCATGCACTCGACCCGCAGTCTGGGCAACTCAACAATTTTTTGACATAAATCAACCATATTCCCAGTTTAGCTTACATGGCTCTTAATATTCTTTTTCATTTATTTATCGCTTGACAAATAAATATATTCGCAACTTTCGAACTTAATTCTGGCTCCCGGTTTATATATATTATTTTCGATCTTTATATTATGCCGCCAACCAACGTTCATACCTTCATGACCTTATATTAACATTCTACGCCTTTTAAATGAATGACTTTATTATAAACGTTTGGCTCCGGGCCCCACCTATATAACCAATAGTCAATCAACCGCATGCACCGCACCTTTGTTAATTCACGCGCCCATCCGACGGTCGTTACCACGATCCCTTACCTCATACAATCCGACGGATATCGCTCGACCAACATGCGTGAATGATAATGCGCGATGGACGAACTTTAACAGGTGTTTTTCCAACCTCGCCTATGCCACATGTCAACAATCCTGTGGAATCGCTGCCCAACCAAAGATTACCGCTTACTCGCCTAAAGCGGTGCGATGAAACCCAGGAAACCGTTTTTATTGTGCACTCCCGCAAGGTTCCATATCCTTCGCTCTAGGTTCCGCTCAGGGTTTTATTTGACAGTTCAATCTCAACCTTCATGAGAACTATTTTCAACGCTGATTCAATACACCGCGCGATCAATACATCCACCGTTCCTCGACGCCATTTCTTCGATAACCAAGACTACAATTCCCACACAGAGGTTATCGTACACTCCGTTACAGGGTCTCACCATACAATTCTCGCCACAGAATTTGTATATCCTCCACACAAGCACATACAATCCAGTTATTTCAAAGGGACTGAACTCTCACGCACATAGCGAACACAGGGATCCAACTTCTCATACACAGACTATGAGCACTTGCTATTTAACGCCGAAATTAGACCTTAGGCTTCACTCTGTCTATGCATAGCGCATCATTAAACCAATTACAGGGTAAACGTGTTCCAAATTCTGAGTCTCACTTACAAAATGCACAAGGACGCAAGGCATTCTCCACACAGAAATTAACCAACAATCTCTTTTATACATATCCAAAGGTACTCATTGAAATTCGAAGACATTCAAACAGGGCTTAATCCCATCCAAGCACATTTAATTCAAGACAGTTCTTCCATGAACAAATATGTATATACAGGCGATAAATCTCAAACAAATTCTTACAATTTCATGACAGGCCAGATATTCAACTCAGTGGCCATTATTCTCCTATTCTGTTACTGAAGGAGTTCTTCTGCCATTTAAGCAATGCTCCAACTCATCTCCAAGCATATTAAGTCTTTACCACAGGGTTTTAGTCTTCAATCAAAGTCTATGCCATACAAACTCAATTAATGAATAATTCCTCAATAATTCATCTGCAAACTGTATTACACCCCTAATTCATGAATAAACCTCTGTATTACACTCCTTCAGGCCTTTTCAACTCCACTACTATGTCTCTAATTCCTTTGTTGCTTCTGCTTCAATTCCTCGGTTTCTTCTGCTGCCTCTCTGTCCCTTGAATGATGTTTCAGGTGCTCCTCCTTTGTCATCTCCTTTTCCATCAATGACAACATTTCCAACAGTCTCCCCCTTTGGCATTGATGGCAACATACTTCCTCTGCTTGTCTTTTAAAAGCCCCTTTTTTGTTTTTTGTTTTTTTCTCCCCCTTTGACATCAATGGCAAAGGGTTGCTCATTTCCTAGTTTTCTTTCTGCATTTCCTCTCTCTGGGTTATGTTTAGGCCCTCTTCTGCTGACTTTGTACCATGCTACTCCAGACTGATGTACAAGACTTGTTGAGAGAACACTTTGAAGATTATTGGACTTGAATATACACTGTAAATTGGTACAATCCAAAGCACAGTCTCCTTTCACTAGTATAAGGCTGAAAGTGAGGATAATGATCCTTCATAGAACACATTGTACCAGCTTTATCTAATCATAGATGTATGATTGGATCAAGAACTAAAATACTGAGAAGGCTTCAAATATACTTCTGTCTCAGTCTGATGTAGTGAGCTAATATATTTCTGTTGAAGAAGATTGTAGATGGAATATGTCTTTTCCTGCAATACTCATCTGCAGTCCCACACCTGTTCAATTATGATAATGATGCCAATATATCCTTTTATTGCTATGGTACACCTTTCCTGCCTGTTGGTGATGATATGAGCTAGGATGTTGACAAGGATATTACATTTAAAGACTGAAAGGTCCTTGTTGTTGTTGTGAACAATGAATCAAACCAGAGTTTACAGCTTATTATAAGAATAGGAAATATCTTTCAATATTAGAGGCCAAATGACTTTCCTTCTTGTACAATGTGCTTTCAAAACAAACCCTTCAATGCATTGGTCAGTTTCACTTATCAACTATGAAGTTTTATTTATGACATAACGGTATGTATGTCAATAATCAATCTCTCTTTAAAGGTGGATTACCAGTAAATCCTTTGTGCTGAAGTAGGATTTAGATGATTTGAAAAAAAACTTTTGAGCTTCAGAGGGTAATCACAGCTAGTCCTTTATTCTTCAGATACTTTGACTATTCTATCAAAATGAACTTCCACAAAAGCATAGTCAATATGTTTAATTGAAAACTCAGCTAACAAACTTCACCCAATTTATGAACAATCTTCAGATAGAGGCCTTGAAGATATATGTACTGACTTCAAGAAGGCATGCAATTATATATATAGAAACATAGACTTCTTCAATGTCTAATATAATGTTTCAAGTGTAAACAGAGCACTGATCTTTTAGCTCTATTATTGACCTTTTCATGCCAAATGCAGATAACTCTAGAATTTTCACCTTGATGCACTTTTGCCATAGTCCTTTGATCCTAAGGACCTGTATCATACTACTGCTCTATGACAACACTTGATATTTTGTTGAAGGCATGCTGCTTGTACCAAAAATGATATTACCTTGATAAAATATGCAGAGATTTCACTTTAGTTTGCACATTTACCCATAATTTAAGACTTCCTTCATAAATTCTGCTATTGAGCTTTCCACTGTTCACCTCAATAGTCATTAATATCCTCAATCTGATATTTTCATCATTAACTATTTTCTTATTTTTTCATTCTGTTCAAAGGAATGTCACTGCATTTTCCTTTGCTATGACAACTCCAGAATCATTGCTGCTTTATATTGCTTTATATACCACTTCAACTGTTCTGACATGATGATCTTCAGAAGGTCGTCTTCAATTTCTATACTATGAATCTTCATGGGCTTATTACTCAGAGATTTTTCACTTATTTGACTTCATTCCTCCAAGGGGATTTTTCATAATTCATGAATAAACCTCTGTATTACACTCCTTCAGGCCTTTTCAACTCCACTACTATGTCTCTAATTCCTTTTGTTGCTTCTGCTTCAATTCCTTTGTTTCTTCTGTTGCCTCTCTGTCCCTTGAATGGTGTTTCAGGTGCTCCTCCTTTGTCATCTCCTTTGCCATCAATGACAACATTTCCAACATCACTTGCGCAAAGTGCTCCTCAAGTTTCAATAGGAAAAATTCTTCAAAATTTGGCGCAGTCTCATCCGAACCCACCATGCCAAGGGGTAGTAAAAACCTCTATTTGGAAATGGTATGGACCTCATCACATACCTTTTCAAGGCCAACAAACCTAGACCCAACCATTTTAGAAGCTTTATCGCCATCCTGGGGCTAGGCAACAAACTCACTTGTATGTTGGTTATCAGAATCCTCCATATCTTGGTAACCAGGTTCCCTATCATCAGAACCCCCCTTATCCAGGTATGCAAGTATTGTTTCCAAGGATATTCCTTCTTACGTAGGACATCCTCCTCTAGAATTTAATCGATAGTTGCCTTTTGTGGCTACTCTCGAATTACCCAACTTAACTCACCTTACTAACAACCCCATTGTTCTTTCGCCATGGTGGTTGATCATCCCCACTAAGTTGCCCTATGATATCCCAAATTTCAATGGGAATCTTGGAGAAGACCTGTCGATGCACGTCATGATGTATCATCTATGGTGTTCATCCAACTCCCTCAATGATGATTCCATTTGACTTCGTATTTTCTCGCGAATGCTTACAAGTACCGAAACTAAATGGTATATTGAATTACCTAGAGATTTGTTTCATGATTTCAATAATTTATCCACCATCTTCCTCACACATTTCTAATTTTCCATCAGATATGAAACTGGAACGGAGCCATTGACCAACTTCAAACAATCAGATTCCACTCACATTTCAAATCACATTCATGAGTGGACGTGTCATCGTCGATTGGTCAAGACCTTTGTTCCCAATCAATTGTTGGTGGAATGGTTCATCAAATCTCTGTTAGCTTCTATAAAAAATGTGGATTCATGACCGAAGAGCAAGTCATTGCTCATGCTCAATATTTAGATCTAGTTTATACCCAATCGGGCACACTCTATGATAAGATACCAAATGCTCTGCGCCCTTCAAATACTATTGCTCTTCCACCTAGTAAAGAATCTCATGTCGTTGATGGCATTATTGGTTATGCTAGTTCGCAGTCGGTGAGTAAACCATCGAGTATCTCTCTCGCTTCTCATGCCCAAAACCCTCAATCCCACCCTCCCGCGACTTCTAATTCCGAGATAAATGCCATTTAATCTGATAAAGGAAAATCTTAACAACAACTTGGAAGCAAGAAGAAAGGTAAATGTAAGAAAAAAAAGCCTCACTACACTATAAAAAAAAAAATTCGTCTTCTGATAAGAAATGAAAGCCTCGATACCCATGCTTGATTTGCAATGAGGATCACATTAAATGTGATTGTTCGCAATGCGCTGAAGTGAATCAGTTTCTTAAATCATCTACTTCTCTCGTGGTTTTGATCGACCGGTTTCCCGATCAGGAGACTCATATGGTTTCTCGAGACCCCTCTTCCTCTAACATGGTTTTGATGCTTTCCTCCTCAAAGCTGAGATCCAATTTTTTTGTGGCCACCCAGAAAAAATATTATGGTAATGTGAATCCACTGAATGGTTAGGATACTGATCAACCTGCCAATTTAGCCTCGACATCATCTGATTTTTTTTTGCCACCAGAATTGACTATCAAGCCTCTGAAGGGTGTTATTTTATAAGTATGCTTACAACCCTCATTGAAGAGATGCCCAAAATTACAATGTGGTTGAAGACTTGGCTTAATCTCCATCAACCATGTCCACTCTTGAGGTGTTTCAAAACTACCCTACCCAAAAGAAGTACTTTTTGTGGGCTATTGGATGTATGGACCCATCAGATTCCAACCTAGTGGCTTTCTCTCATGAAAACTATACTCCTCGGCTTCCAACTCAGTTGTATTTTATGATTCAGGTGATTGTCCATGGTAAGAAAATTAATTGTTCTATTGTAGATGAGGGAGCCTTGAACTACAACATGTATATGTCTTTTTGGAAGGCGATTGGTTCACCTCAACTGAATCAATCGACTACCACATTAAAATAATTTGATGGAAGGACATATAAACCCTGTGGAATTTTGAATTCCATCCAAGTGGAACTTGGGGAAAAAACCGTCTCCATTGAAATCGAAGTTATTGATGGACCAATTTATTATAATCATATACCAAGATGTACATGGGTTTATGCTATGGTTGTCGTTGTTTCGACTTACTTCCAAATGATTGCCTTTCCTCATAAAGGCGGGATCGTAGTCGTATATCAACTTAACTTCTTTTTCTCTTATTCCAATGTTACCAGAAGTGTCCCTCTTGTTGGGGAATCCTTACATTCCTATCAACATGTTGGAGTTGGATTATTGAAGGATTCATCACTTATGGGGATCTTTTCCCTCCCCACTCCTCCCCCTTCCAAATCCCCACCTTCGGTTGCTTATATCAATATGACATCATCCTCTACAATTCTGGTTGATCCATGTATTGTATCCGGTGAAACTGACATCCATATTTTTGGCGACCAGATGCCTCTTAGCCATGTTGAGAAATATTATGAAGCCATCTACTCAGCTTGTGTGGCCCACACTCTTTATTCAATCAATTGGGTAGATCGATCCCTAGATTATGGCATACCCTATGATCCTTTCTCGCGTATATTCTCCATCGATGAAAGCATCATGGAGATCAAGATGTTAGAAGACGTGCCATGGGATAGGCATCACCATTTTTCCTCCCTTCCTGATTCCATAGAAGATAATCTAGGTGGTTTGTACCTACCTAATTTAGTCGAACCCTCTACAAATTCCATTTCTATTCATGAGATCGACTATGAAAATAACCTCTCGAATATCGAAGAAACCATTCCTCTCGATATTTCGATTAAACTAGGAATAGTTGAAAATATTTACATTAGAGCATCATGTTCTTCATCTGAAGTCAAGACCTACCGAGCCCTAGTTGAGATATGTCTTTTCCTGGAAGTATGAAGAAATGCCAAACCTGTCCGACAATGCCTCCATCTGGTCCATCCTAAGAAGGATGTCGGATAAAAGATGAATTTGAAAATATTCTTCGTGTTGGTTTCATATACCTCATTCCTTTAACCGATTGGGTATCAACCATAGTCCCTATCATGAAGAAATAGGGCATGATTCGAGTATGTGTTTTTTATCGAGTTGTTAATTGAGCTTGTACGAAAGACAACTACCCAACCCCATTTATTGACCATATTGTTGATGATTGTGTTGGTTGTGAGATATATTCATTTATGGATGGATTATTGGGTTACAGTAAAATCAACATTCTCCCGACGGACCAAGCCAAAACAACATTTATTTGTCCCTGGGGTACTTTTTCTTATAAAAATTTCCCATTCGATCTCAAGAATGTATGGGACATGTTTCAACGTGTGATGGATTATTATTTTCATGATATTAATCATATCATACAACCCTATTTGGACAATATCCCTGCTCATTCCAAGCATCAGGTTGATAACCCACTGCATTTACGGGCCATTTTTCTCCTTTGTAGGAACTATGACATTCAACTTAACCCACACAAATGTGTGTTCTATGTTGGTTCTAGTCAACTCCTTGGTTTTGTTATTTCCAAACAACGAATTCATATTGATCCTCTCAAAGTCTAGGAAATTGTTAATTTACCTATGCCCTCCTCCTTATTTCAGTTACAAAGACTCCAAGGGAAAGCTAACTTCTTAAGGAGATTCGTCCCTAATTACGTCAAGCTAACCAAAGGATTTACTCTCTTACTGAAGAAAGGGATTCCCTTCCATTCAAATGGCACTGCATAGAAAGTGTTTGATGCCTTGAAAGATGTATTGGGTCGGGCATCTCTCTTATACCCCCTGACTATCAGCGTGACTATTTCATGTATCTCGTTGTCGTAATCTCTATTATAGCTATGGTGTTGGTCCAAGAAGATGACATTGGGACCGAACATCCCATTTACTATATGAGTTGGAATCTAAACGATATCAATATTAGGTATACTCATGTAAAAAAGTTGGCTTTGGCGGTCGTTCAAGTCATCCAGAGATTTCTCCATTACATAATTATTCAGAGAACTTCATTCATTTCAGATTGCAACCCGATGACATATATACTATCACGCCAATTGCTAGGGGACAAGTACTCGAAATAGATAGTTATTCTTCAAGAGTTTGACCTAGAATTCATCAAATCCAAGTCAAATAAATCCTTAGTTTTCATTGAACTAATGTCATACCTTCCCTCCCTTGATGTGGAATCTACATCTGTAAATTACATCTTGATGAGTCATTGTTTCTGATATCATCATCTGACCCATGGTATGGAGATTTCCCGATTTATCCCTAGACCCAAAATTTTGGACCTTATACCTCTCGCTCTGAGCAGCGACGTATTCGGTACCAATCCTGAAATTATTTGATTATCGGCGACACACTTTACCGTAGTGGTATTGATATGATTTTACTAAGGTGCCTCACCCTTGAGGAGGCTGAGAAATTTCTTAATAATTTCCATTCAAGACCATGTGGCAGAGATTTATTTGGTTACACTACCACGTTGGTTACTTTTGACCCACCATTTTTTGTAATTGTATCCTTGCAATCCAAAAATATCATGCTTTCCAGATACATGATCACAAATTCTATGCTCCACCTGCTCCACTGCATCCCATTATCGTTGTTGGTCCCTTTACAAAATGGGTTATCGACTTTAGGAAAGTAACCCTCATTCGACCGGGGGGGGGGGGGGCATGGTTATAGCATTGTTGTTGTTGAATACTTTACCAAGTGGGCCAAAGCAATGCCTACATTCAATAACACTGAAAAAATGGTTGCATACTTATTTTTTAACCACGTGATTGCTAGGTTTTGTGTTCAGCAAGCAATAGTCACAGATCACGGGAAGCATTTTCAGAATCATACGATGACCGAATTAGCTGCCAAATTGGGACTTTCACATGAAAATTCCACTCCCTATTATTCTCAGGCTAATGGACAAGTTGAAGCTATCAACAAAGTTCTTAATACTATGCTTCAATGCATGATATGAGTCCATAAATCAGATTGGTATTTACTTCTCTACGCTATATTGTGGGCATACCGAACCTCAGTAAGAACTGCTATCAGATTCACACCTTTTCAGTTGGTTTATGTTCTGGAAGTGATCCTTCCCATAGAGTGAAAAAATCCGTCGTTGAAACTAGCTATTGAATTTCTCCCTGCTACCTCCGCAGAAGATGAGCATATTTTACACTTGACTAGATTGGATGAGACCTGATGCGGTGTTGCTTTGGCCAACGAAGCTTATAAAAGATGCATCAAAGCCCAACATGACAAAAGTGTCAAGGCCATTTTCGTCTCGAAAGGAGATATGGTACTCTTATATGACCAGGAGGCCGATAAGTTAGGCCTAGGAAAGTTCCATCCTATGTGGTTGGGCCCATATATTTTTAAGCGTGTCCTTTCAAAAGGGGATTATGAGCTGGTAGACCTTAATGGAATTCCACTGTCGCAACCTAGAAATGGGTTTATCTCAAAAAATACTATTCTTGATCCCATGCGTAGTACACTGTGTACATACTTTCTATAGGTGTGTTGAGTGTGTTTTTCATAATTTTCCATGGTTTTTGTTGATCCTTCTTTACTTTGGTTTGAAGATGTTTGTTAGCCTCACTCTCATAAACAATTATAAATCCAAAGTTAATTGAATTAATTAAATATTGAAAGTTATGAATTTATGCCTAAATCTCTAGATTGGGTTGTTCCTCTAAGTTAGGAATTAGTTTAGTTCTAGAGATTCTCTCCACCTAACTAGGGTCCTAGATTGGTGTATGGTTGAGAAATTGTCTCAACCAAAGTTTCCAAGATAGACGCACTATCTTGAGACACATTCGCCTCATATATTTATTTGTATTATGCCATTATTTTAATAATATGATAGTGAGGAATTCTGTAAAGCTCTTAGGTCTTTTCCGCCATGTCTGTGTTTCTATGTTGCTGGTGTGTTTTTGGTGCGTGTTAATTCTTTGTTATTTTCAACATGTGGTATCGAAGCTCAAGGTTGGGTTTGTGATAGAGGCGCGATGGATTGTATGGAGCGAGCATGTCGTTCTGTTGTAACATGTTGTCCATTTTTCCATAGCCAAGTATCCAAATCTCTAAGGATGTATCGACCATAGTTTTTCTTACAGAAGTGGAGTGAGTGTGATGAGAAGACAAAGAGGTCAGGCTGTGTGCCCAGATATCAAGCCATGTAAATTTTGTGTTTGATTGTGACATCAATTTTATAGGAAAATGTGTTACATTATTTCTACATGCGTATTATTATTGAAATTGAGTATTTTTCAATAGAGAATGCATACAAGGTTACAGTAGATTTTTCTCATGAATATGATATTATTGTAAGAGAGATATGTGTTGTTTTGGACCACCGTGATCTATAGAGCTATCAGTGGTGGTTGTTAATTGTTTAGCGCTCCTGAATGCTGAGAAGTAGCTTCCCTTATCCTTCGCAAAGTAATATTTTCAAACTTGATGTAAGATTGTTCATTGTTGGGACCAGATTGAGACTTCTGGCCAACAAGAGATTCGCCATCGCTTCTCTGTCCAGTCTGATCAGTGCGAGGTTATAACTTATAGTAAAACATTTATAGACAAACCAGACAAACCGATTAAGAAGCGGATCCCGCTTGAGGATCACTAGAAACTTGGGGATTTTTCTTGAGCCTCGTGCCCCAGAAACAATTGAAAATGTTCAGTCAAAGGGATTTAATCCCCTGATCCACCGACATAAAATTTTCAGTGAACAGTGTTGTGCGCCAGCGTTGAAATCATATATATTTCTTATGGAGGACTCAACAAATTTCAAAGGATAAAATAATGCTCACGTTGCTCTGCATGCTATCTGGGGGGATATTAAAACAGTGTCAGCGTCATTGCCAAAGCTTTGAGTAGCAGCGACGCCAAGGAGGTCATCGTATAAGGAGAGAATTCAGTCATCGTACAGGGAGATAATTTTGCGTATAGAGTTGAGAGATAAATAATATTCATATAGAGTGCAAAGAGAACCAAGTTGTTTGTGTTTTTATTGTTGTGGATGAGAGACATGAGCGATTTTTTTAAAGCATAGACATGTTAAGATTGAAAATCTATTGTTTTCAGAAGATTCAAGGAGCGTGGTAGGAAATTGAGACTACAAAGCGAGTTATTTATGCTGATCTAATTATTAAATCTAGAAAACGTTTGCAACACTGGATCTAACGAAGCCATTTAGATCTGATTTATGTTGATTTTAAGCAACAACTTCTTCATCATGACGAACCTTCTCTCTGTTTTCATAGTTGTAAACATTCCAGCTCTTACGTGGAGTAATCATGTATTTAAAGCGTTATTTTTTATGTTTGAGATTTTCTGGACTTGCAACTGAAGATTTCACATTTTGCATTACGGCAGATACAGTAAACCATCCTTTGTGGTCCTCGTCATTGGCAACATCGAAATGCGTGGCTCTGGTTGTACCCAATCCATAGTTCCTGCATTTATCCGATGAAACTACATAAAATGAATTTCCAAAGTTGTGTGATTTCTCACAAGAGCTATGAACTTGACCAACACGTAGTCAACCAGCTAGTCCAGACGCAAACTCAACTCTTTCGCGACACCGACGACATATCAAATCAGGGGTATCGGGCATAACTTCATGGACCACAGTGAAGATGCGGTTTGTGGATTAAGCAACTCTGTTATCAAATGACAGCCCCTTACATTAATTTCATAAATCAACTGCATATTGTCCCTATCTCTGTATTTTTATGGAGTATCTCTCTCTTCAACGAGTTTAAAAAAAAGTGCCAGCATGGAGGACGACTTTGCTGCCGTAAGTCCTTCAACAAATTATTTTAAAGGCGTGCTTTTCGCATTTTTTTAAGGTGAGATTTGCCCTTTGAAGGGAGACTCCATATTTTTTTTAAAAGTTAATTCACTTTTAAAACGACTTCATCAACACTATTTCACTTTTTTTTTAGTGACATTAGCAAGTGATTTAAAAAATAAAATTAAAAAAAAAAGTTTTAAAAGGGGAGTGATCATAAAGTTAATATAAGGATAAGTTATGTAATATATGTATCTTTTGGAGTGATAAGTGAGTGGAATATTAAATTTACCATATAAAAATTGTATATATAAAAGCATAGCTTTTATGGGTTTATATAAAAACATAAGTTTTGAGAGTGATTAATGTCCACGATATGGGAGACAAGTAGTTTTACCTTTTTAATTATGTGGGCCAAGTGGGAGGTATAAGGGTGGATTTATAGGTGAATTTTTGAACAAAAATTCATTTTTGTAATGTATCTTGGAGTGATAAGTTGAAGTAATTCTGTGGAGTGATACAAGACTGATTTTTTTGTAAGTTTGGAGTGATCATTTTTTCAAAGGAAAGCTCATTGTTGTAAGAGTTTGAGTCAGTTTTTGAAAACATTTTTCTTTCAAGAAGTTCTAGAACTTTGATTCCATGAAGATGTTGTGAAGCTGAAAGATTATGTACTCCAAATTTTAATAAAGCATATATTTTTTTTAGTGATTGTGTCCTAGATACTCCTGAAATTGAATAAGGCGATCTTAGGTACACCATGTGTAGTGAATGCGTGTGCATGATTTGTGTCCAGTTTCTGAAACCACTCTTCTTGTAATATGGTACACAAAATTACACAACTACATGCAGATAAGTGAGCTTAAGTATGCATGTCATCATAGTTAATTAATCAAGCTCATGTAATCAGGCCGGAGTACACAAGCACAAGCAAGCATAATGCATTTATGTGACACATCATCAACTCGATAAAGAGATCTTCACATCACATCTTTTAATCAAAGAAATCAAGTTGAAGACACTACAAAATCAAACATTCCAAGCCAAGACGACATCGACATCAACAACACTTTTTGTATCACTTGCAGATAAATGCCAGCTTCTGAAGCTTCTTTTTTTCTACGAAGCTTCAGAAGCCTAGATTGGGTTGTTCCTCTAAGTTAGGAGTTAGTTTAGGTATAAAGATTCTCTCCACCTAACTAGGGTCCTATATTGGTGTATGGCTGAGAAATTGTCTCAACCAAAGTGTCCAAGATATACACACTATCTTGAGACACATTCTCCTCATCTATTTATTTGTACTGTACCATTATTTTAATAATATGATAGTGAGGAATGTTGTAAGGCTCTCAGGCCTTTTCTGCCATATCTATGTTTCTATGTTGCTAGTATGTTTTTGGTGTGTGTTAATTCTTTGTTATTTTCAACAATGTTATCCTCTCTTGAACCGTAAATTGTTCATGCTGATGGTGCTAGCCATACTAATCAAAACCTATCCTCCGCAACATGGGTGATCTTTGCTCCAAATGGAGAGCTAGTGAGCATGCAAGGGATTTGCATTGGCTTCTCTAATAACAACATCGTTGAGTATAGAGCAGTGGACAAGTTGCTATTTGATGCTATTTCACATGGTATCCACTGTATAGTCATCAAGATTGACTCACAACTCATAGTACAACAACTCGCGAATATATATTCAGTGAGAAATCCCGCCATCCTTCCTATAGTTTTGAGAGTGCATCTTCTGGAAAGACATTTAGGCTTCATACAATATGAACACATTTCTAGAAATCTAAACACTTTAGAAGATGCCCTAGTTAATTTTGTTCTATATAGACATTTGCAACGAATATAAGTAACTTTCAATTCACATCACTTTATATTGAAAGAAAAATAGGAACTAGGAAACACTCAACTATATATATATATGATAAGTTTGGTTTTACAAAATGTGTGCCTAGAGACACATATGGCTATATTTCCCATATATAAAAAATGCATTCAAACATCTAAGTATACAATCAATGGTGCTCATGATAAAATGACATTGCACGAGCTATCTTGCACAGTAATCGACCGATATGACTAGGTACCCCAATGGTATGTCGTTGAAGTCACAATGGAAGCTGATCAACTACGGATCCCGTAGCGCATCTCGTCCCACCGTAATGACCTATATTGGTCACACTGCCTCCTCATCTGGTTGTCTCTCTGTGCAGAAGATATATGTAGAACCCACTGGTCAAACAGATCTAATGTCTGCATGAAAACATCAAATATTTTGGCCTTGGGGACATGAAAAAAACACAAAAAGAAATTGTAAAACTTTTCAAAAACCTATTGGTCAAAGTATATTACCTGTAGCATCCCATCACTCGCCCTCAAGCAACATGAGCTCAGGATCATGGAAATCAATCCCTGCGTAAGGATACTCATCGATCACGGTGAACTGTCTATGTAACCATCCAAAGTAGGATAGTTAAAATATGATCACTAATGGACCTGTTGTTGGGCCGTGAATACGACCACTTTTTAACACTTATTTCATCCATTTTTACTCTTCTTTATCATGTCATTTATTGTAATTTATCATATAAATCCATTTTATAATGATTTATGCTCTTATGGATGAATATTATTTCTTCTCCTTTATTTTTAAAAAATTGATGATTATTATGCATAATTTTATCAATGATGGTTTATTAATATATTTTGTAATATCACTCACCATTTTAGCCTCCAATATATTTTCCAGATTGAAGATTTGATCTCCAAATCATCATCAAATATTCCAACTCAGAAATTCGCTGGAATAAGAAGTGACAGTTTTGCAGTTAAGATTATGGGCAAATGAAGAAGAATCTAGAAAATCCGGAACATGGGTTTTGTCCAGAACGGGCCCAATTAACTTTCTGTAAGAATGGTTTGCCCAAATTCGGCCTGTATTGAGAGAAACGTAGGGTTCTTTGAGCACGATTTTCTCAGATTTGTTGTTGCGGCCGTCCTCCAAATCTCAGCTGCAAAGCCAAATTCGCCTTGCTCTTGTTGAGAGATGGATGGAAATATATTTTCTGGTTGATCAATTTTTTGGGAAAAATCCAATATTGTTATGGGAGATCATATTTGCTATGTAATTTCTCTTACTTCTGATTATAAAAGGAGAGCATGTATTATGTATTGGGGAACAATGGATGATTATTGAATTCCTTTTGTAACACTGTAATTCCTTGACTGTTGTGATCAAAGAACATTTGATGTAAAAGCTATTCATGTTTGATTAATACAAAGAAGCGTTCTCGTTCCATTTCTCAAGCTCTGCAGTAGCCCAGCGGTGTTTCACCGGCGGTTGAGGGCCTGACCCTGGTGGATCGATCCACTGTTTGTATTTCTATTCTTTTATTTCTGTAGTGTGATAATTGCATTTAGATTTATTACGATTACAGAGTTATTTGATTGTTGTTGGATTGAATTCAGATTTGATGTATACGTTAATGAATTGCACTGCTATTCTATCTTATCAAGGATCATATTTACTATCTTATTCATCTTGCTATCTTTTATAAAGCATTGTTGTTCCATTGATTTATGATTCATTCCAATGAACTATTTCATAGTATTGGTTGTCAACAGGATTGGAGTATTGAGATTAGTTGCCTAATTGTGTTAGAATTAGAATTGATGTTCCTTTCCAGATTTTGTTCCTTTCAGTTATTTTCATCAGCACAAAGATTGAGTTTGCTTTCATTTCGAGTGCTTTAAGATCACCAACTGTAGAGGACACTGTTTATTGCTTCCAAGTTCCCAGATTGGTTATCTTGCATCGATTTCTAAGGGAAGGAGTTATTGCTACTGTATCCCTGATCGATGTTTTGCAGATTGGTTTAATTAAGATTTCAGATCATTTGAGTTTATGCTGTTGTAGTTAGATTTATTTTTCAAGAATTTGTTTACTTTTGCATTTGAAACACTGTACTACATATTACAAGGCATTACTCTTGGATAAATTGCTGCCTCAGACTGAGTACACTCTTGAAATAAAAAGTCGCTTCCAGATTGATAATTAATGTGAGATAAATAGGCATTAAAAAGACACCTTTTATACCTCGACACCTACATGTCTAGCCATGTGGTATATCCACCTCTTCATCCATGGGACCCTCGGATCAAAGGGATCGAGTACAATCTCCTGAGGCTGCAGTAATGGTACTTGCTCTAAGGAAAAAGAGACCAAAATGGCACCATAGTCGAAGTTCTTTGACTTCCCCTCCTTTGCTTTAGTAATTTTTTCCTTCAAGTTAACCAAGAAACCCTTGCTCCAGTTGAATATTGTCGATGCTAGACATTCTACCCCATATTGCATGTATGATCTGCTTGCCACATGTAATGTTGAGCTGCCTACCAATATTGCTATGATAAACAAGATCGTTCTCAAAGGTAGTTGGGTCACATCCTTTATATTAATATTTATGTTCCTAATAGGAATGGATTGAGGTCTGCAATAGGTAGAAAAGTAATCTTTCACCATCTCACAACCACTTCTTCCACCTAGAAGAGAGATGGGGGCACCTCGCTTTGACAATCCTATCAGAAAGTAAATATCATCTACTTGTATCTCGAGTAGATTCTCACCAAACCTAAACACCTATGCCTAAACATCCCATGAACACACAAAGTACTTTAACAACTCCATTTGTTCCTCATACCGGAAAGCTAGAATAATTTCAACAACCCACAATTTTTAAGCGTCTAGATGGTAGCAAGGTTGTTTTTCTGCAGTTAAATATTGTGCTTCATGCTCTCTTTCTCTCTATATAAATGAAATTTTTTGATAATGGGTACCTAAAACATAAACAAAGGACTAATTAGGCTCTTTCCCATGCAAAAAACTTGACAAAATTTGAGGCAAAACTGAGAACAAACCTAGAAATATGTGCCCAACACAACCCAGAAGGCCTAGACAAAGCATTGCACTTATTTCTGCAGTGTTCCTTTGCCTATGTGCAATGCCCTTTTCGACATAAGGGGGTGCATTGGTCCCATGGAATTTTTTATGAACCTTAGGGGCCTCAAAAACCTAAAAAAAATTGCATGAAAACACATAAATGAACTGTGGAAAGATAGAAAAAGGTTTTAGCTCCTACCTAGATCTAACGACACTTGAAATGGTTCCCTGGATTGGTCACAATCAGATGTAGAAGATCGAGGGAAAAATGGCTCCAAATACTCACAGTTGAAGCATATGTGTGAAATGGTAAAAATGAAAAGTTGTATTGGATATTTATGGTCATTTTCTTGTTATTCTATTGATTTTTAATATTTCGACCTAGATATGCTTCGTTTTTACAATGAAACATGTATGTTTAATCCTTCTTGTGATGTTTTGAGCAGTTCAATAGTTCGGACTATAAATCGATGAAAAATGAACACCATGGAGTCCTCTTTTAACTCTTTTTAGACTCCCAAAATATGAAAATATTGTCGAGCACTTGTCCTTTTGAGCTCGTAAAAGTAAATGAAATATGTCTACTCATTATAAGTTTAACCCTTTTCCAGACAAAGATACACTAGATACGAAACATGAATACCTTAGTCTAACATGGCTAAGAGGTTGTCTTGGGTATTGTTTTCTACCTTTTCGCACTCGAGATACTATCTACAAAAAGGGACATGTGGATTTTTTTTTCCGCCTCTTTTTCAAACTCTCTAAACATAAAAAAGATGACGAGTTTTACCTTCGTTGGAATCATTAAAACATCAAACAGTGATGGACTTATCAAACATGACAAGACTAAACCTGTTATGAAACTAGCTCCAAAAAAATAAGAAAAGAGAGATCAACACCTTAGAAATCAGCCACTTCGAGGGGGCAACCTCATTTACATTACATAAATGAAAAATTCTTGGATGATTCAAATGAAAAAACCTCCTTTCTATATATAGGAGTCCATGGGGTCACAATATAATCCTAGCCGACCTAACAATAATAATTTAAGGGCACAACAATAACAATAGTGGGATTTTATGGGGCACAATAATAACAATATGGGGACTACAGGGGTACAACAATAAAAATAAGGGGGCTACACTAACAAAAATAAGGGACTATACTAGTAATATAGGGACCTCACATTCCCCTCTCCTTCAAAAAAGTGTTTTCCTCAACGCTTGATTAGTTTTGGATGCTTCTGTATAAAATTCTCATCCTCCCATGTGGAATCTTCAGTGGGTATGTTCTATTTGATGAGATACTTTGAAATTGATCGATTTTCGTAGCTGTCGACTTCTTGTTGCCATGACTGCTTTAGGTTCCAATATGATTTTTCCTTCCTCATCAAGTTCTGGCAATATTTTTTGAACTGGAAGCTTGTCACCAATAACCTTATTTAAGCATGAAACATGGAAAAATGGGTGTACTCGGGAAGAAGCAAGAAGCTCCAATTTGTATGCCATAGTACCAATCTTTTGCAACACCTTATAAGGACCATATTAATTTGACGATAATTTATTATCCTTCTTAGCTTTCTTGAGGGACATTTGATTGTATGGTTGTAGCCATAAAAATACCCAGTCTCCTACATAAAAACTTCTCTCGCTGTGATGTTGATCTGCATGTTGTTTCATACGATTTTGTGCCAAATTTAGGTTATCATTTAAGAGTTGGAGAACTTGTTGTTGATGTTCGATGCGATCTTCCACTTCTTGAACCTTAGAATTTTCTATTAAAGATGATGTGATAGACAGTGGATGATATCTATAAAGTTCCATAAATGGGGTCATTTTTGCTGCAATATGGAAGAAAGTGTTATACCACCATTCATCCAAAGGTAACCACTTGACCCATTGTGTTTGTTTATCAGATACAAAACAACGAATATATCCTTCGAAACATTTGTTCACTATCTCAGTTTTCCCATCGGATTGAGGATGATAAGATGAACTATGAGCTAGTTGAGTACCTAAACAAGAAAATATTTCCGTCCAAAAATTTCCAGTGAAAATGGGATCTCTGTCGCTTACAATAATATTTGGGTTTCCATGTAGCTTTTGAATTGTTTCCAAAAATGCAGTAGCAATTGTACTTACTTTAAATGGATGAGATAATGCACAAAAATGTGCATACTTGGTAATTTTATCAACTACCACCATGATGAAACTCTTTCCTTCATACTGAGGTAAACCTATGATAAAATCCATTGAAACCTCCTCCCAACGTTGACTTGCAATGGATAAAGGATGTAGCTGACCCAACTTTATTTTGTTTGAAAACAAAACATTCTGCCACAAAATTTTGAATATCAGATTTAAGGCCATCCCAAAAAAAGAAATCTATCTTCACCCTGTGGTAAGTTTTTAAAAATCTCAAGTGTCATGATCCTAAGGGAGAGGTGTGAAATTCAAAAAGAATCTTTTGTTTTAGTTGGGAATTCTTAAAAAGATATAAGTGATGTTTGTACCATAAGGAATTATTTTTCCAACTAAATGTATCATATGTACTGGGATATTGCTGCAACTTTTGAATGAGTCTCCACACTTCTTCATCATTATTCCATTCCTCCCTTGATTCGATTATCCAATTTGGTAAATGGTTTCAAAGTCATAACCCAACATTTTTGTGAATCTTTTTTGCTGCTCTTCTGAAGATAGTCTTTGTTCATAAAATTATTTAAGACTATAATGATTATTTTTTACCTTGAAGTCTCTTCCCATTAGGTAAGGTCATCATTTCTTTAGTGCATGTAGTATTGCCAGCATTTCCTTCTCATAAATAGATTTATTTAAATACTTTCCTTTGATTAGAAAAATTCCAAATTACCTTGTCTTCCTTCTTGCATTAAAACAACACCAATTCCATTTCATGAGGCATCACATTCCACAATAAAGGTTTTTGTGAAGTTTGGCATAGCTAAGACCGCTTCTTGGCACATTGCCTCTTTAAGATATTAAAAGGTCTTGGTTGCTTGAGGAGTCCATGAAAATGCATCTTTCTTCAATAATGTTGTTAGAGGTGCTGCTATTCTCCCATAATCCTTAAAAAAATTGTGATAATACCCTGTTAAACTGAGAAATCCTCACAATTTCTTTATGGTTGTGGGGACTTTCCATTCGTTAATGGCTTTAATTTTGTTAGGGTCTACCCTAACACCCTCATGAGATACAATATGACCCAAATATTCCATATCTTGTACTCCAAAGAAAAATTTGGAGTTTTTTGCATATGATTGTTTCTCCTCCAATAGTTTGAGAACCCAGTCAACATGTTGAAGATGACCCTTCCAAGACCTGTTGTAGATTAGTATATCACCAAAAAATACTAACACAAATTTTCTAAGGAAGGGTTTTAAAATGGAATTCATAAACCCTTGAAATGTAGAAGGTGCATTGGTAAAGCCAAAAGGCATGACCAAAAATTCATAATGACCCTCATGAGTTCAAAATGTTTTTTTTTGGAATATCTTCGGTCTTCATTCTAATTTGATGATATCCTGAACGGAGATCAAACTTGGTAAAATAAATTGCTCCATGTAATTCATCAATCACAGGAATGGGATATTTATCTTTAATAGTGAGTTTATTGAACTCCCTATAATCTGGACACATGCACCATGATCCATCCTTCTTGTGCATCAATACTACTAGAGTAGATAAAGAAATTTGACTAGGTTGAATTCTACCAGCCTCTAACATTTCTGCAATCATATGTTCAATTTCGCTCTTTTGGACATACGAACATATATAAGGCCTGATGTTTGGAGGAACACTTTCTGGGATCAAATTGATAGCATGATCATGATCATGAATAGGTGGGAGTCTTTTGGGAGTTTCAAACACCTTGGAATGATTGTCCAAGTCTTTTTGGAGATCTGGAAAAGTAGATGATTTTGATGTTGGAATTTCTAGTGAGCATAATTGTGCAATCACGCCTGGTTTTTATTTCTTCAAAAGCTTTGTCATGAAATTAGAGCTTATTATCTTTCCCATATCCCTACAATACCCCATAATTCAACTTCCTTTCCTTCCGAAAAAAAATTCAAAAAAAATTCTTGAAAATTAAAGCTACCATCCCCAAATATTGTAACCATTGTACTCCTAGTACAACATCAGCACCTCCCGTTGGAATGGAAAGCATTAAACTATTCAATACATATTCCCCCATGGTTAGCTTGATATTATGGAACTTTCAAGATAAATTTATAGTTCCTCCATTTGCAACCATCACTTGACACTCTAGTGTTGTGTATAGGAAGCAATTCAATTCCTTGGCTACCTTACAATGAATAAAATTATGGGTACTACCCGAATCAATCAACACTATTACATTTTTCTTCTTGATATGTCCTTCTATCTTGAGAGTTTGAGGAGTGGTAATTCCTACCAATGTATTATAGGATATGGTCAGACTCATTTCTTCTTTCTCTAGGGTTGGTTCCTGGTGTATATCCTCTTCTTTTGAAGTTTCATGTTCATTTTCTTCGTCCTCTTCACAATCTATGTAAAATAATTTATTCTTAGCACACTTATGACCTTTAGTGTATTTTCTATCACAACTGTAGCAAATCCATTTTTCTCTTTTTTCTTCCAATTGTTGTGGTGTCAACCTTGTAGGTTGTGGAAGTCTAGGAGTAGCAACACTTTCATCTTTATAGATGCCAAGTGGTAGGATTCATTGTCGCCATAATTTTAATTTCAATTTTTCTTTCCAACCTGAATACCTTCTCTAATGAATCCAGTTCCCATAGGCGAACATCATGTTGGATGTTATCCTTTATATTCCCTATGAAGACATCAATATTGTGTTCCTGTGGAATATCAATTACCCTTATATTCAATTTTTGGAAGTCCTCAATGTGCTCCACCATTGAACCCTTTTGTTTGAAATTTATCAATTGGCTAAAGAATGTGTTGCTCTTTGTATCCTCATAATGTGCTATCATTTCCTCCGTAAAAATTGACCAAGTGAAATTTTTTTATGAGAGAAAAGCCATCGATACCATACAAATGTATTTTGTTCTAAATATAAAGTTTCAATGCGTACCTTTTGTGTATTTTTCACATTATTGAGATCCAAATATTTATCCATCTGTAGTATCCATGTTACAGGATCCTTGCCATCAAACTTCCTCATATCGATCTTTGGAATATGGTGGGTCTTCAATCCAACATTAGAGTTTATGAAATCACGATTAACATTTATTTTGTTCTCATCATGAGTTTCCTATACTAACTTTTCACCATTAAGAATCATTTCTTGTATCAACTTTGTCAAACCTTCGTTCAAACCTTCCATGTCTGCTTTTAGATCATTCTTCGTGTCTTCCATGTTGCCTTTCATTTTTTCATCGATTTCATCCATCTTAGCTTCCATGCCATCCATGTTATTCTTAAAACCATCTATCTTAGCTTCCACACCCTTCTTCAAACCATCCATTTTAGATTCCACGCCTTTATTCAAACCATCCATCTTAGCTTCCATTTCATTTTTTGTTACTTTTTGCGAGAGCAAAATTTGTTGCACTTGCTCTTGTAATTTTGATATATCATGTTGCAATTCTTCCTCTTCATGAGTCATAATAGAGCCTTATAAGGGCTTAATGTTTGTTGAATTATTTTTAGGGGTCATTTTTTAACCCAATACTGATATCTATGCTTCAATATGCCCTTGGAATCACTTCAAACTGATTTTTCAAACAAGAATTATGCAATTTAAAAAAAAAATACACACCTTTTTCTTGTGTTTGAGGAGCTCGATATTGAAACTGATGTATCTTTGTAAATTAGGATTCCCAATATTTTATCTTTATAACTTTAGTAGCCCTCTGAATCTTCTTTCCAATGTCGTGATTCTGACCTGATTTGGATCCTTCAAGACAGTTATGCCCAATCTCCCGCAATGACCTAATTATAGATTGGTTCAGTAAAGAAAACTTGTATGGCGTGCCACGTGTCACTTTTTCCTCCTTCGACTCTGAAATTAATACAAAGGAAACTAAAGTCTGTGTAATTTTGGCCAATTTTTATAGAATTCCAATCTGATGCTCAAAGAGAGAGTTACGATAATTTTCCCAAGGTCGCCTCTTTGAGATGAAATTCAGGAGTCTGCAAAAACCCTATTGGCCAATTTTTATAGAATTCCAATCTGATGCTCAAAGAGAGAGTTATGATAATTTTCCCAAGGTCACCTCTTTGAGATGAAATTCAGGAGTCTGCAAAAACCCTAACTTCCACAAATCATATCTCTGAAAATTTTGTGAACCAAGATTTGAAATTTTTACATGATGTTCCTCATGATTTCTTCATAAATGGGTTGTTTTTTAGCTTCTAAATCTTTGTATAAAAAACATTATAGCGAAAATTCCATGATGACCTGTTTGAAGCAACTAAACCCTATTATCCAAAGCTCTGATACCAAATGTTATGAAACCAACTCCAAAAATAGAAGAAAAGAGAGATCAATGCTTTCTAAATCAACCACTTCAAGGGGGAAACGTCCTTTACATTACATAAATGAAAAATTCTTGGATGATTCAAATGAAAAAAACTCCCTTCTATATATAGGAGTCCATGGGGTCACAATATAATCCTAGCCAACCTAACAATACTAATGTAAGGGCACAACAATAAAAATAGTGGGCTTTTGTGGGACACAACAATAACAATATGGGGACTACAGGGGTAAAACAATAACAATAAGGGGGCTACACTAACAACAATAAGGGACTATAATAGTAATATAGGGACCTAACATAACCACTCCTTCTCAGGGTTCATTAAAAATACTTGGAGGGATTCATCCGAAGGATGAACTTACAGATCAAGTGACATGTTATCCTCCTCAATCTTGTTAAAAAATAAAGAGGTATTGACTGATATGGTTGAGGAAATTGGGAAAAACAAGGGATTCCATATTTGCTAAATGGAAACGAGTCACTCTTGAACACGAAACTTTCCACTTCATCTCCATGGCTATTAGGTTGGGTAATATGCTTGTCTCTTGGTTATCATACTGGTTTCAGAGCCTCCATTTTGGTTTTTAGTCAATGCTTCCAGCTCCATTTAGTGTTGTTATGTGTTCAAGAGAAGTCCTTAAGTTTATCTCTGCTACAATACACTTAAGGCTTCATTTCATGTATGCCTTGCTTGATCCAGTTCCATATCAACATCATTTTGATCATTTTGTCTCAATCATGATACCCGTTTCGTGTCGTTGATGGGGGATACATCAAGGCCCTCCTGCAATGGGTTTCTTCTTGTAGACATCAACAAAACATCCAGGGAGTTGACTTAGAAACACCCGTTTGGTACCTTTGTGGTTGCATACATCAATGGAAAGTTTCCTCGCTCTTGGCGACATGTTTACATCAATGGCCTTCAACTAGAAGTTTCTATGTGTTTCAGATCATTTTCACACTATATAGATTGTACCATAGTACCTTGAGAGCCATTAACATCATCGATGGTTTCTCTCATGTCTGTTAACGGCTCACATCATTGGCCAGTAATCATATGGTGTCTACCATGTTCGACTCCAGCTCATTGATTCACATGAATAGACTCATACATTAGCTGGTCGTGTGAATGAGATAGAAGACCCCAGATCTAGTTTCATCTATCCAGACTGCAATTTTAGGAGTTATACAAAGATCGCAATGTATGATTGTCGTGATCATATAGACAGTCATCCAGTTATAAGTGCATTAATTTCATCTATAGACGCGTCTTCTGATCATTACAAATGTTATGTTAGCTTATGAGATGAGTATGGGTATTCGTCCCTCAACATCCAAATGTCATGATAAATGTATTTTAACATATGAATCTCTCCATTTTTCCTTAATCCTTACTTTTCACAAGGTAAAGCACTTCATTCATTAGTCACCATCTCTGAATTCGCGCTTTAGGGGGCATTCTATTATAGGCCATTTTTTCACATCCGATCAAGTGAGCCTCCTAATGGGATCAATCAACATCCTATTCCCCTTGTCACCATCTTGCAAAAATCTCTAAGCATGTAACTTTCATCCCTTAGAGTTTTAACCCTAAACTGCCTTATCTGAGCCAGTTTTAGGACCAACGATCCCTGCAAGCCTATTGGGGTGTGTTCACCTACAGGTTGTTGCATTATGGTCAGTGTTGGTCACCAGCAAGTTGCTCTCCTTTTCACATCTATTAGTTCTATAATTCCAGGAGAATGATCAGGATTCTAGAATCACGTTCTAGGAGTTTCCGGAATTTGTTTCAACTACTTACCTTGGATTGACATTCGGATCCTATTGGACCCTACTTTAGAGTTTTCACCACTTATATTTTGATCCCATCCCTCCATCAGAGATGGATATAAAACCTTAGAATGGTAATTGGATAATAACTCCCAACTTATGCCACTCTTCTATATATTTACCCTCTCATATGCAAGAGGTAATGGTTGGCTTTGGAGAGTGATTCTGCCCTTATGCTACTATAATAAATAGTTATCATCTCATGTGTTGTCACTCCTAGAGACAGCCTTGAGTTGTACAAAGACCAGTGCCTAGGAAATCTTAACTGTAAGCAGCATATGACTCAACTGATAAGAGTTGACAAGACTAGGCTCTCATGCTATAATTTCTTAGGTGAACAGTTTGATGAAAGTGGAACCAAGACCCCAACGTGAAACACAACAACTGCGAGACTGTAGTAACAGAGTATAAACTTTGATATATAAATTTATCCGACAATTCTAAGACAGAACGCTAAAGAGAGGGTTGAATTCTAAAATGACTCACAGTGATTTATAAAAGGTAAGTGATGACCATGTAAGAAAATGTAGTGAATATTAACTGTAACAGTGGCTTATCTAAAGGAAAAATCCACATATATTGGGGCTATGTGATGATAAGAATCCATATACGAGAACAATTTTAAAGACAAAGATCTATTACAGTTAACATCAGAGGAACGATGGAAGAGGTGAAGAGTGGAACAGAATATCCTGCCTGAGCCATATTTAAAGTACTAGACATGAGTAAATATGAGTATCTATAATGATAAATCCACATTTAAACATATGATTACTCGCATTCTAGAACATAGATATGAGAAATATGGAGATAAGTGAAATGAACATTTGTATTATAAAACATAAGCAAGGGCTACAAATTGTGAATCATTCTTATCAGAATCCCCAATATTAGCAAAACTCCTTATCACTGAATCCCAACGGGATCTTCAACATTAGTATGAAAACTCAAACAAAATACATACAGAGTCTTTTCTAGTGAGTTCTTTGGAAAATATGGAACCCTGTATATGTCCCTGCTTACTGCTTTTATAGCGTTTTCAATCAACATACGCGAAAATATATTTTGGGGAAATATCTTTTCTGCATGCTAGTATGCAGTTACAAGTCCTGATCAAAACATCAAAATTTATGATGAGTTAAAAATGCTTCCCATCATTTTACAAGCCGGGCTCATGGCCGTTTCTAAAGAAAATATCACAACTATCTAACAAAAAGTAAAATTTGCAAGAGTGAAATATGAATCTCACTCGAATATTGAAAGTAAAAAATAAAAATGCAACAAGAAGCCATGTGGGCCCAATCATGAGTTGACAACTTTTAGTGGTGAGAAAGAGTCGAGGCAGTGGCTGAAATCGGCGGTACTATGGTTGCAGAAGAGCTGGATAATGAACTCGCATGAATTGTACATCTCTGCCAAGTGTCGGCTGTAGGTTCAGGTATTGCGGTGAAAGCTTCAGCCTGAATGTAAACTTCAGTCAGTTCAGTGTAACTCGCCTGAGTGGGTATCCTGTATTTCACCTGATGAAGAAGCAAGAAATCTTTGCTGAGTACTGAAACTATGGTTTCAAATTTAAGTCGGGCGGACTTCTCAAAAGGTATGTCCATTTGATTCATTTCTTATGCCAGCCGGCATTCATATACTGGTAATGTCTGTAAAACTGCACTTAAAGGCTCCCAATAGGATGGGAGGCCGACGAGTGTTAATTATGTCCAATATTTTTCGAATTGTTCCAAACTGGCTGCCACCTTTTCCAAACTGCTCAATGCAAAGCTACGTGCATATTCCTTTTCTATCACTTTCTGACATTCTAAAGCCTCCTTGAATCTACTCAGGATGCCTTGCTTAACTAGTTCCTCTGAATTTAGATCATTTAAGAGAGAAATATACCTTTTGGTGTTTTCAACCCTTGTTGAGGCATCAGTACTCCCTTCGTGAAGTGTTCTTCTGAATAGGTGCACTGCGGCCCTCTTTTCTTCAATGATATTTAAGAAAACCCAGCGTTTCTTTACTTCCGCGATGATATCGATCCAAATCAAGAACCGAGCATCCAGAAGGGTAATATTTCTCTTCATCTGGCTCGTGAGATATTGAATAGTCTTCTCTTGTTGTACCTTCTCCTGTTTTCTCTCCTCTATCTCACTCTGTAGAGCAGCAACTTTCTTGGAATTCTCCTTGATGAGCGCTTCAAGCTCACTGATATTCTGTAATGTCGTTAAGGCCTGCTTCTCTGCCACTTGGAGTTTGGCTAGTGCCGTGATCAACTGCTCCGAGAGTGAGCTGGTCCCTTCAGGAGGTGGCGTAGAGCATACATGGGTATCCCAGGTTCTCTGCAGTTCGTCCATATTTTCTTGGAGAGCGGTCATCTCACCAGAAATTTTAGCCTTTTCTTCCCTTTCCTTGGCAAGGGAGTCTGCCAGGTTGGCCTTATCCTTTTCCACTTGTGCTAATTCAGCAATTTTTACATGCTGGGAGCCAGGTATGTTCACCTTATGCTTGAGAGCTAAGACCTACTTTTGCAATTCTAAGATGAGATGGCCTTGAGGGTCTGCTTTACCGCTCTCCTTTCTTTTTATCACTGCTTGGAGACTGCGTAAATAATTTGACAGTGCATGGGAGTTGATCTTCTCCATTCTGAGGTTGTCAAGCACTTGGTTATGCTTGGTTTGTAACTTCCTCAGAGTGAGGGAGAGCTTCACCACCTCGTCCTGTAGCATATCACCAAAGCATTGGAACAGATTACACTTGTCAATAGGTGAGACTTGTGACATAGTTACTACTATTTCTAGAGCTCTATAGCTGGTGGTGCCAGCCTCTGGGTATAATATTGCTTTAGTCATAGCCATTATCAATTGTTCTTTTTCCATATCAATTGCAACTGAAAACCTAGTCTGATACTTGTCAACATATCCCTCTAATTCGGACAAGTGCTTTTCCCTGACCACTTTATTCCTCACCTTCCTTTCACTTTCCCCTCTGGAGCTGGTAGTAGTGATGGCTTGTGAAACTGCTGAGAAGTCAGAAGATGATGTGCCATCATGTATTACCACAAAACTTGCCTTGATCTTGTCCGGTTGACCATAAAATGTTTCTTTTTGCATCATTTTTTCTTCTCCAATACTTTCTTCCTCATTGTTTTTGGTTCTTTGCCTCTTTGAAGGCGGGGAACCTTCTCCTGAAGCGCCGACCTCTTCCACCTATTTTTTACCGGCTTCTTTTGTTGAGGCAGTATCATGCTTTTCCCCTGTTTCATATGAATCGGTCTCCATCTGTGAAAGCAAAGGCCATGTTTCAAGATTAGCTCTCCACTCGATGAAGGGTCTAGTTTCATGAGCATAAGGAGTTGATTTAATCTTCTTCCTTTTATTTGAGATGATGCCTTTCGGATCGTAAGGCCAAGCTTTCCCTTGCCTTAAATCCATGCCCTTGAGCAGGTTTTCCACTATGGGGAGGGCATGCCTTGAGTTAACAATGAAAGGGCCGATGGTTGTAGGAAGCTTGAGAATGAACCCCTTTTTAGCAGGTAGGAAGTGGAGTTGGTCAGCTTTCAAGGTTTTTCGGAGGTATTCTAGGGCATAAATCCATAGAGCGGGAAAAAATGGAAATCTGTAGGGAGAAACTTCCGCACCATAAACCCTGATTTCGATGTAGTCATAAAAAAGGTACCAGTCTCCCGTTCTTTCAGCCTCGCTGTACTGCATCCATTTCTTCTGCTCAGGAAATCCTAGGTGGAGGATTATCATGGATAATGGTATAAGATATGGTCATAAAATCATTCAATAAACTTGAGTAGCCTACCCCATTTTCCAACTGATGTGTTGCGGGATTCCAGTCAAAAATAGGTCTTGGCTGAGAATTTATCCTATAGACTTTTTCTAATCCCAAACCCTCAAACTTATCAGCCTATTGGAAGAGGAAAAGATAGAAGACCATAGAATAGAAACTAAAACGGTCGGTATCTGAGATGTCCTGAAATTGAGCTTGGATGGCAGAGGCCAAGAAACCAAGGATGTCCAATACAACACCGGGCTGCGACATTAACCATAAAAGGGCTACGCACTCTTTCGAGACTTGCTCGAACCCTTCTACGCCTAGTAGTCCTGCAATAAGAGCGAGGATGGACTGAAGGTCCTCCTTGAATGTACTCAAGGGCACTGAATCTGCAGATGGGAAGGTTGTGAGGTAGGAATCGGAAATAGCAGTGATGAAATCACTCTGTTGCCTCCATGGTAATTTAGAAAACTGACAAGATAGTGTCATTTCATTGAAACTGACGTAATTCGAACTGGTAGGGTAACAGAGAGATTTTCTGATGATTCCGGGGGATATGTTGAATATTTTGTTCCCCTGAGAGGATAGGAACATGTCTCGGCGTTCATCAAAATCATCTTTGAGCCAACAAATGAATTCAACCACTGGGTATACAGCGGGAGTAATCTGGTGGTACAGTCCAGACAAAACGACTCGAAACCTATCCCTATTTTCCACATATGCCCTGAACAGCACAGGCTTGACACTACTAATGAAAAATGGGTATTGTGGGTCGTGGATATGGGCCTGCAAATCTGTGAAAGGTTCTGGTCCAGGGGCAGCCTTGGACTCGCGAGCTTGGGGGGTTTCAGGCTCTGACTTCTTGACTGTGACTTTACTCATGACCATTTTAAAGAATGAAAAGCAAAAGGAAACCAGATAGTGAAAAGGGGTGGAATACCTGCGTAATAAGGACAATGCTTGGGGAAAACGATGTGGGGAGGTTGAAAATAACTTGGCAGCACTGGTACTGGGTGTTCGCACTTTCTCTTATACATGTAACCGTAAAAAGAAAGTATTTTACCACAGTAAATCATGGAACAGGGTTATACAACTTAAAACAGCCCAGAAAACGAGATTAGGGTGATGCTATTAGGGCTGACGTCATAAGGACGCCGACACTGAGACGTGTGGCATCTGGTAATTTGCTTATCAGGTTTCCATTAGGTGCATACCACGTGTCGAGTTTAATACTGGTACTGGTCATGTACCGGGTGTCCTAGGACTTACCTTACTATTGGATCTTAGTGACAGGTGTACATTGGGATTAGGCCCACTGGAAATGTCGGAGAAGTCTCGTAACAGCTTTAGACCTGTGGCTGTTTCTCCTGCATGGTTCTTAACTGCGGGTCCCCATTTTTTCCACGTCATCATAGTTCCGGGGGGGAGGCTTCCGCCTTCCCCTTATCATCCTTGACCCCCCCGGAATTATTCACACGTCCTTATTTATGAATGTGCGGAGTATGATTGGTCCCCTGCCACGTACCATTGTCTCGTGCCTTTACCCTTTTCTCTTTTCTTTTGATTAAAGCTTTGCTGCCAATCCGCTTTATAATATAGTGCTTTATTCGCTTTTCATTTTTGAATATTTTCTCACATTTACCCCTTCACACCCTTTAAACTATTCGCCTCTTTATGCTATCGGGTGATCCGCCTTTATAAACTTTCTTAGGACTTAAGGGGTGAATGATATAATCAACATCATGCATAGGGTGATTGGAGGTGCATATTGTGACAAGGAAAGGATGAGTCAACAACTTGGAGGAGCTCTTCTACAAGATCAACTGCTACTTATGGTTGTAATCTCCTTCCATTTATATTAATGAAAAAAATCTTTGTTTTCCTATATTTGATGTCTTTATTTCACTTATTTCAATACCATGTTGATCTATTGAATAATGTTTAGATGATACTGCATACATCTCATAGTTTATTGGCTCGTGTCATATGACTATGCAAGATCTAATTTTGGTGATCGAAGCTGGAATTGAAGCTTCCAAACTAAAGGAGGAGTGAAGTGAGCGACAATTTCCAGGTAGGCCTCACTCCATCATCTATTTACTTTAAGGAAAAGCATTTAGTTCCTTGTCTCTCTATTGTTCTAGGTTAACCACCAAACCTAGGGAGATACCTTTTTCTGTAATCATAAATCATGTATAACATTAAGAATTCTTGCTTCTCCTCACTAATAGAGATGATATTCACCTGCTCCTTCATGAATTTATTATAAATGTGAAAACTCCTCCATTTGTCCCATGCCATGTTTATAACCATAACTTTTAGCCAAATGTTTGCATGGGCCTAGATCTTGGTGGTTAGGAGCAACGACCATTCTGTTGGGGAATGCTTCTCGGGGTTCATAATACATAAACATGGGCTAGCATGAGGACGTCAGGGCACCCACTTGTTTATTCCCCCACTTTTAACTCTTGATACGATCAATGCAACGATTTCCTAGCATTTCATTACTTTTTTCATGGTAGAGGATTATAAGCACCACTGCATTCGTCCTCAGCCAATATTCATTGTTCCAAGTAGACTCCCTTATTTGCTAAGGTGTTTTATTTTGAATTTAGATGCCTCTTGACATGATAAAACTCAAATATCTTAAATTTTCCTATTTTTACTCTTATTCTTTGCAAAATCGCGGATTGAACCTGGATGGAGTTCACTTTAAGATTAAACACCTGTTGAATGACTATCATAGATTCTTTGAATACCATTAACTACTACGTTTTCCATCATATATCCAACTCTAACCCCTGCCACAAAGATACAAATTCGACTTGATTATTTCTGGCACTCTCTAAGCCCCATGCCACTAATGATTTCTTTGCTGGGGTGATAGATAACCCCTCTCACTCCTACCTCCCCTAGGTTACCTTTTCATGCTCCGTAAAAAAACTGAGAATATTTCCCCTTATTGATCCTCCAATTTAGGAATTCTTCATGGTCCATTCTTATATAAAATGACTTATTGATTTATGGTTTATGAATGAAGCTTCCAATGTGATGGGTTACTTTACCAAGTTTAAGCCAGTCCCGCTCGCTTGGCATCAGATTGTCCAATTCCCTTAGATCATAACCATGAGATGTGATGGATTAAAAAATAAATTGTGTTGATATGATTGATGTGGTAGATGAATTTGGATGATCACCCTTAAATATTGATTTATTTCACACTAGCCAAACTTCCCAGCACAAGAACTTAGGAAGTGCCATCTAGAAACACATCGATATTGAAGTGGATTTTCTATGCCAAGGAATTTTAGTTTTCTAGCCTTCGAACATATATGCAAAACTATCCAGCCTTACTTGCTATAGTAATGACATTATTCATGAATTTTTTCCAAACATACAAAGTGATGTTGCACCTTCAAGAAACATGAGGGATGTCTTCTTCAACCATGTCACATAGGGAACACCTGGATGGCCCTGAATATTCCTTTTTTTAAGGTTCTTTGTTGTCACGATCTTCCCATGGACCATTACCCAATAAAAAAAAAAATTGGAAATTCGTCCTTGTGCCATATTATGCCATATAGCTTATCTGATGGAGGATGAGGTAATTTTTGGACTAACATTTTATAGCCTGCTTTTACTATATAGGTGCATTTCTTACTACCCATCCATATTCGCTAATTTGAACTGAAGACTTTAATTGGAGCGAGACCTTTTAATAGATTGACAAATGTGATACATTGGGGCTGAAGATTGGAAGGAAGATCATGGCATTGTCATCCTATCCAATGATCATTGTCATCCTATTGTGAAATATCAATGATCCTTATGTATTCATTTTATTCCATTCAATTCACAAGCTTCTTAATTCCTTCATTATCAACCAATAACAATGTTGATGGAACACGATCTTTCCATAATTTGATGTGAACTCAATTTATATCTTTCCACCCTAATTGGTCTGGTATTATAGGAGCTACCATTTTGCACAATTTCCATATTTTTTACCCCTTCTTTGTCCATGTTTATTTCTCAGGTCTATTGAGCCTACTTTTATGGAATTATTTTCGCACAGAGGCTTTCTTCCACAATTCTTTAGAGTATGAGAGGTGATAGCTGTTACACAATTTTTTGGTCATCAAACCTGTTATTATTAGATGGACCTAAGTACACCATGTAAGACCAATTTTACCCCAAGTAAAATTTCTTTCACTATGAAAAATAACTTAGTAAACCACCTTTATTAAGTTGTTTATGGTCTAAATAGGAAACCCCATGAGGAAATATTAAATAAATCTACATTTGTTTGATTTTCCTCAACTAATAATTAGTTAAACAACAGTTTAATTAATATTCCTGGTCATATTTAACCCAAAACAGGAAAATTAATTAGATAAATTATTATTTATATTATTATTTTCTAGGAATAATTATTTAAACCTTATTTAAATAATATTCCTTGTTAAATTTGACTAAATCATTCATAAATAATTAAATAAATCATTATTTATTTTATTATTACTCAACCACATCCTTAAAATAATAAATAAATCATTTATTTATTTATTATTTACAAATAAAGGGATTTGACCCAAGTCAAATTCTTTTTTCCTCCAACAAATATAATAAAATATTCCATAAAAGTTGGATCTTGATTTGGTTAATAATATTTTAATTATGCACCAATATCTAGACTAACTCAATATTTTGTTATAAATAGAAGGGTTTTTCCATTCATTCACTACCTTTTGTTGCCTAAAGATCACTCTAGATCTATACTTTTGGTCTGAATTTGATCCACCATCATTGTCATATTTTGCTACCATTTTTCTTGTGAGCTCCCTTTGAGTTCCATTTTTTGTCTAGGTTTTCTACACCATCAAGAGAGAGGGATTTTAGATCTGAAGTGTTGAGGACTTACAACAACCCATCCCATTGAGGAGGACTGGTAACATCTTTCAATGTTCTCCTCCCATGTGTCATAAATACAAAAAAATCTTTAAAACAATCTTGTCTTGTCTATTGGATGCATGGAGCAACTCTTGCTTTTATTTACTGCTTAATGTCTTTTAATGTATAGATCTAGATTTTTGTAGCATTTGTCTTGGTCAAATAATTGCAGATCTAAAGATATTGGCATCCATCTTTGCTGTTAGGTTTTTTCTTTATACGCGGCTAAAGTAATCCTTTTTCGTACACTTGCGATTAAGATTCATACTAACAACTAGTGACTCCACTGGGATTACGATTACGACCTCTATCATTTTTCATATCCCTGCATATCCAATTGATTAAAACCCTAGGATTTCTCTTCAACTTTTTGTTTTGCATTTCTTGATGTTGTTTCTAACCTATAAAACCCTAAAACATTAAAAATTCTAACTTCTGTGTGTTTTCGAACCTATTGCGCAGGTGACAGGCATCAGTCGTAGCTGAGACGACACATTCTTCTGAAACCTGCTCTCGAGAGTGTCGGAAGTGCAAGTCACACTTTTTGGGCCAAAACCTGTGACCTATGTAGAAATCAGGTCAGAAACTGCGACCTGGACTTTTTGCAGGATTTTTTCTGAAAGTTTTCTGGGTTTGTCTGGGCCTCTGTTTAGGGTTGTCTGACCTTCTTCTCCATGCGTTTTGGACCTATACTTGTTCTTTTTTACTCAAAAAAGTGGGAACCTAGCCCTCTAGGGCTTCAGTACCCTCCACCTTTTGTGGAAGAGTTTTAGCTTGTGCAGGTTGTCTGAAATTTCAGAGTATCCAGCCATTTTTCTGATATGATACCTTACCTTCGGATCCGCTTCAAATTGGTTATTTATCCATCCAAAACACCTCTTCTCAATTTCGTTTGGGTTTTCCTCTAAGGTCCCCTCTGTTTCCCTCCAAGATATAGCCTTTCGCCACCTCATTTACAGCAATTTTTCCTCTGATTTTTTGTTATTTTCTGCACCTATTTCCATTAGATTTGACCTTTAGATCCCTGTCCCTCCCGACCTTAGATCTATTGGCTATTTCAGTGTGTTTTAACTATATTTTTTCCCACCTACATACTATTTGTTGAGAGGCTCGCCTCCCTGGGTTTAGATTATCAGCATTATTGGGCCGTTTATTTTTTCTCGTTATTTCAGTCATATACCGTTATCCGTGTGTTTATTTACAGTTAAACATCACACTTTCTTCTTATTCTCTACAAATTTCTGGGTTTAAAAATTAAAATTTACACACTTAACACACACACCCTAAGTGAAGAAGATCTTGGTTAACACCGCCAAGAAAAAATAAAACATTGAAATCAATTGATCCTAAACCTCTATGCCCATGTTTCGACATTGTAATCAGTTGATCCTGCACCTCTTTTCCCTTGTTGGTCTCTCTTCCCTCTGTGTCATGTTTGTGCCTTCACCATTGTGCCACCAAGGAGTTTATTCTGGAGACTTCTTGGCCTTCATCCTCAGTTTCCGGTAGCACTACAAAGAAAAGACCCTCTACCAGATTTTTTTGAGGAACCACAAAGAAAAATACCCCATACATCCGTCTCTAGCGGAGGTTACTAGAGGAGGTTGACAGACGGAGGGTTTTGCGGATGTTTTCCTATCGGTGCTCTTATCATTGAAACTCACCCCGGTGCTCTCAAAAAAAAGAAAGCACCGATGTGGATAAAATCATTGGCACACCGAACACTGTGCACTCCGTACACACCCGCCCGGTGCGTCATAATATAATAGAGCACCGGTGCCTCACAACTTGTTTGTGCCGGTGCATTATAAAACACAACGCCAACACCGAAACCACTTGGTACGGTAGACAGAAATCGCACTGGTGCATCATAAAAAACACGCCAAAACACAAACCGACCAGTGCGTTTGTAGCAAAAAGTACCGGTGCGCCTATAAAAAACGCACATCGGTAAAGGGTTAAATTAAAAAAATATTTACTACAAAAAGCCCAGATTTTTCAGTTTTCCAGTGCTCCTGAGCTATCAATTACTGGTGCGCACGATACCATAGAACGCACCGATGTGCACTGAACATTGGCACACCGGACAACGTGCGTGAAGTACACATACTACCGAGGCATCCAATTACTGTAACGTACCAGGGCGTCAATACTCTTCCGCACCGGTGCATCATAAAACACCGCACCAAAACAGAAACGAGTCGGTGCATTCTTCTCTAAGAGCACCGGTGCGCCAAAAACCGCACACACTGGAATAGCGTTATATATAATAATAAAAAATAAGGCCAAAAAACCGGTGCTTTGCGACTATTACTCACCAATGCTTTACCATTACGCTGCCCCGGTGCATCATCAAATTTTAGTGCGGCCAAAACATCCCGATGCGATTTGTTTAATGCTTACCGGTTTCAATAGTTATTGGATTATAGAAACGGGGAGTTAATTAAAAAAAAAATTACGGCCAAAAAACCTCATTATTCACTTTCCTCAGTGCTCCAGAGCTCTCAAGCCCTGGTGCTATATCCTTATTTCTGAGCCACCCTGACATCGGTGCTCTCATTGCACCCATTGCACGCACTGTTGCTCTGCATTGGCCACCAATCTCTAGCTTGCATTTTGAAAAACAATGGGAAAATTTTATTTTCCAAATTTTACACCAATATGCCTCCTCGACGGCGAAATGTATAGGTATTTTTCTAGTTTTTCTATAATTAAGCCTTTTAGTGGATTAATAATTGAAATAAACTTAAAAATAACCATTAAAAAAGAAAAAGAAAAAAAAATTGTCGCGCGATGCACTTGAGCTGTTCGGCTCGCACCGGATAGCGGTGCCACCTGTAAAATTTACAGGCAACACCGCTACTAGTGCTAACAGTAACCGCACCGTTTCCGAGGCGGTGTCGGAAGGCACCCCGAATAATTTTAAACTAAAAATAAAAAATAAAAAAGGCGGTGCGCTCATTTATCCAGGCGCACCGTTGACCTCGGCAATCACAGTGTGATGCGTTGACTTCATTTTCCGCCCTGGTTTATATCAGCGCACTGCATTTTTCATTCCGATAGGGTCAACGATGCGGCCGGGTAAAAGACTGCACCGTCAACTATGTCATTGTCATGAAGTCGGTGCGCTGACATGAATATACGCGCTAGGGCGTATATTTCAGTCAGCGCACTGCTATTCTGAATTATATACAGTCCACGGTGCTTGAAAAATAGACATCTGCACCGAATCCGGTGCGGTCTGTTTCATTGGGGCCCTCGGGGACAGTGCGCTAAAATATTAGGACGCACCAGCACTGATGCGTAACTGTTTTTATGGAGCACCGACTTGTATGTTTTTTTTTTTTTTTTTTTTAATTATATGTATATTTATAAATACATTTATGTTTTAATAAAAAAAATTATTTAATATGGCAATGATTAAGAGAGAACAGGAACAATAGCAGCAACAACAAGCAGAACAATATGACATGATTCGCCAATGGGAGGCGAGAGAGAGGGAGAGAGATGGATGCCCTCGCCCTATTACTGCAGATACCCAGGAGATCCTTATGCAGGTAGGCCTCCTCAAGTTCTATGAGGAGGCTATTTCTAGCCTAAAGGCCCATAGTGTGCTTTTGAGACATCTTATCGGTAGGTGGAATGCCCACCAACAGGCTTTTTAGGTTGGTCCTGACCAGTGGTACACACCCACTAAGGAGGAAATTTATTTTATTATAGGACTATTGAGGAGAGGCGTGGATTTTCCCTCATTCCCAGAGGTTCCAGCTGGTTGTGTAGCAGGGAGTCAGTTAGTTTACTCCCAGAGATACATTGAAGCACATGTACTATCTCCTTCATAGTTTCAGGTACCTGGAGGTCAGTTACGTATAGGTGCTTTTGGTAGATAGGACGTGCAGTGCCTCTCTATTATCGCTTCGATCATTTCGCACAACACCAGTGATGGGAAACGCCACGACTGGTCAGGTGGTCTACCATTTTTTTGCGACTATTTTGTACGGCCTTAGATAGATGTCGTGCTCATGCACAAGGGAGGGTCAACTTCCCTTTTGCTTCAAAGCTATTTTGTTTATTTTTTGAGAGGTTTCCAGAGATGAGACCTAGTTTTTTTCGACAGCCTCGTAGGCCGATGTTCGAGGCCTGGATGCGCATGTGGGGGGAGATGATGCCCAAGAGGGGAGACACTATGTTTCCAGCAATGATATCACATGATTCGTTGGACTTACTAACCAGTGTTGGTGGGCTGCATCCCTTCATTATGGTCCCATGTCCTTATGCTGGACTAGATTGGCGAGGGTGTCCCAACATCCTCTTCACTCCTGATGAGCCGCCAGATGATAGAGGTAATATTATTGTTTTATTTATATTTATTCTAACATGTTCTTTAACTTGTTTTTATTAAATTGTGTAATGAAATTGTCTAATTATTGTTGTGTACTTGTATATATTTTGCAGACATTGGCTCTTTTGATGGCGATGAGATGTCGAATTCACCACATGATCCAGGTGTCGATCCTGATGATTACGATAAGGATATGGCTGATGTGCCGCCGGAGGATGAGGTCAATGGCGCAGCAGAGAGACGTGTTGATCCTCATGCGCCTCATGGTGCACTGGTATCGCCTTTTGCTAGGCGTGGTCGACTTGAGACCAAATACCGGATGGAGTTGGGCAGCCAACTCTGTGGATTGATTTCATATGCGGGCATCAGACCCACTCATTACAGAGAGGTACAAGGCGATGATAGATTGTTACGGATGTGGAGAGGCATGCCGCGTGACATGTACGACCTGATGAGGCATGTTGTAGGAGCTACGACAGCTCTTACGCGATTGAGGAGGATTTTCCATAGCTATAGGCGTAGTCGAGCTGCGACACGTGATGAACAGTCCGCCTGCAGCGACTCATATGCATCTCGTGATCGTTCACCTCGCAGCGTGCCCGATGATCAGCATGAGGCTCCACTGCCAGCATCTGACACTAGTCATCATGGAGATGAGGCTGGACCATCGACCACGCCTAGTCAGCAGCGTGCAGCGTCCATCATGAGTACTAGTCACGATCATCATGAGCAGGGTGGACCATCGACCGTCGAGGCTGCAATATTATTGACTGAGCAGGCTGCATCCACTATTACTGTGCCTTATATTGATCCTGTTGTACTACCACCAACAGATGCATCATTCAGTACTAGTGATCATCATGATCATGAGTAGGCTAGTCGACCAACGACTGTCGAGACTACACCCAGCTTTATTGAACAGCCCGCATCCACTTGTACTAGTGTTATTGATGTTGTTATACTACCACCAACGCCTGATCCATGACATGATTTATATTACAGTTGTATATTTTTAACATTATTCAGTTTTATATATATATATATATATATATATATATGGTCCATGTATTTTATGTTCATGTTGCAGTTGTACTTAATTTTCATGTTGATGATCATCATGATGTGGCACATATTGTTAGTCATGTTAGATATGTTCATTTAATGTTTAGCTTGTAGATAGATGTGTATATGTGATAGGCACATGAGTTATTTGACATTATATTGAGATGTATATTTGATGTTTGTGTTGTGATGATGTTAATATATAATGTTAATTTGATGTTAATTGAATGTTTTTATTAGTCAAATATGATTTTTGTACGATGGTTATCATGATCATGATGATGTTTATTAATTAATTTAATATTATTAAATGACCATGATATTTATTAAATATTATGTCCTGAATGTAATTTTAATTTAAACTTTAATTCTATGTAAAATTGTAAAATTGTATTTGTATTTGTACTAATTGTAATTTTAAGTGTAATTGTATGTAAAATATTAATTAATGTAAAATTTTAATTTATTCTGAAATGATTGTAATTGTATATATGAAAAATTGTAAAATTGTAATTGTAATTCTAATTGTATATAAATTTCACAAATTGTAATTGTATTTGTAATTGTGATTTTAATTGAATTGTGTGTAAAATATTTGTAAAATTGTAATTGTAATTGTAAATGTAATTGTATTTGTAACTGTAATTTTAATCAAATTGTCTAGTAAAATATTTGTAAAATTGCAATTGTAATTGTAAATGTAATTATATGTAAAATTAAAATTTTAATTGTGATTCTAATCGTAATTCATGTATGTGAAACTAATGTAAAATTGTAATTGTAATTTTAATTCTAATTCTAATTATAATTTTAATTAATGTAATTGTATATATGTAAAATATTAATTTGTAGAATTTTAATTGTATTAATGTGAAATTTTTAATTGTATTAATGTGAAATGATTTTATTAATATATTTAAATTTGTATATTTGCAAATAATTGTAAAATAACAAATCTAGATTAATACGAATTTTTGTAACATAAAGTTTAGAAAATAATGAAAATAAATTCATGTACTTTATAATTATCATTATTTTATTATGATCTTACATACAACAACAACAACAACAACAACAACAACAACAACAAAAACTTTAAAAAGTTTGGTGCGCTTATCATCCTAACAAGCCCCGGTGCGTCGTATTAATACAACGCGTTGGTGCGTCACATTTCTGCACACTGGAAATGAATAAAAGAAAATAAAAAAACGCAACTCCATTTTGTTTAAGTTAAAAAAAGCAGCAATTTGAAAAATGAGCGGCAAAATATTTTCGAAAATCTAATTTGATAAAATAATTCTTTAAATACTAAACACTTTTCATTATTTCACTATTTTTGCTAAAAATTTTCAGTCAGATTTTGCAAGAGACAGGCCTAGAGCAAGAGAGCACGAGGACACTATGGATGGCGAAAAACGTTCAACAAAAGTATTCATAAAATCAAAGACCAAAACTCTGGTGATTCAAGCCCTTTATCATAGAATTTCAAACCATTTCGTGATTAAATTTAATTCTTTTTTTTACTTTTTTTTTGCAGTTTTTTTATTTTTCCTGCAGTTTTATCCATTTTTACCCTGAACCCTTCATTCTTTTGTTTTTTCCCTTTCTTCTCCATGTTTCTGTGACTTCAAAATTATGGTTTTTCATTTTAGATTGACGTCCAACCCACGGGACGACTTGCATAGTCAGATCCCAATCCATTCGGCCATTGCGTGAATTTTTGAAAAAATGGATTTTACTTTATCGGTGCGCCCTGTGTACACCACCGCACCGATGCTCTGTATTATTACAGTGCACCGCACAAGTTCTATGTCGTAAAAAATTGAAAACATTTTTTTAAATCCATGCGCCAAATCTGAAATAGGGCACTGCTGCTCTCTTTAGCTAGGAAAGCACTGTACGGTGTATTACACCATTTTTGCGGTGCGTTTATAATACCCCACACACCGTTAGGTATATTAAATTTTTTTTTCAATGCGTTTATAATATTGAATGCACCATACAGTGTATTATACTGTTTTACGATGCATTGTTAATATATCCACGCACCGGCGGCGATGCGGATTTCTTGAAAGGCGCACCGATGTCTCAAGATTAATTTTCTACTTGAAAAGTTGAGAATTTATTTATAAATATATTAATGAATGATATGCTACAGGTTTCATATTGATAAAGAAATGAATGACAAGATATCAAGTAACAAAAATACTGTTAACACATCAAGAAAAGCAAAAAAGACAAGTTCTTTGTAAATTCTTTATAAAAAATATTATTTTTGAACTATATGTAACTTTAATTAATATGTATTGTTTAGTGTGTATCATGCAGAGCCACAAAATGACGAAGTTCGATATGATTATTTTTGATCTACGACCAGAAGAGCGTAAAATTTTGATGAAAAATTGCAAAAAGATGAATCAGGTGAATGAAACAATATTGTTGATCCAATATGAGTTTCTTTTTTTAATTATCATTAATACTAAACACTTTTCATTATTTCACTATTTTTGCTAAAAAAAATTAGTCAGATTTTTGTAGGAGAGCACGAGGGCACTATGGATGGAAAAATACGTTCGAACAGAATTATTCAGACAATCAGAAACCAAAACTCTTGTGATTCAAGCCCTTTATCATAGAATTTCAAACCATTTCGTGATTAAATTTAATTGTTTTTTTTTACTTTTTTCCTACAGTTTTATCCATTTTTACCCTGAACCCTTCATTTTTTTGTTTTTTCCATTTCTTCTCCCTGTTTCTGTGATTTCAGAATTATGGTTTTTCATTTTAGATTGACATCCAACCCACAGGACGACTTGCATAGTCGGATCCCAATCCATTCGGCTATTGCCTAAATTTTTGAAAAAATGGATTTTTCTTTATCGGTGTGCCCTGCGTATGCCACCACACTGGTGCTCTGTATTATTACAGCACACCGCCCAAGTTCTGTGTCGTAAAAAATTGAAAACATTTTTTTTAATCCGTGCACCAAATCTGAAATAGGGCACCGGTGCTCTCTTTAACTAGGAAAGCATTGTATGGTGTATTACACTGTTTTTGCGGTGTGTTTATAATACCCCACACACTGTTAGGTCTATTACATTGTTTTTGCGGTGCGTTTATAATACCAAACGGACCGTACGGTGTATTATATTGTTTTGCGGTGCATTGTTAATATATCCACGCACTTGTAGTGGTGCAGATTTAATGAAAGGCGCACCAGTGTCTTGAGATTTATTTTCTACCTGAAATGTTGAGAATTTATTTATAAATATATTAATGAATGATATGCTACAGGTTTCAGATTGATAAAGAAATGACTGACCAGATATCAAGTAACAAAAATACTGTTAACACATCAAGAAAAGCAAAAAAGGAAAGTTATTTGTAAATTCTTGATAAAAAATATTATTTTTGAACTATATGTAAGTTTAACTAATATGTATTGTTTACTGTGTATCATGCAGAGCCACAAAATGACGAAGCTCGATATGATTATTTCTGATCTACGACTAGAAGAGCGTAAAATTTTAATGGAAAAATTGCAAAAAGATGAATCAGGTGAATGAAACAATACTATCGATCTAATATGAGTTTCATTTTTTAATTATCATTAATAATATACTTAAAATTATTAGATAACATGTGTCAAACAGTCTACTAATTCACATCTATTTAATGTTCTACAGGGACCAACAACTCAGAAAAGGAATGTTGTTCTAAGAAAAGAAAAAAAATAGAACGTGCAAATGAAAATGAATTGCTCCTTGGCTCATCTGGAGTGGTGCTGGAAGTTAACGAAAGGGGGAAAAACTTTTACAAAAGTTTGAGGGATCTAGTGGAACGAATACCACAATGTGCTTCAAATGTAATATGTAATCATTGAATTTTTCGATCATTAGGTACAATAAATAAAAAATTTAGCATTAAATATTAATTTTCAAGAATTTTCTTGCAGAAAAGAAAAGAAAATGGAACCCATTCAGCACATAAAACAGGACGAAAAGGAAGAAAATGGTTGATCTCTAAGTTTGTGAGTAATTGTTACTTCCTTATAACAACTTAATTAGATTTCATTTTTGTATTTTTTAAGTTGTTTTACAAAAATCATCATTGAATGTCTTCAAACAGGTGCTAACATACAAAGAAGAACCATCAGACGAATTGATTGAAATTTGGTTAAATATGGGTTGGAGTATATGTTGGCATATCATAATTCAATTGTGGAATTTGTAAGCATATATCGATCTTGTTTTAATTAGCCCCTTCTATAATTAATAGAACAAAAGCATCTTTTATATTAAATATATGATTTTTAATGGGGCATAAAACTTGCAGGAAACAAAGTATGGAACTGCACCAATAGATGAAATTTTGAAAGATGGCATGATACATAGTTTTGAAAGTATGTGTATAGTTTATGAGTCAATTGTTGCGTATTTGTATAGTTTATGAGTCAATTGTTGCTATGGTACGTCATTTTTCTTTTCGATTTACATTGATGTATATTATTTAATATTGGAATTTTCATTATTCTCACCAATGTATATACACTCATTTCAGTTTATTTTTATGTTTGTAGATGGAAAGTGAAGAAGAAGAAAAAAATCAACATCGTGAACACAAAATTCCTGAAAATAATCCAAGTCATGGAAGTAGCTCTAGCAGTGACAGAAGTTCAAGCGAAGAATGATGATCACTATGTAATTTGGATATCAAAGCAAGGCATTTTATTTTTTGAAATATGTTTGTCAAATCAGACATTTTGTTTAATGTAATGGACATAGTGTCCCAATTGAAAGACAAAGGGATACGAATAATTGTCCCATTTTGTATGATAAAGACTGTCTTATATATATATATATATATATATATATATATATATATATATATATTCATAAAATATGTTTTAATTTATTCTATTGCGTTCTCCATTGTCGTTCTCAAATGCACTAATAAAAATTAAATTCATATGAATATTGTTATAAGATTATATATATGTGTCAACTTTTGATGAATAATGAATTTAAAATAACCACAATAATTCTGATATGATATAACAAATTAATCCAAATAGCACATTCAAATGCATTAATAAAAATGTAATTAATATGAATATTGTTATAATATGTGTCGATTTTTGATGAATAATGAATTTAAAACAATCACAATAATTGGACTATCGGAGGTGGATGTTTCTAAAAATAACAAAATGAAAACTAGTGCGTTTATGTGTCTATACACACCCGTGCATTTATGATTCTATGGGCACCGCACTAATATCGATTCCAGTTATAAATATCGGTGTGTTTGTGTGATACTGCGTACTGGGGAATTTATGTATCTATAAGCACCGGTGCAATTGTAGATTCCATGTGCACCGTACGAATACAGATACCAATTATAAATCTCGGTTTCTTTCTGTGATACGGAGCACTGATGCCTCATAAAGATACACACACCGGTGCGCTTATACGACCTATGGGCACCGCTCAAATCCCAAGACAAATTAGAACCGCCCCGTGCGTTGTATCACCAACACCAGGCCCGGTGTTGTTGTTTTCCTTAACGGCTTGGTGCATTCTCCTTCGACCGCCTTGGTGCGTTTTCTACCGATACGCACCGGTGCATTAAAACCTGATAAGAGCACTAATGAAAAAACATCTGTAATAACCTTCGGCCGCCCATTTTTTTTATTTGTGTTGAATTTTCATTAAAAGCTCCGCCAAAACCTCCGTTTCCATAAACGGATGTGGTAGTATATGTTTTTTTGACAATTTTGGCCAATTTTATAACACTAAAAACCTCCTTTATAACCTCCGCTAGAGGGTCTTTTCCTTGTAGTGTAGGAAGACTTACTCCTCCATGTAGGATTCAAGTTAGTCCTCCACCGAGTCTGCACTCTGAATCCTCTTCTAGTTCATTGGGTTCTCCTTCTGTTTCTGCCCCCAGTTCTCCCCCTATCACCTTCACCATGTCTGGTTTAGGACCTAATGCTGGTGGTAGCCCCGACCCTAATGCTGGGAATACTACTAGTGGGACCGTAATAGGAACTACCCTGCCTGCTCCCTTTCTCCCCTATATGGCAGGCCTCAGTCTTCCCGGTTTTAACCAGTTGATCAATGACCTTATGCACCATGACGCTAGTTGGCCTGCTATTCCGACCAAGCTCCCTTCCGACATTCCCAAGTTTGAAGGTCTTGCTGGAGAATATCCTATAAATCACGTTCGATCGTTCCACATGTGGTGTTCATCTAACTCCATTACCAATGACTCTGTTCATCTTCGGTTGTTCCAACGTATGCTTACTGGTGAAGCTTCTAAGTGGTATGTTGATCAGGCCTCATCCTCTCATACCACCTTTGCGACTCTTTCCCAGGCTTTCATGTCTTATTTCCAGCTTCCCCTTCGTTATGAAACTAGTACCTAAATTTTGACTTATTTCCGTCAATCGTCTGTGACCCACCTATCCGATCATGTCTAGGAATGGTAGAGAAGAAAGAGCCTATGTCGAGCCCCTTCCTTAGAAGACTGTGTCTATATGGACTAGCTCCTTGGATCTCTTTTCCCTGCTATAGGAAAATATGTCGCATCGCATTTCCCTCAAACCGAAGAAGCCGCTCTCCAAATTACGTTAAAATATGACCTGATCTACGCTCAGTCGGGTTATGTTTATATCGTTCTACCTGATATTCCTAGACCTAGTGGTGCCAATGCATCGGGGACATCTCATGCCGCCAAAGGTATCATTGGAGCTTCCTCTCAACCATATGCTCAGCCTCCCATGGGCTATGGTTTTCCTCAAGGAGGGGCCAGCACCTCCTACACTTTTCCCCCTCCCGATAGCATGTATCCAAGATACGGCATGCCTCCTCCTTTTTCCAAATCTCCTATTTACCACAATGTTACCCAACCACGTTATTATCTATATCCACAGCCTGGTGCTCCAGCTCCTCAAGAATTATCACCTCGACCTCTCTTACCTTCTCAACCCCCGCAATAGCAGCCACAACCCCCTCAAGAGCAGGGGTATGCATAGGAGGGCACAACTAATCCTCCTCCTTCCAAAAAGAAGAGGAAAGGCACTCAAAATCAATCTGTACTCGGTAATCCTAGACCTAATCCACAAAATAATTCTCCTAACACTGCTAACTAGCAACAGGGTACTCAGCCGAAGCAGGACAGGCCTGTTCGCATGAATAAGCCTTGTTCTTGTTGTGGCGTTTATGGTCATTACATGCACGATTGTCCTCTTTTACCATATATGAATTAGATGTGGGAGTCTCAAGCATCATTGCAAGGAAAACAAGCCTCCCCTTCCGTCCCTCCCAATATTGTGCCTAGTCAGCCAGATGTGTTTACTAATCCTTTCCCTCAACAACGATTTGTGGCTACCCAACCACTTGAAGGTCAGGCGACCACTCAACCTCCTCCATCTGGTACCTCTAATTACCAGATTCTCATGATGAACTCTGACCAACCTATAACCGTAGATATCAACCTTCAAACTTGGTCCCGTCAGTACAACAAGCCTCCCACTATGTCTGTCCCTGAGCCCCCTTTTTCAGGTTCTACAGAGCCTCTTTCGACACCTAATGGTTCTTTGTAGATCCCTCAGCCTAAGGAAGAGGTTCATACCAAGATCCCTAAGGGACCATTACGCCGAAATTCTTCTTCTGGAAAAGCTTCCAATTTGTATAGTATAGTAGATTATTTGGCGCAATCTCCTGCTCCCATCTCAACATTGGAACTCCTCCAGTCGTGCCCTTCACAATGAAAATATTTACTATATGCCATGGGTGTTGTATATCCTTCAAATGATTGATTGATTATCTTCGACGTTGACCAATCAGAACATCCTCCTCTTCCTGCTTCCGTCACCTTCCAAATCCCGGTCAAGATCCGGAACGCCAACATTTCCCGGTGCATCATTGATGAGGGGGCATCCACCTATGTGATGTTCGCTTCAGTTTGGAAGCAACTCGGATCACTTGATTTGGCTCCTTCCATGATCACTCTTCGATTGTTGGATGGCCACGCCTCCTAGCCCATTGGCCTGTTCCGAAATTAACCTATTACTCTTGCGGGCAAGACTATTTGCGTTGACGTAGAATTCATTGACACCTCCTTAGATTACAACATTATATTGGGTCGTAGATACACCTATGTGATGTCTGATGTACCATATATGGTTCACCTCAAGATTTCCTTTCCCCATAATTGAAATATAGTCACCATTGACCAGTTGACATATTACGAACCGAAGTCTCAAACCTCCCCTGAGTCCATCATATCTTTGGTGGCCAATAAGAAAATCGTCAACCCCTTGACCAGTGTCTCACCCGGAGTCTACAAAGACTCCTCTTTTCTTGGTACATTCCCTGGCCTTCCTCCTCCTGTCTCCGATCCCAGCTCATCAAATATTTGCATGATGAAATCGTCTCAGACTTCTCTTAAGCGGCCCACTTTGGCTAGTCAGCAGCCTCGCCCTCCGCAGCCTACTCCTAGCCCTTCAATTCAGCCTTCTGGACCCCCTCCTCCTAGCCCTTCACCTACAACTAGTATCCATGAGCCTCTCTACCCTCCTGGAATGGTTCCTCCAGGCCTTAACCATCTCGGAGCCGTCCTTCCTGGCCATTACCCCTTCGGTTAGATACCGTTCCTAGCTCCCCCTCCTAGAGTGTTCTCAGTACCTGTCATGGCTACCCTATCTCTTCCTAACTTGACCCTGGGGATTCTCGTATAGTACCTTGATCCCCCAGTCGCTACCATGTTTGGTAAACCAAAACCTTATCTTGCTTTGACCTCAGTTCAACCGGTCCCTATGACCCCTCTCGCTGCTACTTTGCCTCAGCCACCTCAATAGGAACCTCCTCCTATTGCAACAGCTTCAAGTAAAGGGGGAAAAGCTTGCAAGAAGGCATCTAAAGACAAGGCTTCCTCGAAAAACCATGCTCCTCCTCAGCCTCCAAAGCGTACACCTCTGTGTGTTGTGTGTGATGTTGTCGGTCATGCCACCCATAATTGTCCTGAATTGCCTCATCTCAAGCCCGTGGTTAATGTCGCGTTCCCTGAGTTGACGATCCTAGAAACCTCTGTTCTTTCCTCTACTGCAGCCAAGAACCCCAAGAATATTCACACCAACCACATTTTTTCTTTGTGTGATATCCATAGCCATTATACTCACCTTTGTCCCTGCCTCGAGGACTTATGCACCTCTCTAGAAGCAGTTCGCCAATTCGAGGCAAAGCACAACGAGTCCACCGCTCCCTTATTTGCACGTTTTGCTTCAGTAGAACTAGAGGACACATCCACTATTATTGACATTCCCCCTCTAGATTTCAAAATGACAAATTTTTCGGCCACTGTCCACTACCTGTCATCATCTATGAGATCCAAGGTGGAAGACCCCCCTGGAACTTCCCTTTCTGTTTCGCTTGACCTCCCTTCAACGATCACCTTGGGCTCAACATCAGTATATCCTTCATCTACTTGTTTTTTTGTCACCCTTTGTGATGATGTGCATGTGAACCTCTCTTCTCATGATGATGATTCAGGTAGCTTCGTCGTGTCAGGTCGTATTTCTTCCACCAGTCACCCCATCTTCTATTACGATGACGACATTATGGAAGTAGTCACCACCCCTGAATTTATCTATCCCCCCTTACATCGAACCCATGCATTTGAACCACATACACCTTGTGGCCATTACATTGACACCTAATGTATGGGTAAAGGGGCACCCACATTCGAGAGACCAGGAGAAGAAATTCTCCACTACTCTCATAGTGTATATGGTCATGTCGAATCTAGTACCATTATTCTTCCCCATTTCGAAGAACCTCTAGAGTCCCATATCACTTCAGATCATTCTATCTATGATACCTCTTATCATTGCTTCATCTTACATCAGCAACCCAGTCCCTTAGACATTTTTGTTGACCAACCTATGGGTTTTCTAGGAGAGCACCAGTTTATTATCTCCAAATCCTCTTTTTGGGATAGTGACACCATGTATGCCAACCCAGAAACTTAAGTCCATCTGCTTCATATGTGCAGTACCAAAAGATATTGGTCATCCTCCATTCCCTTTCTCGAACTGCATAACCATAACAAAAACGAATGGCACACTACATCATTAAAATTTATTTAGATTCCTTCTTTCTAAATACATTTGGGCATGACCATAACATGCCTTTGGGGTACATATGCCCCTCAACCATAAAAAAACCCAGATCTCAGCCAGAAACAACACTGAAACCCCCTTTCTCTGACAGGTCGTAGTTTTCTGCTTAGTACCCTACTACCCAAGTCACAAAATAGACCCCAAAAAGTGTGACCTGGCCTGTTCATGAGCTCTGGGTACCCAAACTGAAATTTTGATCCCCTTAATTAAAAGAGTAGGTTTAGGTCTCTTACTTGCAACTGACGGATCTCAATTCCAACAGTCGGTTTTTTCTCTACGATTGATGCAAGATTTAGGGCCTTCTCTCCTCTCTACATTCATCATAGCTACACTTGCAAATGAGTGAATTCGAAGGGAAAATGCCTTATTAAAAGAGAAACCCTTGATTTTTCTTTCGCCTACTGCGGCCAAATCGTAGCTCAGTTTGACAAACCATATGTACTATTGGAATCTCTCACTGAGCTCTCAAATGGGTATCTGTTAGTTTTTCGTGATTTGATACTTTACCAGGAAACATTTTGTCCAAGTAGGGTCATTTTACCACTCCTAAAAATCGAATTTCTTCACTTGCAACACTTGTACTTGGGGCACCACTTTTCCTCCATACTTGTCCATGCTCGTGTCGATTTTCGTCATGATTAACCATCGTGTACTCATGTCATTATGGTCCCCATTGGACCTTTTCTATGTGGCAGCATCATCGATTCGCCCTTGTTAGAGCATCTGATTTGAGTCATCATCGCGTCCATGGAGTCTATCCCGAGTCCCTTTGTATCACTCTATAGTCCTTCATCCTTCATTGCTTGATTACTCTCTTGTGTCGCACATTATGGCCTTCAGTCCTACTTCCCCCTATCCCTTATGATATTGTGTCAATCACTACTAGATCATCCATGCCCTTTATGCTCTAAAAAGGAAAGTAGTCCATCCATTACTCAGTACCCCCCATTTCATCATCATCCCTGGTGTCAGTCTATTAGTCACTCTACTATTTTCTCTCGTGCCTTAGTTAAGGATCCCTTATTGCCTCACCTATGGTGGACCTCCTTCTGTCAACATCAAATCATTCATTCCAGAAGACAGGTCTAGAGGGCGGTGTACCTTGGTTCCATCTTCCACTCTTGTTCGGTGCCTCGGATCAGGAAAAGGGACTCCTTATTTCCCTTTGACTTGATTTTTTCTCAGCTCCAGCTCCTTTCGGCGTGATTGAGATTTGTATACTTGATGGTTCAGTGATGAAGTAGATAATACCAGTGACTCCTCAATATGTGTGAGATTTTTTCAGACCTCATGAGGGGGTGGCCCTTGAGGTAGCCCCCCACATGCTCAGATGACCTCTTCATCATAGCCTTTGATGCATCTCCATAGATTTGATGATGTCGGCCTCAGCCGCTTACAACGTCTTTTAGTTTGCATGTATCAGTGATATTTTCAGAGCCCTTTCCTGTTTACAGAGGCACATTGGTTGTATTTATATCTCATGTACTCAGATATTATTTTCTAAGTCCTCATTGTTATCCCAGGCACAGTATGTATGTGGGATTCATTATCATGTTTTTATCTGGCTCATGTTTATGCCAGCATGTACTCTATAGTTCAGTCCCTTGTTTACTGGATGCATTATTCTTTGTACTTTGTCTCGGCGAGCATAGGGTATGCTTCCCCCGCAACCTATAGCATAGGTACTCACTCATAAAAGAGACTTGTCGCACCTGTAATTCTTGCCTCTTCAGGGTCTAGTCCTCTAGCGATTTGGTCTACCTTATATTTCTCTCTCTCTCTGACTTCCCCTTCAATGTCTAGTGATTGAGTTCTTACAACATACTTCGATCATACGATTAGCTCTTAATGCTTTCAAGTTGGGGGGAAATTTGTTACATCATTTTTTGGTCATATAACCTATTAATATTAGATGGACCTAAGTACACCATGTAAGACCAATTTTACCCTAAGTAAAATTGCTTTCACTATGAAAAATAACTTAGTAAACCACCTTTATTAAGTTGTTTATGGTCCAAACAGAAAACCCCATGAGGAAATATTAAATAAATCTAAATTTGTTTGATTTTCCTCAAGGAATAATTAGTTAAACAGCAGTTGAATTAATATTCCTGATCATATTTAACCCAAAACAGGAAAATTAATTAGATAAATTATTATTTATCGTATTATTTTCTAGGAATAATTATTTAAACCTTATTTAAATAATATTCCTTGTTAAAATTGACTAAATCATTCCTAAATAATTAAATAAATCATTATTTAATTGATTATTACTCAACCACATCCTTAAAATAATAAATAAATCATTTATTTATTTATTTATTTATTATTTTCAAATAAATGGATTTGACCCAAGTGAAATTATTTTTCCCTCCAACAAATATAATAAAATATTCCATAAAAGTTGGATCTAGAATTGGTTAATAATATTTTAACTATGCACCAATATCTAGACTAACTCAATATTTTGTTATAAATAGAAGGGTTTTTCCATTCATTCACTACCTTTTTGTTGGCTAAAGATCACTCTGGATCTATACTTTTGGTCTGACTTTGATCCACCATCATTGTCATATTTTGCTACCATTTTTCTTGTGAGCTCCCTTTGAGTTCCATTTTTTGTCTGGGTTTTCTACACCATCAAGATAGAGGGATTTTATATTTGAAGTGCTGAGGACTTACAGGAACCCATCCCATTGAGGAGGACTGGTAACATCTCTCTATGTTCTCCTCCCAGGTGTCATAAATACAAAAAATTCTTTAAAACAATCTTGTCTTATCTATTAGATGCATGGAGCAACTCTTGCTTTTATTTACTGCTTAATATATTTTAATGCATAGATCTAGATTTTGCAGCATGTATCTTGGTCAACTAATTGCAGATCTAAAGATATTGGTAGCCATCTTTGCTGTTAGGGTTGTTTTTTATGCACGGCTAAAGTGAGCCTTTTTCGTACATTGCGATTAAGATTCATACTAACAACAACATACATTTTTTTCTAATAAGGCCGGATTCATGATATGAGGGTCTTTGATCACTAATCCACCACACTTTTTGGGCAAATTAATTGTGCTCTAGTCAACCAAATGAAACATTTTTTCATTATTTCCCCCCCTTACCAAAGATAATTCCAAATAACACCACTGATCTGATGAGTTACTCCTTTTGGGTCGCGCAAACTAGATCCCATGTAAACAACAATGAATGATAACACAAATTTAATCAAAACAACCTTCCCTTTTATGTTAAACCATTTCACTCCCCAAGATTGAATTCTTTTCCTATTTTTTTGTAGAACCTCCTCCCAATCTTCAATAGTTGTGGCTCCCAATGATATTTGGATTCCTAAACATTTAAACCATCCCTAATCAATTGAAACAAAGAATTCTAATATCTTTGAGATTACAATTAATGTCGCTTCTAAAAATTTCCATCCATATAATTGGATTTTCTTTTTGTTGAGAAATCCTCCTAACAATTCAAGATATGAATTCAAAATTCTTTTGAATCAATTAACGATAATTTTGGAGGTCCCCCCCAAGGAGGAGAGTATCATCTACAAACAAGAGTATCATCTACAAACTATGAATGAATCACCCATTTTGCATTCTGAATTATACTTAAACCAATGCGATTTCCTTCATGTCTCATTTTTTCCAGATTCCTACTCAAGCTTTCAACTAGAATGATATAAAGCAAAGGGAAAAGGGAGCAACCCTGCCTTAAACCCATTTCATTTATAAGCGACATTATCTATGGGGAGTCAATACAAGCTTTAATCCACCTACTAAATTCACTACAAAATCCAAATTTTTCTAACATTGAATAAAGAAAAGGGTGCCTTACCCGACCAAAGGTGTTGGCCATATCCAACTTGATGACTAGGCCAAGCTCCCTTTCTTCCTTGCTACAATGAATTGATTCCTAAACAAGGATAATATTATAAAATATTTTTCTCTGCTGCATGAGGCCTCCTTGATTCTCTGAAATAATCTATGGAAAAATTTTCTTCAATATTGATACTATATTCTTAATTAGAATTTTATAAGCAACATTAAAAAGGGAGATAGGTCTAAATCGAGTCAAATTAATAGGATTTGACTCTTTAGGAATTAGTGAGAGAAATGAGGAATTTGTGCTTCCACCAATCTTGTCTTTCCTTTGCATTCCATTTAACATTCATAGTGAGTCCTTTTTTATCATGGCCTAGAAGGCTTTGTAAAAACTTATAAAGAAGCCATCCGGACTAGGGGATTTATCTGGTTACAAATCCCATATAGCTTCCATAACCTTTCGTTCCTTTATTTATTTAATGAGGAGTTGATTGGCAGATTCTGAGACAATAGAGGGAATGCATTGAATAAACTCTTGGGCTTGAGACGTGTCTACCCCTCTGTCTTCTTGATAGAGATATTGAAAATGGAGAAATGCTTCCTTCTTAATGTCTTCAAATGATGTCAACCTCGACCTTCCTTTGGGTGTTATCTCCTTTACTCAGTTTCGAAGGTCGTAGTGATTTTCTTGCTTGTGAAAGTGTTGAAGCCCCGAAAATCGGGTCTTACAACAAGGGGGATACCCACCCGGTCTGGACCTTGGTTAGCAGTTCCTTTTCCGTTTGGTGTAGTGGGTCCGACTGGGGATGATGGGACCAGTTTCCCAATATGTATGTGTGTGTTTTGAGAATTGATATTTCTTTCCTAAAGTTCCTAAGTGAAATGCTTTTATCTTATTTCTAATCTAATAACATGCAAATTGTATTCTAATTTAAACAGAAATATCTAATTCTAAACTAACCCGAGATGTAATCTTTCTATTTATGCGATCTAAAATGATTTCAAATAACAATTGATAATAAAGATCATTCAATTGTTATAAGAAAAGAATTCAATAAAGATAAACTACTTAATATAAAAAGTTAGATGAAACAGTTGTGAAAAACATATCGCATAATAAGATATTCATACATTAAGCATAAATAAATGGCTATCACCGTAAAAAAGTTCCAAATGATAACTCAAGCATTCAAACATCAATATATAAATAACTGAACATGAATATCACTTTAACACTGGGGCATAAATAGTTAAGAGATAAAAGTACCATTTATAACTAGTCCTACTCATGAGCTAGAAGCAATAATGACTTATCTCTTCTTAATCCAACATCCACTAAGAGTACAGAAGTGCAACATCAGTAGCAGATATTAAACGCAGATATCAATAAATCATGTTCCATTCATTTATCAAAACCTCCTCTGAGGGTGCAAAAGTGCATGTTCTGAGGACAAGTTTTTTGACAAATTTTAGGTACCTTCTCTAAATGCATGAGAAGGGTTTAAATACTACTAACTAAATCTAAAAATAACTTATTAAAAAAATTTAGGATATGGTTTAAATGACCGTTCTTTTTCTAGGTTAAAATAAAGTAAAACTAATTCTAAGTCTAGAATTAAAATTAACAACTAACTACTTATGAATCTGATCTTTGAGTTTGCAAGCATTCAGCATCGATTTGAGAAGAACAGGCTGGCCGACTTCAGATTTTAATTGCCTTGTGAAAACGGCATCAGCAAGTGTTGGCGCTATCTTCTCGGAAGAATTAATGATACAATTGAGAGCCATGCATTGGCTATGTGGTTTTACCAGACATGCCCAGTAAGAATCCCAATTTAACTTTGTTAATCCTTTAATCGATTCTGCGTTTTCTTCAGCTTTCTGTTTCCACTCTATTTGCAATTGTTGTGCTTGTGGTAGGTATCCTGGGGTAGTTTCTGAAATTAATTTTCTTTGTGCAAATTTTCATTTACACAATCAATGATATTGCTTGCTGCTGTAGCCGCTTCTTCCGCTGCTTGTTCTGCAATTTTGATCTGTGCATCCCAATTATTGAAGAGCATTTCTTTATGACTGTCATTGATGATTGGTGCTCCTGCCCTTTTTCCCTCCTCTGTCTTTTTCCAAATCAAATAGTCAGTAACTCTTTCATTAGTTAAATCATAATCATGTCGTAATTTTACGACATGATTAGTGATTTTATCACTTTCTTGAAGAAAAGAGTTCCACTGTGAAATTTTTTGGCATAATATATCCTGTTGCTGCAGTAGTTGATTATTTAAGGAAATAGACTCTGTAATAAATTATGTGAGCTCGGGATCATCTTTGTGTATCTCTTGCATAGCCTGTAGTTGTTTCTCTTTTTCAGCTAAACTTTTCTGATATCCAACTTGCATTTGTTGAAACTCCTGTTGTAACTTTTCAAGTTGCTTTTGCGCTTCACTGTTAGTATTGGCTTGTTGCATTTGTTGTTGCAAAACTTGTATTTGATCTTCTTTTTCATTCGGTAATTTCCATACTTCGGATGCTTTATCAATAGCTGCAGAGGCATATGCTCCTGTAATCTGAGATAATTTAGCAAGATTTTCAGTTGGATTAGTAGTATGATCTTTCCGTAAAACATCCAATTGTTCTGCATCATGAGAGATTACACTTCTAATTTCCTTTTCTTTCTTTGTTTTCTTACTACTGCTTTATGTTTTGGACTATAGAATATATCCAAAGGAGAAATTTCCTCTATTTTAAGTACAAGCTCAGAAGAGGGGGTAATGGGTATATGTTTTGTTTCTGTGACATTACCACTTATTCCTGTAACTAAACATTTTGTTGTCTGTACATTACTTACAAGAGTCTGTGTGTTCTGTCCTTCAACATTAATCAAATCATTAAATGTTTCCCATTCCTTATCCAATTCTGTTCTGATGGATGGTTGTTGTACAATGAGAGGGGGAAGATTTAACTGCGGAGTGGTTGAAATCTGTTGCTGTGAAAGTTCTTTTGATTGGGCAGTATCCTTTACTGACCCTTCACTTTTATCTTGGTCATTATCAGACTTTTTAGAACGTTCAGAAGTTTCTTTTCTAGACTTTGACTTAGACTTTTTTGTACCTGAACTTCCACTGAGACTGACACTAGGAGTTGGTTCCCTTAAGGGTTCCAAGCGCAAATTATCCAAAGGAATAGTGGTCAACCTCCTTTCTTTGTACATCTTAAATTCTTGGAACTCTTCTAGAGAAAAACATGTTTGAGCTGAATATAGAATCTCTTTAAATGTGCATTTTTCTTGGAACATATCATCAAAAAGATCCTCTTCTCTAGAAAATACACTTACCTTGACTGCAGTGGTGAAATTCTTAACAACATCATACGGGTCGAATAGCCTTCTCGAAAACTTGAACAATTGTAAACATGTAATATTGTTTACTTCTTTAAATGCATGACCAACATCAAATAATGAAAATGCTCCGCAGTCCAAAGAAAATTGTGGCAAGATGGCTTTCTTTTTATCCTTTAAATCTTTGGTCAAACCTCCCTCTCCACAGGTTTGATATGCAATTTCCTGAACCAGGAGTTTATCTGGAACATACAAAGGTAAAACATGAGGAGAAGCAGAACTTCCAAAAACCCTAACATAGGTAAAAAATTCTTCTCCAAACCATCTTGCAACAGGGAGCATGTCTACTTCTGCTTCAGGAGAAAATCTTGGAGCATCCTTATCATAAAACATTCTGTACAGTGGTAACATAATGCCATGGAAAATCTTGAAAAAATGGGGAATGAACTTTGAATCCCACAATTCCCTGTGATAAACATGAATGGGTAGGGGATCTTGAATTTTCCATTGCCAACCCATTAAAGGAAACTTAGAAACAAGGCAGATTGAATCCATTACATAAGCAACTAATTAAAAAGGAGGATAAATCCTCTGAGAGACAGTCCGTTTAGACCGATAATTGAAAATAGCTGTGGCTAAGTTATCAGAAAAAATCTTAGCCCAATCCACAATGGTAGCATTAACAGCAGCATTTAACAATGGTAGCCATTCAGGTGAAAACTTATTAATGTCAGGCTTTCCAAAAAGCCTACATAGCATAGTAGCATCGAAACAATACGGAGAAGTGAGAGAACCAGTACTGTACATACCGTGTTTATCTTTCTTTAGTGGTTCATATCTTCTGGACCATTCCTTGGTGCATTCTGCTAGGTTTGCATTTTCCTTGGCAAACTTCATCATAAAATGTTTGTTGTAAGTTTCCTGTGGCTCCGACAAATGATACATAAGCCTTAAATCTTCTGGAGTGAATGAGCCAATGAGCTCTTGCCCCTGAGTCTTGAACTTTCTGTCTGTAATATCAGTGCTATCCAGCGCCCATTTCACCATGTCTGTATATGGGAGAATTTTCAGTCTTGCTGCTATCCGGTGCAAAAATGAACAAGCTAACTCTGTAAGAGATGCTTCAAAAGAATCACTTGATCCCGCAGTAGCCGAAGCATTCATTACTCTGGGGTTCTCCTCTTCAAGCAAATTATACATGCCATCCCAAGTGGTGATACCAGCGTATTTGTTGCAGGCGGTGTCTGTGTACAAGGATGCCATCTCTTTACTTTCAGAACTCAGAGCTTTGTCCTTATTTCCCATACTACTATAAATATCGCTTTGTATAGTCCTCTGTTCTTCGCGCCTGCAGTTTACGAATTAAGTGAGACTAATGATATGAAAAAGGTGACGGCAAGTTTTAAATGCTGAAGAGCTATGAAATATATCACATTACGTGAAATCACTTCTTTAATCAGAACAAAACCATTTTTCATTAATGAGTGACAATCAATTTATTGATTTAAACTTTAAAGAAAATAACGGGTCTCGGTTTATGAAAATATTTCTTCGTATAATGAGCCCTAAGGATCTGCGATAATGCGATAATGCGATTTGCTTCGCAATATCGCAAAATCGCAATATCGCAGATCGCAAATATTCGCAAATTGCAATCTTCGCAAAATCGCAACATCACAATAGCGCAAATATTATATCATCGCAAAATCGAAGTATCGCAATATCGCAATATCGCAAAACGCAATATATGACAAACATTCATTAATGTATTTTCTGCGAAATGCGATTTGCGATATACGTTATCGCACATCGGTGATCTGAGGTTTTCGGCATACGATATGATATTTGAAACATGCGATGTGATAAATGTTCTTTTAGCGCATAGTCTCGCTTCGCAATTTTTAGAATTCCACTTGTTAAAGAGGCATTTGTTATTCTTTTGCGATGCGATATTCTCCAAAGAATGATTTTTCCCTATGCTATCATAAAACTTAAGTTTTTTGGATTATTCAAGGAACTTTCTCCTAAGTCTTATGATAGTAAGTTTTATTGAAAAAAGGAAAAACAAGCATTAATTTATTTTTGGATTTTTTGACTAAGGGTCCCCACTTATTTAGTATTATTACTAATACTAAATAATAATGGGGGTTGTTGCTAGCTAAAACAATTGGCAATTCACTTGGAAGAACCAGTTATCTCTGCTTTTCTTTTGAATTTTCTAAACTTCCAAAAAACAGAAAATTTTCCAAAAAATTAAACTTTATTATAGAAAGACAAAGTACATTATGCTTCTATCTATCAATGATATTTCGTTTCTTCTATATTCAACTTTGATTATTTACTTCCTCAAGCTAGTCCTTGTATCTACATCAATCATTACTTGGTTTATATAAAGCTAAAAACAAAGACTTCTCTGTAAATCAGTTATATATATGCTCATTTGTCGTAGGTAGAGCCACTACTGCCAGCAGGCATCTATAGCCTCGACAGGGTTACCTGTTACCCAGCAATGATCCTGTGTCCTACTTAGAGAAATATACAATTTTCAAAGAAAAATCCATTTTCACACTTATTTCTTTTATTTTTATTTTTTTTATTCTTAAAGAATAATGTCTTGGTTTGGCAGTCAATTTATGACAATGCCATTCACTTGATTTATAAATTTGCTGAACAAGCTGGCTCGTGATGAGACCCCTTGTCTTTTGATTGCAATAATCTTGATTCATTGCCCTGTTATGTGTAGAAATTTGCTGAATAATGAAGATTTATCCACTGAGATTATCTTGGTCACACACTAATTTGAATTCATGCATAACACATAACCTCTTCTACAATTGATCATCAATTTGCGGAAATAGAAACAGTCGCATGCGCACATAAACACAATATGTAATGGGGAAAGCTTATAGCTGAAAACCCCCAGCTATTTTGTATATTATAATAGAAGAGAACATGTAACAATCTCAGTACAATACTCCTCACAAGTACTAAGTACTGTCTCCAAAATTTACACACAAACTAGCTCAGTTTTGAACAAGTCACAGGTTCAAAACTCATCCACTATTTGCCTGCCTCTACTGCGCAATCCAAGTTGGTGTCATGAGAGATCCAAGTTCGAATCTCCTTGGCTTCAACTGTGCAATCCTCATGGGCAATCTCCTCCAATGCTTGTGCAAATCTCATGCACAACTAATGTCGCAACTAATAGCAAACTCACCCTTTCATCTACCTCTTCCACTGGTCTTCACTGAACTGTCCATGCACTGCAGTCAAATGATGTGTTCTTGAGTTGAATAATGAGTTAATAATTAGTGAATTAAATAATATTTAATTCACTCCACTCATCTCTATTGTATTAGCCAGTTATACTAAATACAACTAGTTCAACTAAGTTAAACAGAACACAACTCCGCCAACTGTCTCATCAACTCCACCAAACTCCGCCACTTGAGTTCTAACTAAATTCAACCATGCACGAGCTCAAAAAACCCCTAGGAATAGCGTAATTCCTTCTGTCAGGTGCATGGGCCACATCCGTAGCTCCAACTGAAGTGCTGCAAGAGGATAAACTGAAGTTTATAGTCCAAATATTATTAAGGGCTAATAATATTTGACTGACCTATTTTTAGACAGGCAGTCTAAAAATAGACTTCGACCTGTATGTCTAAAAATAGAGGTCCATCTATTTTTACCAACTCGACCAATCATCCAAGAATAGCATACCGCAACTCCTAGACCATGCTCCATATGTCTAAAAATAGACTTTGCGCCAAAAATAGCTTGCGGGCCCACTTAGTGAAGGCGACTTCATTTCACTAAGCTCCATCATCTTGTTGCATTTTCAACACTCCCTCTCAACAAGATATGGATTATCTGCAACCCCTATCCTGCCTCTATGGAATTCGAATTTTCTCCCGGTGAGCGCCTTCGTCAAGATGTCAGCATCCTGATCCTCCGTGGGAATATATGAAAGTAACATGATTCTTCGCTGCACACAATCTCTGATATGATGGTACCTGATGTCGATGTGTTTGGATCTATCATGAAATACTGGATTAGCCGAGAGTTTAATGCAACTCTGGTTATCACAATAAATCACAGTAGGCTCCAAGTGCAACCCAAACAATCCAACGAGGATCTTCCTCATCCAAATAGCCTCGCATGCAGCCAAGCTTGCTACCATGTACTCGGCCTCTGCTGAACTGAGTGCCACGGATCTCTACTTCCTGCTGTACCAGGAAACTGCTGTCGACCCGATACTGAAAACTCCTCCAGATGTGCTCTTTCGGTCCGTTGGGCTCCCTGCCCAATCTGCATCAGTGAAGCCGCTAAGCTTCGCTCCAACCTCCTGTCTGTACCACAGACCATATCCCGATGTGCCACTAAGATAACACAATACATGCTTGCCTGCCTTCCAGAAGAGCTTGGTAGGCTTAACCATAGCTTGCGAAAGCTGGTTAATAGCATAACATATATCGGGTCGTGTATTGACCAGATACATAAGCAACCCCACCAACTGTCGATAGACAGTGGCATCCACTACCTCTGCTGAAGTAGCATCCTCCTTCCTCCAACCACCAGGAAGAGGAGTGTCAACAGGCTTGCAGCTATGCATGTTGAACCTCTCCAGTATCTCCCGAGCATACTTACCTTGAGAAACAAATAGTCCTCCACTGCGCTGCCAAATCTCCAATCCCATGAAATAATGAAGGAGGCCCAAGTCCTTCATCTCAAACTCTCTAGCAAGATCCTCCTTGCATGAAAGTATCAACAGCTCATCACCCGTCAAAATAAGATCATATACATACAGTACAATGATCATCAACTTCCCCTCCACCACAATCTGGTACAGGTTAGGATCCGCCTCACTCTTGGAGAATCCAAGTCCGGTGAAATAACTGTCTATCCGTGTGTACCAAGCACGAGGTGCTTGCTTTAGCCCGTACAGTGCTCTCTTGAGTCGGAAAACATGCGACTCACTGCTGAAGATCTCGAAACCTTCAGGCTGCTCTATGTACACCTCCTCCTCAATGACTCCGTTGAGGAACGTAGTCTTCACATCCATCTGATGGATGTGCCATCCCATCTACGCTGAGAGAGCTAGGATCGTCCGTATGGAAGAGTACCTTGCGACAGGTGCAAAGGTCTCCTCATAATCGATCCCCTCGATCTGTGAGAAGCCACGGGCGACAAATCTCGCCTTGTACTTCTCCACACTCCCGTCAGCCGCCTACTTCACTTTGTAGATCCATCGCGAACCCACCATTGATTTCCCCTCCGGTCTTGGGACAATCTCCCATGCACTGTTTCTGACGATCGAATCATATTCTTCGATCATGGCATCTACCCATGCGGGTTCCTCCACAACTTCCTCAAAAGAGGATGGCTCCGTCACGACACATTGACTCACAAGAGCCATGTATCCAGTGTACCGATCCGGTGACTGCCTCTGTCTGCGCTGTGCTGTAGGTGGTCCTACAACCCTCTCTGCATCTCGAGCCAGTCGCTCAGCTTCTGTAGTGCGCATGCGCCCTCTGATGGTTGGCGCTGCATGGGTGGTTTCTTCCACCTCCTGAACTTCCTCTTGTGGCTGATCCACATCCGGAAGCTCCTCCTTAGGAACTAACAGCTCCTCATCCGCATGCAAGTGTAGCTCCCTCTCAAGCGAACACTGCATGGCTTTCTCCTCCTGAAACTTGATATCCCGTCGCACAACAGTCTTGCGACTGTCTGACAAATACACCTGATAGTTGTGAGGTGTATCAGTGTACCCCACAAATATTCCAACCTCCGCGGTCGGATCCAGCTTCTTTCTGGCATCCTTCGTCACATGCATGTAGACAGGTGAACCAAAAATTCTCAAATGAGAAATGTCAGGTCTCTTACCAGAATAAGCCTCCTCCGGTGTACTCATGCCAAGAACCTTGTGAGGACAACGGTTCTGCACATACACTGTAGTATTGCATGCCTCAGCCCACAAGTGAAGGGGTAGGCCCTTGTTAGTATGAATCCTTCGTCGAAGTGTACGAAAAAGGACCACTTTAGCTACGCATAACTAATAGCCCTAACAACAAAAGTGGCTGCCAATATCTTCAGATCTGCAATTAGTTAGATAAGAAAATAGCTGCAAAATACCAGATCTATGTATGGAAAGACATTAAGCATTAAAATAAAGGGTTTTCTCCATGCATCCAACAGACAAGACAAGAACACGATTTTTTGAAAGAATTTTATATTACATGGCACCTGGGAGGAAAACAAGAAGGTGTATCCAGCTCTCCTCAATGGGATGGGTTCTTTGTAGTCCTCAAGACTTGCATCTGCTTTCTCTCTGGCAGTGTAGAAAACCCAATGCAAAAATGAAGCTCAATGGGAGCAAATGATGAAAAATGAGACCAAGTGTATAGATCCAGAGTGATCTAGTAGGCAACAAAAGGTGAAGAATGAAGGGGAAAACCCTCCTATTTATAACAAAATATTGGGTCATTCTAGATCTTGGTGCATGATTAAAAAAATGTTAATCAAATCTAGATCCACCTCTATGGAATATTTTATTATTATTTGTTGGAGGGAAAGGGTGTTTGACTTGGGTCAAATCCCTTGATTAGTGAAAAGTAAATAAATAAATGATTTATTTATCTTTTTAAGGAAGTGGTTGGGATATAATCAAATAAATAATGATTTATTTGATTAATGGTGGTTGATTTGGTCATATTTAACAAGGAATTTTATTAAATAATTATTCCTAGAAAATAATAAGATAATTATGGGTTTATCTCATTAATTTCTTTGTTTTTGGGTTAAACATGACTGGGAATAATAATTAAATTATGGTTTAATTTAATTATTCCTTTTTGGGTTTCCTAATTAACATAGTGAAAGCAGTTTTACTTGGGGTAAAACTGGTCTTATGTGGTGTACTTGGGTCCATCTAATGGTGAAAGGTTAGATGACCAAAAAATGGTGTAACAGATTGCCCCCCAGCGTGCGAGTGTCAGGAGAAAATCGTATGACCGAAGTACGTTGTAAGAATACAATCACTAGACAACAAAAAGGGATGTCAGAGAGAGAAATGTGAGGTAGATAGTGTGCTGAAGGACTAGACCCTGAGGAGACGAGACTCGCAGGTGCAACAAGTCTCTTTTATGAGAGGGTACCTGTGCTGAAGGCGGCGGGGGAGGTATACCTATGCCCGCCGTGACAAAGTACAAAAGAATAGTGTGTCCAGTACACAAGGGACCGAACCATAGAGTACAGCTGGCATAATCAAGGGCCAGATAAAAATACAATGAAGAGTCTCACATACATGCTGTGCCTGGGATAACAGCCAGGACTAGTACAATAACATCTGAGTACATGAGATAAATACAACCCAAATGCCCCCTGTAAATGGGGAAGGGCTCACAAAGTCTGACTGATACATGCAAATCAGAGAGGTGCTGCAAGTGGCTAAGGCCAACATCATCAAAATCTGGAGCGGCATCACAGGCTGCAAATGAAGAGGTCATCCGGGCATGTGGGGGGCTACCTGCAGGGCCACCCCCTCATGAGGGCTGAGACATCTCACACACGCCCGGGAATCATCAGGAGCTGCTGCTGGGTCACTGGACTGTCCAGTATACGAATCGCGATCATGCTGAAAGGAGCTGGAGAAGCAATCAAGTCAGAGGGAAGTAAGGGATCCCCCTGCCTGATCCGAGGCACCGAACAAAAGTGGAAGCTGGAACCAAAGTACACCGCCCTCTAGACCTTGCTTCTGGAATAAATGTGCTGATGTCGACAGAAGGAGGTCCGCCGTAGGTGAGGCAATGAGAGATCCTCAACTAAGGCACGAGAGAAGAACAATATAGCGACGGACAGACTGACACTAATGATGATAGTGGAAATGGGAAGGATGGAGTGGCGAATGGACGACTTCCCTTGTTAGAGCATAAAGGGCATGAATGACATGGCAGCAACTGACACAATATCAGAAGGGACGGGGGACAGTGGGGCTGCAGGTCATAATGTGCGACGCAAGAGAGGTACCAAGCAATGGAGGATGGAGAACTATGATGGGGAATAAAGGGATATGGTATAGACTCCATGGATGCAAAAATGACTCAACTTGGATGCTCTAAACAAGGGCGACTGTATAGTGATGCCACACGGTAAAGGCCCCAATGGGGGGTCATAGAAACATGAGTACGAAGTGGGCACTCATGACGAAAATCAACACGAACATGGACAAGTAAGGGGGCGATATGTTGCCCCCAGTACAGGTGTTGTAGGTGAGGAAATTCGATTTTGAATGGAGGTGAGATAACTGCATGTTGGACGAAGATGGGTCCGAAACCCCCAGAAACAGCCCCTCCTTCATCTCTATGGCCGGGTCACACTTTTTGGGGCAAAAAGTACGACCCAGGACGCAGGTATTAGGGCAACAAGTGCAACCTGGTCCAGAAAATGGCAGAAAACTGCGACCTGGGAGATGAGGGGGGGTTTGGTGCTGTTTTATGGCTGGGAATTGGATTTTGGTGAAGTAGGAAAAATGAAAAAACAGATACTGGCTATCCTTACAAATCCTTACAAATGATGTAAGGGCCTAGCCATAATGAGTCAAACTTCCCATGACCTAGGACATCATGGGCCTGGTCATATACTAGAACAAGGTCGCCTTCGCGAAAAGTGCGAGGTTGGAATTTTCGGTCATACTGAGCTTTGGTGCGTTTTTTGGCCGCTTCCATGGTTTGCAAGGCAACACGGCGGTCTTCGGAGGCACGCTCAAGCATGATAAGTCATTGTTCTAGCGGTGGGGTGTCAGGGGGAAGTTCGACGGCTAGTTGTAGAGAAGGAATTTCACACTCGATTGGTAAGACAACCTCCTCTCCAAAAACGAGGTGAGGAGGGTTATGGTTGGGGGGCAGAGGTGCCCCCAAGCATGGTGTGGTCATGCCAAAATGTATCTAGAAAAATGGGAATCTAAACACATTTTAATGATGTGGTGTGCCATTTGTTCTAGTTATGGTTATGCAGTTTGAGAAAGGAAATGGAGGATTATCAATCTCTTTTGGTACTGCATATAGGGATCAAATGGACTTTAAGTTTCCGAATTGGCATACCTGGTGTCACTATCCCAAAAGGAGGATTTGGAGATAATGAATTGATGCTCTCGTAGAAAAGCTATAGGTTGGTCAACAATAATGTCTAAGAGACTGGGTTGCTGATGTAAGATGAGGGAACGATAAGGGGTATCGTCCCTAGAGTGATCTGAAGTGATATGGGACTCTAGAGGTTCTTCTAAATGTGGAAGAATACTGGGTCTAGAGTCAACACGACCAGATACACTAGGAGAGTGGTGGAGAATGGCGTCTCGTGGTCTCTCAAATGTGGGTGCCCCCTTACCCAAACATTGGGTTTTGATGTAATGGCCACAAGGTGGATGTGGTGTCAACGCATGGGTTCGATGTAAGGGAGAATAGATAAAGTCAGGGGTGGGAATTTCTTCCATAATGTCGTCATCATGATAGAAGATGGGGTGACTGGTGGAAGAAGAACCACCTGACATGGTGAAGTGGCCTGAATCATCATCATGAGAAGAGAGGTTCACATGCGCATCGTCACAATGGGTGACCGAAGAGTAAGTAGATAACGGATCTACCGATGTTGAGCCCAAGATGACCGCTGAAGGAAGGTCAAGCGAAACAACAGGGGAGGATTCAGATGGAACGTTCCCCAATGGTCTCATGGATGATGACAGGTACAAAATGGTGACTGAGGGCTCCGTTGGCTGAAAAGCAGGAGGCGGAATGTGAATGTCCTCTCGTCCGATCGAAGCGGCCTTGAATTGGCGGTACAAGTCCAAGGAGGAACGGTACTCGTCAAGGCGGGGACAGAGGTGGGTGTAATGGCCGTGAAAATCGCACAAGGCACAAGGGTGGTTTGTGCGCAAGTGTTTGAGTTTTGGGAGGGAGTCGGGGATAGTGACATGTACTTCTGGGAGATCAGAGTCGGGGAATGTCTCGTTGACCCGAAGCTTGAGGTGGGGCAATTCAGGACACATGTGAGTGGCATGACCGACGACATCACACAAAGCGCATCGAATGGCGGGCTTTGGTGGTCGTGGGAGGGTAAGGGATGTCGGGGGGGCCGGATCTTGATGGGTTGCCCCCTTTCGGGCTTTGCCTTTCTTCCCGGGAGCCGTCACAACAGGAGAAGGGTCCTGTGGAGGTGCTGGGGGCATAGTGGCTATGGAGGAAGCGAGGGGGACCGGTTGACCCGGTGTCAAAGCCATATAAGGTTTGGGGTGACCAGGGAGGGTGGCGGCTGGGGGGTCAAGGTACCAGACCGGAATGCCCAAGGTCAAGTTAGGGAGAGAGAGGGTGGCCATGACGGGGACGGAATATAATCCAGGAGGGGGAGCCAAGAAGGGGATCTGTCCAGCAGGGTAATGACCAGGAGGTACGGCTCCGAGATGGTTAAGGCCAGGGGGAACCGAGCCGGGAGGATAAAGAGGTTCGGGGATACCAGCTGTAGGGGGAGGGCCAGGAGGAGGAGGTCCGGCTGGCTGAGAGGAATGGCTAGGAGCGGGTTGGGGGGGAGGTTGCGGACTAGCCGAGGCAGGCCGCTTACGGGTGGCCTGAGACGATTGCATCATGCAAACATTCGACAAGCTGGGATCAGTAACAGGAGGGGGAGGAAGATGAGTGAAAGTACCAAGCAGGGTGGAATCTTTATAGACGCCGGGGGAGACACTGGTCAAAGAATCGACGGTTTGCTTGTTGGCTACAGAAGAGATGGTTGTCTCGGAGGAGGTCTGAGACGGCGGCTCATGATAAGATAGCTGTTCAATGGTGACTATCTTCCCATTATGTGGAAAAGACATCTTGCGGAAAACCGCGGATGGGACAGCAGACATGGCATAGGTGTAGCTTCGCCCCAATAGAATGTTGTAGTCTAGGGGGGCGTCAATGACTTCGACGTCAACGCAAACAATCTTACCGGCGAGGGTGATGGGACAGTTACGAAACAGGCCAATGGGCTGGGAGGCATGACCGTCCCACGCTCTAAGGGTGATCGTGGAAGGGGCCAGCTCAGGGGATCCGAGTTGCTTCCAAACCGAAGCGGACATCACGCAGGTGGATGCCCCCTCGTCAATGATACACCTGGAAACGATGGCGTTTCGTATTTTGACTGAGATTTGGAAGGCGACGGAAGGAGGGAGGGGAGGGTGGTCCGATTGAGTGGCGTCGAAAACAATCATCTGGTCGTCAGCAGGATCTACAGCGCCCACGGCAGATAGTAGAGCCTTATTTTGGGAAGGGCATGACTGGAGGAGTTCCAGTGTGGAAATGACAGCAGGGGACTGCGCCAAATCATCTACTATGCTGTACGACTGAGCGGCTCGACCGGAAGCAGCATTTCGGCGTAATGGTCCCTTTGGAATCTTTGGATGAACCTCAACTTTGGGTTGAGGGATGTGTAAGGGGCCATTGGATGTCGAAAGAGGCTCTGCAGAACCTGAAGAGGGGGGCTCGGGAGCAGACTGAGCAGGAGGCTTGGGGTACTGGCGAGACCGAGTTTGAAGGTTAAGGTCGATGGTTAGAGGCGGATCAGAGTTCATCATGAGGATCTGGTAATTGGAGGAACCAGAAGGGGAAGGTGGAGTGGCCACCTGTCCGTCAGGTGGTTGGGTAGCCATGAATCCCTGCTGTGCATCCACCTGCGCTTGAGGGGGCGGGGAGCACTGTTGCAGGGGTTGAGAAGGCAAGGGAGGTGAAAGGGCATATGCTGGAGGAGTTGGCGCGCTAGGCTGTGGATAAGGGTAATGGTTAGGTTGGGCAACATTGAGGTAAGTAGGAGTTTGGGCAAAAGGATGAGGCATGTCGTATCCTGGATGCATGCTACCGGGAGGGGGAGAGGTGCAGGAAGTAGTGCCCCCTCCCCCAGGAAAACCATAGCTCATGTGAGGTTGAACGGATGGATGAGAGATGGGTCCAATGATACTGTTGGCGGCATGAGGTGCCCTCGGTGTATGGGCATCATTGGGTGTGGGAAGATCAGGTAGGACAGTAGGATCATAACCTGTCTGAGCGTAGATCAGGTCATACTTTAACGCCATTTGGAGGGCATCTTCTTCGGTTTGAGGAAAATGGGATGCGACATCTTTCCCGATAGGGGGCAAGAGAGATCTAAGGAACCAGTCCATGTAGACACGGTCTTCGAAGGGAGGAGATTGGCATAAGCTCCGTCGTCTTCGCCATTCCTGGACATGGGTAGAAAGGCGGGTCGAAGAGGTTTGCTTGAAGGAAGTCAAAAGTTCGATACCAGTGTCATAACGAAGGGGAAGCTGGAAGTAAGATAAAAAAGCCCGGGAAAGAGTTGCAAAGGTGGTATGGGAGGAAGTGGGCTGGTCAACATACCACTTAGAAGCTTCGCCTGTAAGCGTGCGTTGGAACAGTCTAAGACGAACAGAGTCATCGATAATGGAGGTAGATGAACACCACATGTGGAAAGATCGAACATGATTTGAAGGATCTTCTCCAGCACGACCTTCAAACTTTGGGATGTCGGCAGGGAGCTTTGTCGGCATAGCGGGCCAACTAGCGTCATGATGTATAGGGTCGTTTATCAACCGGTCCAGATCGGGGAGGCAGAGGCCTGCCAAGAAGGGGAGCACGGGTGAAGCCGAGGTAGTTCCTGTGGTGGTTCTGCTAGTAGTAGTCCCGGCATTAGGGCCGGGATTCCCGCTAGTGTTAGGCCCTGGACCAGACATAGTGGAGGTGACAGGGGAAAAGGAGAACCCAAAGAATCAGAAGAGGAGTCGGAGGAGGACTGGCTCGACGACGGCGGGGCGGAGCAGGTCGATCAACCGGAAACTGAGGGTGAAGGCCAAGAAGTCTCCGGGAAAGGCGCCTTGGGGGTGCAAAGATGACAGGAAGAAGGAAACCGACAAGGGCAGAAAGGGACAGAATCAAGTAATGTCAAGGGCAGATAAGGTGCTGTGACAATTGATTTTAGAGTCTTTGCCAGGCGGTGTTAACCAGGCGCTTCTTCACTTAGGGTCAGTGTGTGGTGTGCGTTAATTTTAATTTTTAAACCCTTTTCGTTTTGAGAGCAAGAAAAAATGTGCTGCGTAACTGAAAAGAAATCTGCAGAGAACAATATAGATTGCTGAAATAACAGAACATTTAACAGCTAACTATGCATCAATCTAACCCAAAAAGGCGGGTCTCTCAAAACTACTCTAAAAGAGGGCAAAAATCTATTCGAAACACACAGAAAAAGAGGCCAATAGATCTAGGGTCAAAAGGGACAAGGATCTAGAGGATAATGCTGGAAAGAGGTGCAGATCACAGCCAAGAGACAGAGGCAAGGTGGCTGGAAAAAAGGGAGGTAATCAGCAAAAAGCGGAGGGGGCAAGGAGGAGGCCCTAAAAAGAGGTCCAAACAAAACGACAAGAGGTGATTTGAATGGAAGAGAGGCTGATTACAATGGATCTGAAAGGGAGGTAACAGATCTGGAAAAAGGGAGGCTGAAGCTCAGAAAACTTAGACACTTACAGAAGCTAAAACTCTTCCACAAAAAGTGGAGGGTACTGAAGCCCTAGGGGGCTAGATTCCCACTTAATTGAGTAAAAAAGAGCAATAATAGGTCTAAACGGGTGGAGACGAAGGTCAGACAACCCTGACAGAGGTTCAGACAAAACCCAGAAAAATTTCAGAAAAATTCCAAAAAAAATTTTTTTGACCTGTTTTTCGCTCAGGTAGCAGGTTTTGGGTTGTTTTCCGCTTCCCAGGTCGCAGTTAATGGGCCAAAAAGTGCGACCTGGGGGTCCAGGTCGCAGTTGAGGGGCTGAAAAGTGCGACCCCCAACTCCGGTTGTCTCGGCGGCAGATTTTCGCAAAAGTTGTCGTCTCAGTTGCGGCTGATGTCTGTCACCTGCGCAATAGGGCCAGAAACACACAGAAGTTAGAAATTTGAAGGTTTTAGGGTTTTATGTGAGAAAAAAAACATAAAAATAGGAAAAATAAATAGCTGAAAAGAAACCCTAGGGTCTGAAGTAGCTGGATATGCAGGAATATGAAAAACGATAGCGGTCGTAATTTAAAACCCGTGTGGAGTCACCATTTGTTAGTATGAATCCTTTGTCGAAGTGTACGAAAAAGGACCACTTTAGCTACGCATAACTAATAGCCCTAACAACAAAAGTGGCTGCCAATATCTTCAGATCTGCGATTAGTTAGATAAGAAAATAGCTGCAAAACACCAGATCTATGTATGGAAAGACATTAAGCAGTAAAATAAAGGGTTTGCTCCATGCATCCAACAGACAAGACAAGAACACAATTTTTTGAAAGAATTTTATATTACAGGGCACCTGGGAGGAAAACAAGAAGGTGTATCCAGCTCTCCTCAATGGGATGGGTTCTTTGTAGTCCTCAGCACTTCAGATCTAAGCTTTCTCTCTCTTGTAGGTGTAGAAAACCTAATGCAAAAATGAAGCTCAATGGGAGCAAATGATGAAAAATGAGACCAAGTGTATAGATCCAGAGTGATCTAGTAGGAAACAAAAGGTCAAGAATGATGGGGAAAACCCTCCTATTTATAACAAAATATTGGGTCATTCTAGATCTTGGTGCATGATTAAAATAATGTTAATCAAATCTAGATCCACCTCTATTGAATATTTTATTATTATTTGTTGGAGGGAAAGGGACTTTGACTTGGGTCAAATCCCTTGATTAGTGAGGAATAAATAAATAAATGATTTATTTATCCTTTTAAGGAAGTGGTTGGGATATAATCAAGTAAATAATGATTTATTTGATTAATGGTGGTTTGATTTGGTCATATTTAACAAGGAATATTATTTAAATAATTATTCCTAGAAAATAATAAGATAACTATGGGTTTATCTCATTAATTTCTTTGTTTTTGAGTTAAACATGACTGGGAATAATAATTAAATTATGGTTTAATTAATTATTCCTTTTGGGGCTTCCTAATTAACATAGTGAAAGCAGTTTTACTAGGGGTAAAACTGGTCTTACATGGTGTACTTGGGTCCATCTAATGGTGAAAGGTTAGATGACCAAAAAATGGTGTAACAGCCCTGATCATGCAACATCACCCGTGCAGTACCCACGATCATTCTGTTCTTCCGCTCAGCAACCCCGTTCTGTTGTGGGTTATGGGGTGCGATGAGCTCTCTCCGAATCCCTTCTGCGCTGCAAAAGTCCTTGAATTCAACAGATATGAATTCACCACCATTGTCGCTCCTAAGAACCTTCACATGCTTTCCCGATTCCTTCTCAACCAGCGCCTTGAATTCACAGAACTTTGAATATGTCTCGCTCTTCTTCTGCATGAAGAAGATCCAGCACTTCCGAGAGAAATCATCAACAAAGATCACATAGTACTTGTGCTTTGTTGTAGAAGCTACTAAGAAAGGATCACACACGTCTGTGTGAACTCTCTCAAGGATCGTCGTGGTGCGACTATCCTTCTCGTGAAAGGTGGCTTTCACATATTTTCCCAAGGTACACCCCTTACACTGATCTGACTGCGCAAGAGTGCCCTTAGGAAGCCCAGTAGAAATCTGCTGCAGTATCTTCAAAGCGCCATGGTGAAGGTGGCCCAATCTTCTGTGCCACAGCTCGCCCTCATCATCCCGGCTCACCACTTCTCTCGCCTTGCGTTCCATTGCTGCGCAGCCATCTACTTGCAACTGATAAAGGTTCTTGACTCGAACCCCTATCTTCCGGGTCTCTCCAGTTGTCTTACTGCGCAGGAAGGCCTTTCCTTCGCTGAAGACCACATCATACCCCTTGTCTTCCAACATCGCCACAGAGATCAGATTCTTCATCAATACTGGAACATGAAATACTTCCTTCAATACGAAGGGTTTACCAGACTCCCTCTCAAAGGAAATGGTACCAATACCGGTCGCACTGTATCTACCATCATCGCCCATCTTGATGTGCACTCCAAGATCTTTTTCCTCTAGATCTGAAAACAGATCCCAATCTCCTGTCATGTGAAATGATGCACCACTATCCAAGAACCATACTGATCCCATCACACTTGAGACCAAGCATGTGATCAGTGAAAAATCCAGTTTGAACTGGGAGGCCAATGCCTCTCCCGTTGCAGATCCAGCAGCCTTCTTATTTTTCTTCTTCTGCGGACAATTTTTGGCATAGTGTCCGTGCTGGTGAGAGTGAAAACACTTCACCTTGGACATGTCTTGCTTCTTGCCTTTCGCACCAGACTGAGAAGCTTTCTTGCTCTTCCCCTTCTTTTCTTTGGCAGCCAAAGCGCAATTTTCTTCATCAGATACCTTTGATGAGGATCCGTCCCTGGTAGTCCGCCTTATCTCCTCTTGCATGAGATCCGCCCAAAGTCGCTCCCATCCCGGCAACTTCTCCCGACCATTGACAGAGTCCTGATAGGAATGCCAACTCTTCGAAAGACCAAGGAGAGCCAGGTACACCAAGTCCTCTTCTTCGACAGTCACCCCCACACTTCCCAGCTCATCTCTGCATTGAGTGAACTTCGTGAGGTACTTGGCGATACTGTCGCCTTTCTCCATCTTAATGTTTCTGAGTTTATCCTTGAGCGCCAGCTTCCTTTGGTCGCTCTTGCTCTGGAATAGATCTGTCAACACTTTCCACATCAAATATGGAGAATCGTTTCCATGCAGGCTGGATACAATGTGATCCTTCACGCCCTCCAACAGAATCCTTCGACATTTCGCCATCTTCTTTTGCCAAGCCTCAACTTCAGCAGGATCAGTAGGCTTTTGGACATCCATATCTACAAACTCCTTCAGCCCATTATCTTCTAATACTGCCTCCATCCGATCTTTCCATGCAACATAATTCGAACTGCCTTCAAGAGCATATTCGAGTCACAAACCGTTGAAAGACATTTTCAACTCCGGCACCAAGAAAACAAACTGCTGCAAAATTCGAATTCCAAACTCAAAAAACTCAACTGCTTCTGGATCTGTGAGAAAAAATTATTTCTAGCACAGAGATCGACTGTAAGGGCATTTACTGGATATATCACCTTTCAGAGAAAGGATGGATCCAGAGGCTACCTGGCCCGTTACAGACTCTGTCTACTGAAATAAAATTGTAATCACTGTAATAGATCCCGATGATCAATTCGCTCCGATACCATGTAGAAATTTGTTGAATAATGAATATTTATCCACTGAGATTATCCTGGTCACACACTAATTTGAATTCATGCATAACACATAACCTCTTCTACAATTAATCATCAATTTGCGGAAATAGAAACAGTCGCATGCGCACATAAACACAATATGTAATGGGGAAATATTATAGCTGAAAACCCCCAGCTATTTTGTATATTATAATAGAAGAGAACATGTAACAATCTCAGTACAATACTCCTCACAAGTACTCAGTATTGTCTCCAAAAGTTACACACAAACTAGCTCAGTTTTGAACAAGTCACAGGTTCAAAACTCATCCACTATTTGCCTGCCTCTACTGCGCAATCCAAGTTGGTGTAATGAGAGATCCAAGTTCGAATCTCCTTCGCTTCAACTGCGCAATCCTCATGGGAAATCTTTTCCAATGCTTGTGCAAATCTCATGCACAACTAATGTCGCAACTAATAGCAAACTCACCCTTTCATCTGCCTTTTCCACTGGTCTTCACTGAACTGTCCATGCACTGCAGTCAACTGATGTGTTCTTGAGTTGAATAATGAGTTAATAATTAGTGAATTAAATAATATTTAATTCACTCCACTCATCTCTAGTGTATTATCCAGTTATACTAAATACAACTAGTTCAACTAAGTTAAACAGAACACAACTCCACCAATTGTCTCATCAACTCCACCAAACTCCGCCACTTGATTTCTAACTGAAGTAAACCATGCATGAGCTCACCAAACCCCTAGGAATAGTGTAATTCCTTCTGTCAGGTGCATGGGCCACATCCGTAGCTCCAACTGAAGTGTTGCAAGAGGATAAACTGAAGTTTATAGTCCAAATATTATTAAGGGTAAATAATATTTGACTGGCCTATTTTTAGACAGGCAGTCTAAAAATAGACTTCGACCTGTATGTCTAAAAATAGAGGTCCATCTATTTTTTACCAACTCGACCAATCATCCAAGAATAGCATACTGCAACTCCTAGACCATGCTCCATATGTCTAAAAATAGACATAGTCTAAAAATAGACTTTGCGCCAAAAATAGCCTGCGGGCCCACTTAGTGAAGGCGACTTCATTTCACTAAGCTCCATCATCTTGTTGCATTTTCAACATTATGGTATGCAGTATTGGCAAAGTCAGCAAGCTATAATATCTATGATCATGATAAGTCAGCGCGTGATGAGACCTCTTACTCTTTAAGTTTAAAGTGTATCACTGGATTATTCCCTGAAAGTTGTAATTTCCTAGGTGGGGAGGAAGTCATTGTTTCCTTAAGATAGCTTTGGACGACAATGGTAGAGTTTTTGGAAAGAAATTTTCTTCAGAGAATCTTCATTTTGTTATTGACACCTTTCATTAGACTGATATAAAACAATTTTTCACTAAAAGTTGATTTTCATCAAAATTTTCAAAATTGAAACTAATATCATTTCTAGGTTTAAAGCTTTTAACTGAATCTTTAAATTATAATGATCAATTTTCTAAAAGAATTCTATTTATACAAGTGAAAAAACAAAATCTAAAAGAGAATTTGTATCTTTTTTGTGAATTCCAAATGTAACCATTAACAATCGGTTTTATTATGAAAGTAAAGAAAACTAATATACAAAACAGAAGAATAATCTCCTATGGAAAATATTTTTTGAGGATCTGTCCATTAACAGGTAGAGACTCACTTTTTCCTGTTAAATCCTGTACCATAAAAGTAGATGGACCTATGATCTCTGCGATTTGGAAAGGACCAAGCCACATTCGTTGAAATTTCGTATGTTTCCCTTTCTCCTCGTGAGCCTTGTCCCATTTTAAAACTAGATCTCCAACCTGAAAGTCTTTTTTGGATATCATGTTTGAATCAAAAGAAGCTTTGACTAATGCTTGGTGATGAACATGAGTTACTTTAGCCTGTTCTCTTTGTTCTTCTAGCTTAATTATTTCTAGTTGTCTTAGTTGCAAGGAAGAAGTTGATGCTTCATCAATGTATTGAACTAAGGCCAAAGAAGGAATTGCTAGATGAGTTGGAAGAACCACTTCTTTCCCATAAATCAAATTAAAGGGAGAAGTTCCAATTGAAGCTTTCTGTGTTATTCGATCTGCCCATAAAGCATATATTAAAGACTTATGCCAATTTTTATGATTTTGATCAATGGTTCGCTTAATGATTATGATTAAGGTTTTTATTTGTGGATTCAACTAACCCATTTCCCTGTGGATAATAATTGGCAGAGTATTTAAGTTTGAAACCTCTCTTGAGTGAAAATTCAGTCATAGCATTACCAGAAAAATATGATGCATTATCAAACATTAAAGCAGAAGGTAAACCAAACCTGGTGATTATGAACTGATCTATGAATTCGATGATATTTTCAGCATTAGCAGTCTTGAGAGGTATTGCTTCTACCCATTTAGTGAAATAATCAGTTGCTGCAATGATATACCTATGTTTCTTAGAAGAGTGAGGAACGATCTCACCTATTATGTCCAATCCCCATTGATCAAAAGGTTTTTCAATGTTGACTGGTTGTAACGGTAATGATGGTTTCTTTTTTCTTCCAGCAGTGGTTTGACAAACTTGACATTTTCTGACGTAGCTATGTGAGTCTTTAAACAGTGTGGGCCAGTAATAGCCTGCGCGAAGGATTTTATGTGCAGTAGTATCTCCAGCATAATGTCCACCTGCTGGCCCATCATGAAGTTCCTACAAGACTTTTTTAGCTTCAGATTTCTCAAGACATCTAAGGAGAACAGAATCATAATTCATTCTAAAAAGAACATCATTCACAAGTTGATATTGCTTAGCCTTCAACCTTAGAGCTCTTTTCTTGGTATAATCGAGATTTGGAGGAGCATATCCATTCTTCAGATAAAATATGATATCAGCATATAATGATTCAACATCGTTTAGGCTTACCTCAGACATTTGTATCTCTTCATATGATTTTTCAGAAATAAGCGATGCTCCAACTAATATTTTGCAAAAGCCTTAACCTCTTACAATACTTGCTGGTTTGATTTCTATATCATATTCTTGTAAGGCAGTAATCCAATTGGCTCTTTTCTCACCCACATCTTTTTGAACTAAAAGATTTCTTACCGCTGGAAACGGTACTATGATTTTTGTATGGGTTTTAAGTAGAAAGGGTCTGAAATATTTAATTTCTTTGAAAACAGCATAAGCTTGTTTCTCCACATCTGAATAATTCAACTCATCACCCTGTAAATTTGAACTAAAAAAAGCAATTGGAGCTTCTGCCTTGTCTTGATTTGCTTGAGTGAGTATCGCAGCATAATATTTATCAGAGGCGAATGTATACAAAATAAAAGGATTGGAAAAATTTGGAGTTGCTAAAGATGGAGCATTAACAATGGCTTGTTTGATCAGATTGAATGCCTCATATTCATTTTGGCCCCATTTGAAGTTTGAATTCTTTTTAATCATGGTTTGATCAGATTGAATGCCTCATATTCATTTTGGCCCCATTTGAAGTTTGAATTCTTTTTAATCATGGCTTGTAATGGAGATACAATTCTTGAAAAATCTGGGACAAATCTCTTTACAAAATTAATCTGGCCAAGGAAATATTGCATACCTTTCTTGTTGTGAGGTAAGGGTATTTCAGAAATTTCCTTGATTCTATAAGGATCAATATGAATCCTAGATTTTGATACTATGAATCCAAGAAGTTTTCCTTCACTTAATGCAAAAAAGGATTTTTTCAGGTTAAGTGAAATTCCATACTTTTGACAACGTTGGAAGATCTGCTTCAAATCTCTAAGATGATTACTTCATTTTTTGGAATATACAGTTATATCATCCAAGTAGATTACCATTGATTTGTTAACTAATCCCTTAAAAGCAATGTCCATGGCTCTCTGAAATGTGGCACCAGCATTGATCAGACCAAAAGGCATCTTTTGATATGCATAAGTGCCCCATTTGGTTCTTAATGTAGTTTTCAATTGATCATCAGGATGAACTAACACTTGATTGTAGCCAGAGAAACCATCTAAGAAAGACATTAATTCTGATCCTGCAACTACCTGTAATATTTGCTCCATAGGAGGCAAAGGAAAATTATCTTTTTGGCAGGTTTTATTAAGATTTCGAAAGTCAATGCAAATTATAATGTCTCTGTTCTTCTTTCTAACAGGAACCATATTGGAAACCCATTTAGAATGTCGAACGGGAAAAATAATCTTGGCTTTCAATAACTTATTGAGTTCAGATTTGATCTGATTTTCTAGATTGGGATGGATCTTTCTCAACTTTTGTTTGTTAGGTCCCTATATCACTAGTATAGTGCCTTATTATTGTTAGTGTAACCTCCTTATTTTTATTATTGTACCCTTGTAACCCCCATTTTGTTATTATTGTGCCCTTAAATTATTATTGTTAGGTCGGCTAGGATTACATTGTGGCCCACTAGGATTACATTATGGCCCCATGGACTCCTATATATAGAAAGGAGGTTTTGTAAATTGGATCATCCAAGAATTATTCATTTATGTAATGTATTGTAGGTTTCCCCCTCGAAGTGGCTTATTTCTAAGGCGTTGATATCTCTTTTCTTCTATTTTTGGAGCTGGTTACACAACATTTGGTATCAGAGCTTTGGATTCTAGGGTTTCGCTGCTCCAAACAGGTCATCGTGGCATTTTCGCTATAACTTTTTTTCTACGAAGTTTCAGAAGCTGAAATTTTAAGGGTGCGAAGAAAAAATCCTGAGGAAGCTCGTATAAAAATTTCAGAGTTTGGTTCACAATAATTTCGGAGATATGATCTGTGGAAGTCAGGTATTTTTTCAGGCTCCTAAACAGGTCATCGTGGCATTTGCACTATAAATTTTTTTCTACGAAGGTTCAGAATCTGAAATTCATATGGTGCGAAGCTGAAATCTTGAGGAAATTCATAAAAAAAAATTCAGAGCTTGGTTCGCAATATTTGTGGAGATATGATCTGTGGAAGGTAGTGCTTTTTCAGGCTCCTGAATTTCATCTCAAAGAGGTGATCGTGGGAAAAGTTCAATAACTCTCTCTCTGAAGATTGGATTGGAGTGCCGTCAAAAGGGGTCTCAAGTACACGGCCTGTAGTTTCTTTTCTATCAATTTCAGAGACAAAGGAAAAAACAGTGACACGTGGCAAGTCGTACAAGTTCGCTCTACTGAACCAGTCCAGAATTAGGTCATTGTGGGAGATTGGACACAACTTTGTCTTGGAGAATCCAAATCAGGTTAGGCCTATTGCATTTGAAAGAAGATTCAGAGGGCTACTACATGGTTGAATTTTAGATATCGAAGATTTTCAATTACAGAGATAATCCAATTTCAATATCGAGCTCGTCAAAAGCAAGAAAAAGGTGTGTATTTTTTTCCGAATTGCATAAGTCTTGTTTGAAGAATCAATTTGAATTGATTCCAAGGGCATATCAGTATTGGGTTCTAAAAGATGCCTCGTAAAAATAATTCAACACCCATTAAGCCTTCAGAAGGGTCTACTATGACTCATGAAGATGAAGAATTGCAACATGATCTATCAAAATTACAAGAGCAAGTGCAACAAATTTCACTCTCGCAAAGAGAAACAAAAAATGGAATGGAAGCTGGCATGGAAGCTAAGATGGAAAACATGAAGAATGATCTAAAAACAGACATCGAAGGTTTGACAAAGTTGATACAAGAAAGGTTTCCTAATGGTGAAAAGATAGTAGAAGAACCTCATGATGAGAACAAAATCAATGTTAATTGTGATTTGATAAACTCTAATGTTGGCGGGAAGAACCAAAATATTCCAAAAATGGATATGAGGAAGTTTGATGGAAAGGATCCTGTAACATGGATACTACAGATGGAGCAATATTTTGATCTCCATAATGTGCAAAACACACAAAGGTACGCATTGCAACTTTACATTTAGAACAAAATACATTTGTATGGTATCGATGGCTTTTCTCCCGTAAAAAAATTGTCACTTGGTCAATTTTTACGAAAGAAATGATAGCACATTATGAGGATACAAAGAGCAACACCTTCTTTAGCCAATTGATAAATCTCAAACAAAAGGGTTTAGTGGGGCAACACATTGAGGAATTTAAAAAATTGAATATAAGGGTAACTGATATTCCAGAGGAACACAGGATTGATCTCTTCATAGGCACTTTAAGGGATAACATACAACATGAAGTTCGCATTCTAGAACCTGATTCATTAGAAAAGGCATTCAGGTTGGCAAGAAAAGTTGAATGTAAAATTATGGCGACAAGGAAGCCTACCACTCAATTCTATAAAGAAGGAAGTGTTGCTACACCTAGAATATACACCAGGAACCAGCTCTAGAAGAGGAAGAAATAAATTCGACCATATCCTGTAATGCACTGGAAGGAATTACCACTCCTCAAACTCTCAAGATAGAAGGACATATCAAAAAGAAAAAGGTAATAGTGTTGATTGATTCAGGTAGCACCCATAATTTTATTCATTATAAGGTAGCCAAGGAATTAAATTGTTTCCTATACCCAGCACGAGAATGTCAAGTGATGGTTGCAAATGGAGGAACTATAAATTGCTCTGGAAAATGCCATAATATCAAGCTAACCATGGGGGAATATGTATTGACTAGTCCCATGCTTTCCATTCCTATGGGAGGTGTTGATGTTGTACTAGGAGTACAATGGTTACAATCTTTGGGGACGGTAGCTTTTAATTTTCAAGAACTTTTCTTGAAATTTTTTTCAGAAGGAAAGGAAGTTGAATTAGGGGGTATTGCGGGGAAGCCAGGAAGGATAATAAGCTCTAATGTCATGACAAAGCTTCTAAAGAAAGAACAGCGAGGCGTAATTGCACAATTATGCTCACTAGAAGTTCCAACATCAAAATCATCTATTTCTGCAGATCTCCAGCAAGTCTTGGACAATCATTCCAAGGTGTTTGAAACTCCCAAAGGACTCCCACCTATTCGTGATCATGATCATGCTATTCATTTGATTCCAGGAAGTGTTCCTCCAAACATCAGGCCTTATAGATATCCTTACGTCCAAAAGAGTGAAATTGAACGTATGATTGCGGAAATGTTAGAGGCGGGTATAATTCAACCTAGTCAAAGTTCTTTCTCTGCTCCTGTAGTATTGGTACACAAGAAGGATGGATCATGGCGAATGTGTCCAGATTATAGGGAGCTAAATAAGCTCACCATTAAAGATAAATTTCCCATTCTTGTAATTGATGAATTATTGGATGAATTACATGGAGAAATTTATTTTACCAAGTTGGATCTTCGTTCAGGATATCATCAAATTAGAATGAAGACTGAAGATATTCCAAAAACAACATTTCGAACTCTTGAGGGTCATTATGAATTTTGGTCATGCCTTTTGGCCTTACCAATGCACCTTCTACATTTCAAGGGTTGATGAATTCCATTTTCAAACCCTTCCTTAGAAAATTTGTGCTACTATTTTTTGATGATATACTAATCTACAGCAGGTCTTGGAAGGATCATGTTGAACATGTTGACAGGGTGCTCAAACTATTGCAGGAGAAACAATTATATGCAAAAAAGTCCAAATGTTTCTTTGGAGTACAAGAGGTGGAATATCTGGGTCATATTGTATCTCACGAGGGTGTTAAAGTGAACCCTAACAAAATTAAAGCCATTAAGGAATGGAAAGTTCCCACAACCATAAAGCAGTTGCGAGGATTTCTCGGGTTAACAGGGTATTATCGCAAGTTTGTTAAGAATTATGGGAGAATAGCAGCACCTCTAACAACATTATTGAAGAAAGATGCATTTTCATGGACTCCTGAAGCAACTAAGGCGTTTGAACATCTTAAAGAGGAAATGTGCCTAGCACCGGTCTTAGCTACGCCAGACTTCACAAAAACCTTTATTGTGGAATGTGATGCCTCAGGAAATGGAATTAGTGTTGTTTTAATGCAGGAAGGAAGACCCATTGCTTTTGAAAGTCGTCCAATCAAAGGAAAGTATTTACAAAAACCTATTTATGAGAAGGAAATGTTAGCAATACTGCATGCACTAAAGAAATGGCGAACTTACCTAATGGGAAGACACTTTAAGGAAAAAACTGATCATGATAGTCTTAAACACTTTTGGAACAAAGACTATCTTCAGAAGAGCAGCAAAAATGGGTCACAAAGATGTTGGGTTATGACTTTGAAATAATCTACAAAAAAGGAAAGCTTAATGTTGTTGCAGATGCACTCTCAAGAAAGAATGAAGAGGTGGAAGCATTACTTTGTGCCATTTATATTATCCAACCAGATTGGATAACTGAAGCAAGAGATGAATGGAAGAAGGACAAAGATGTATGGACACTCATTCAAAAGTTGCAGCAAGATCCTAGTACATCTGATACATTTAGTTCGAAAAATGATTCCTTATGGTACAAAGATCGCTTATATCTTTGTAAGAATTCCCAACTAAAACAAAAGATTCTTCTGGAATTGCACACTTCTCCTTTAGGAGGACACTCAGGATTCTTAAAAACTTACCACGAGTGTGTTCGCGCTCAAATCTGCACCCGGAGTTGAAATGAAGTAAAACTCAAGGCTACATCAAACCACGCTTAGCCTCGTAGCTAGCCCTACGAGGACAGGAGAGGGCTCTCTCCGTCAATCTCGATAAAATGAGCAATAGGGTGCGAGATGACTTTAAAAAGGAACTGATTTTAGGCTAGTAAAGAGATAGGTATGTTTGATTTTGATTTTTTGGGTTTTCGCTGGAGAAATGGGAAAACAAATTTTGGGTCCGGGGATAAGGTCAGACCTTTGCAGATTTCGAGTTGGGGCGAGGTAGGTGAATGTCTTGATGCTTTTGATTGGATATATGGACAGATCAGACCGACGAGGAGCTGAAGAGGGCAAAGAATAACTTGGATCCTCTCCAAACAGCTGAAAACATATAGAACTAACTGAATTCAAAGGTAGAGCACTGTAAACAATGGATTCAACCTCACTTACTCATTCAATTTAGTTCAGAAGAATATGAAAGGATGGCATACATTAAACATGAAGAAACTTACAGTAAACAAAGAGGAAACACCATCAAGAACAGAACACCACAAGGATCCCAACAAGTGCCGCAAAACCTCTGATCTTTCCTTAGCCAAAATATGAAAAATATGTACAATGATATCAAAAGTCTCCCAAGAGTCCAACTTGTAGAATGTCTCAGAAATTACAATATATAGATCACTCTAACACCTTTCCCCATCTCTAGGGGTCTAATTCCCTCTTCAGGGATCAGTTTCAACCAATTCTAATCATGGAACTACAATCTAGGCAGCTAACAACTTGCCTCTAAAAGAGTGGGAACTGATCCATTTACATGATTTTTACCTTTTTGAGAGTGAATCTTCTAGAATAGATAAAAATAAATAGAAATTTGTACCAATTAACATTTACGTAAAAACCAAAATTAAATACGAAACAATACACCCACCATACTAGGCGAAAATGCGGTACAGCCGGTTCGAAAAATTAAATAAAAAAATTTAAGTGGGTCGCATTTTCCCAAGTGGGTCTCACGACCTCCAAACTCTGTCAACAATTCTCCAAAACACGATTTCGGCCTCCAAACTCTTGATTTCGACTTCTATGCTGCGGATTTTGGCAAATGAACTTGTTTTCCATTTTATACATGAGGAAAATATCTTTCACAATCAGATTTGATTTCAAATCTATTTGATAACCCACATTACAATGTTTTTGCATTTTTACATTTGGCTTTTTAATACAATATCTCTCTTTTGACTTTTATGAGTTTTGGCTCGATGATTTTTTTGTCTCTTGCGAAGTGCATGAGCGCTCTTTAGCTTAGGAAAAGATCAGAGGTCTGCATTGAAACTTCTTCTTGGTGAAATGAATACAATTTATTACAAAAATAAAATTGAACAATTTCTAGTTCCAAAACAGAGTTTTGGACTAGAAATGTTTTTAAATGCTAATGATAATAAAAACATGAAATCAAAATTTGCGGAACCATCCTCATCCTGCAGGCTTTATGACATGTATGCAAATGACTCAAAAACCCTAGACTCTAAGACTAAAGACACTTATTGACATTTAATGACCATAAATGAAATGATGATGATTTTGAGTGATTTTTGAGGAATTTTTTAAATAGCCCTGGCAGGTGTAAGCATGAGGAAACATAAAACAACAGACCCCCTCGTCAGTCAATGGCATGCTCCTAGCGAAATGCAACGAAGTGGAACAAGCGAGACACCTAAGAATGAATATGCAAAAAACGAAATGATCCCTGACGGAGGGCTGTAAGGACCGACTCTAACATTGGCTCCAATGGGGATGGTGGCTCCATGGAGATGCCAAGAACGGCAGATCTCTGGGGGAGTCAGACAGTGCCTTTCATCCATTGGGCGATGGAGTCATTATTTCAACTGATAAAACAAAAACTTTGGACATATTTATTGACTGCAGATTTGACTAAAGACTGACTGAAATTTGACCAAAAATGACATGACTTTAAAACTAAAAGACTGATAAAACTGACTTGACAATTTCAAACCAACCAACCTCCATCTCCAGAATTATAGCCTTCGCTCCGGGCCCCAGACTGCAGATGAGAGATCGGTACACACTTGCAACGAAACAAAAGTAAAATGATATATACAATGATAATGAGATCAGCAGAAGATACTCAGAAGTAATATCGCTTCAGCAACCGACCATTGATCGGTCCTCCAGAACAATCATCCCCATTCATTTCTTTGAGAAGAAATGCATTTTGACCCCGATACGTTGCAATCTTAAAAGGACCCTTCCACAGATTTTCAAATTTGCCGTGCTTTCCCTTATCTTCATTCCGAGCATCCCATTTCAAAACTACCTCATCCAACTGAAACTTATCTGCTTTCGCCTTTCTGTCGTAGATCTTCTTTATGCACTCCTGCAACTTGAAAGTATTTTGAAATACCTCCTCTCGTGTCTGCTGTAAATGAATCATTTGATTAATCCTCCGCTGCATAGGATCTTCCTCACTCCCAGCCTCCTGAAGCAATTTGACCACCGGGACAGCAAGTGAAGTAGGAAAAACCGTATCTATTCCGTACACCAGCTCGAAAGGAGACATGCCAATCGACTTTTTCTGACTTACTCTATCAGCCCACAGCGCATTCATTAATTTCTTATGCCAGCCCTTTTTGTTGATTTCTAGCAATTTCTTAATGATATTCACCAAGGACTTGTTTGAAGATTCTGCCAAACCATTTCCTTGCGGGTGGTAAGCGGTCGAATGTCCCAAACTGATATTGTACTTATAGCAAAATTCAACCATCCTTTTAGACTTGAAGGCTGCTACATTATCTGTGATTATTTTGCTAGGACACCCAAAACGTGACAGAATATTATTTTCAAGAAAACAGATAATTACCGCATCCATGGCCTGTCGAGTGGGAATCGCCTCAATCCACTTCGTGAAGTAGTCTGTAGCTTTCAATATCCATCTATGCTGTCCGGAAGATGCTGGGTGGATTTCCCCGATAAAATCCAATCCCCACTGCTGGAATGGTGCACTAACTTCAATTGGTTTTAGAGGCAAAGGCTGTAGTTTCTGCTTCCCTTCGAAAATTTGACACTCATGACAATTTTTAACGGCCTTAAATACATCAGAAAACAAAGAAGGCCAATAATACCCTGCCCTTAGAATCTTATTCGCTGTGGTCTTCCAAAACAAATGACCTCCACAGTCACCTTTGTGAAAGTCCTCCAA